>WOXC01002199.1:0-227824 GCA_011680675.1 Gymnobelideus leadbeateri | reverse complement strand
AGTGAACTCCCTTTAACTAAGTCAAAGTGAGTCATTCTTTCATTGGATTAAGTTCCTTTTAACCTGAACCTGTCTCCACATATGCTGTAGAAAGTGGGGTACAACTATGTTCTGATCTGATCTCATTACATTTTAAAGTTATTTTGGAACTGAATCATAAAGGTTGTGGAAATCTCCTTTGGAGGTTTTTCAATCAACAACGAAAAACCCTTTTCTCTCCAGGATGGCTTAAGTATGTCGGTGATCAAGAACAGGGGGAAAAGAGTAGAAAACCTACTAAGGTCTCTCTTTGGGTTCAGATTCAGTGAGAGAATAAAAAGAGGAAAGGAGAGGGAGAAAGGAAAAGAGGAAATAAAAAGACAGGACACATGGGTGCCAAAGGTTTCTATTAAAATTTTCTGCATCAGCAAATTCAGGCATCTTGCTTCCTGGCCTGGATCCCAGTGCAGTTGGGGCAGTGAGAAGCCGCCTTTGACAGATGTGCCAGGAATACTGCACTGCAGTAATGGATTTAGGGAGGGAAGGAGGCCACGTCCCTGAGTCACGGGAGGGAGTAGAGGAGAAACAACCCTGGTGTTGTATCTTGTGGCTTTACACAACTCAGCTTAAAAACAAGAAAACAAGCTTCCTGGAGAATGGGAGGGATTTGGCAGGCCCCCTTAACTTAAGGAACATTATGTTCCTTCCAGAATGTCTTGAATAACGGAAGTGGAGGGATTTGGGGGAGGGGAGAAGCAGACAGAGTGACTGGAAACATTTTTTTCCCCTGTTAAATGAGCTCAGCCTGGAAATTAACATGCAAGAAATTCAGGATGATTTATGCACACCTAAGACGTCATTCTTTATGTAAATGACTTCCCAATCCTCTTAATTACAATTACTCCCAAAAGTTGTTTGCTTCCAAAGAAAAGAATTCCACAGGATCATCAGATGGTCTCGTCCTCGGAATGCTCTGCAAGAATATTAAGGAAAAATCAACCACGCCTCTTAGGAAGAGGGAATCTAGGCTCTGGCGGTGGCCCCAAGTTAAGGATCCAGGGTTCTCTGGTACAGAGTTTCCTTTCAGCCACTCGGAGGCTATCCTCCAAAAGGAATCTCACAGAGGGTGTTTTAAGGATCATCGTGGGAGTTTCCTAAGAGATGGGTTGGAGGGAGGCAGTGCCGCTAAGTTCTCTGTCCCTGCCGGAGAGGCAGCTCTTGGTAATTCTGAGTAACCAGGGAAGAGGAAGCTGAACCAAAGCTGGAGGATGTTTAACATAGTCTTATAGGAGGAGAAAAGAGAACAATGTGAGTAACTTTTTTTTAATTGCTAGAAGATTTGCAGAGGAGGAGGAAGACTGCTATAAATGATTAACCAGGAAAAGAGCTAAAACCATTATGGGCCAGCCAAGACTGAGGGGAAGAAACTAGGAAGAACATTTCCTAAAGATGCATCCACTCCCCACCCCCACTTCCTCCGGTCTGAAGCCACCACTCTCCCTTCACCCATCCCCAGGGAGACAAAGGTCTTGGGAGGAGCCTGGGAATTGTGGGCTCTCAGGGCAGCTGAACAGATCACTCCAAAGTGGATTCAGAGTTTCAGGTATCCAAGGATTGAGAGAGTTCCACCACCCTATTTGTCATGAACTATAGACGCGCCCAGCTAGAACTAGCACACGGAGAAGGCCAGGGGTTGGGCAGGCTGACATTGGAAAGATAATAGCGTCATAGAATTAGAGCTGGAAGAAATCTTAAAGGCCAACCCCTCTGGTTTTACAAATAAGGAAACTGAGATACAGAGGGGTCACATAGCTAGTTGGTATCTGAGGCAGGATTTGAGCTCCAGTCTTCTTCCTAGTGTTTCTGGCAAGTGAAGTATTTCTGAGACATATAGCTCAGAGGTGGAAGGGGCTAAATCAGACTCTGAGATGCCAAAATTTAAAAACGTAGCAGGGGGCGGGGGAGAGGCTAGGTGGAGCAGTGAATAGAGCACCTGTCCAGGAATCAGAAGGACCTGGATTCAAATCCTGCCTCAGACACTCAACACTTACTAGCCATGTGACCTTGTACAAGTCACTTAACCCCAATCGCCCTGCCTTCCCCCCTCCAAAAAGCAAAAAAGAAAAAAGAAAGAAAAGAAAAAAAAGGGTGGGGAGAGAGTATCTTCTATATTTGGGGGATCCATGTTTTTGAACCAGGAACCTTGAGTCAGCAGCCTCCAAAGCATGGAGGACAGTCTTTTTCCTGTTGGCTCATTTCCCATGACCAGCTGGGTTTTTGCTTGTTTGGGGAGGACAGGACTGGGTAATTTTCTTTAATAGTTCAGGGTGTGAGGTTATGAGAAGCTAAGGTGGGAATCTAGGCAGCATCTCAAAGCCTGGGATGGGACATTTATCCTTGTGTCCCAGGCCAGAGTTGCATAAGAGATATGACTAAGTCCAGGGAAGTTCAAATAGCCCAGAACCCTTTAAATATTACCTAGATGAGACAATAGAAAAGCATTAAAAATACATGCCACATACATGTACACACACAGACATGCACAAATAGACACAAACACATAGACACACACACACTCTTCTGCTTCATCAAATGGAAAAAGTGGACATAAATTAGTTTAGCCTAGAGCCTTGAAACAGAAGGTTTACTATATTGCATAAAGGAGGGGTGGGGAACCTGTAGCCTCAAGTTCACGTTAGGCCTTCTAGGTCCTCAGGTGCAGCCCTTTGATGGAACCCAAATTTCACAGAACAAATTCAGTCAAAGGGCCACCCTTGAAGACCTAGAGGGACACATGTGGCCTCGAGGCTTCAGGTTCCCCACCCCTGGCTTAAAGCATTGAGGGGGTATGTCTAAAATAGGCAGAAGACAGGAATGTCAGGGTTGGCATTTTCTGTTGGTGGTGAAGGTCCTCACTCCCTGTTGTCTCTCAGAGCCCTTGGAACATCTGCCCTAGGCTCTTGGAATGCTCTTGATATTCGAACAGGTTGTGTGTGCCAGACTCTGAATAAGAGGAAATAGGAGTCCTGGAATGTCAGTCTTCTTGGTCAGCTGACTGGAACCACTGTTAGGCCACAAGTGGGGATTTCAGAGATTAGTGCCATCTTGGGTGAAGTGACCAGGAACAGATAAGTGTCTCCTCCGCCCCAATTTATTTATTTATTTTTAGTTTTCAACATTCATTTCCACAAAATTTTGAGTTACAAATTTTCTCCCTGTTTTCCCATCCCATCTTTCCCCTACCCCCTGCCCCAAGATAGCAAGCCTACTGAATACCCCTTCTCCCAATCTGTTCTCTCTTATATCCTCCTCTATCCCCCCTAACTTTCTAGTAGGGCAAGGTGGATTTTTATACCCCAGTGCAGATAAGTGTCAAACTAGCAGTGGCCATTCTCTGAAGAAGTTCAGTGTACCTATCCTTTTTCCCTTCTTTTCTCTCACTCTTTGATTATTGAAACATTGAGAAAAGCAGGCAAATAAAAGAAAAAGAAGGAGTACCTAGGTGGTACGGGGATAGAGTGCCAGGCCTAGAGTCAGGAAGACATGAGTTCAGTCTAGCCCCAGACATGAAGTAGCTATGTGACCCTGGGCAAGTCACTTAACCCTGTTTATCTCTGTTTCCTCATCTGTAAAATTAGCTGGAGAAGGAAATGGCAAACTACTCTGGTATCTTTGCCAGGAAAACCCCAAATGGGATCATGGATAGTCAGAAATGACTGAAGAACAATACCAGAAGAGAGAGGGATCAAATGAGATAATATTTGTAAAGCACTTAGCACGGCGCCTGGAGCCTAGTAGGAACTTAATAAATGCTTGTTCCCTTCTCCCTTTATTAGATGATGGTTCCATAGCAGAGATTTAGTTAAGTGAATAACTAAGCATTAATTAAGGACCTACTGTGTGCAAAGCAGATTTATATTTACCTCATCTCAGTTGGCCTTATAAATCAAGTATTGCTCTATTCACTTTATTAAAAATCTTCTTTTTAATTAAGAGACATTTATTTTCTCTTCCTCGCTTCTCTCCCACCTATTGGGGGAAAAAGAAAAACAAAATCCTTCTAACAAATATTCAAATTGTCAAGCAAAACAGTTTCCTGAATTAACCCTGTCCAAAAAACATGTCTCATTCTGTACTCCAAGTCCATCATCTCTCTGCCAGAAGGTAGGTAGAATGCTCCATCAGGAGTCCTATGAAATGTAGTAGGCCATTGTGCTGATCAGCACCCCAGCCCATTTAAGTATTAGCTACCTGCACCCCAATTCAAAGCCGAAATGCAAGGACTTTCTGAACCAGAGACAAATGACTCACAGGTAACATTGGTCACACTTTTGGGGACCCTCAGTGTTAAGAGCATGAGTTTTACAAGGTAATAAAATGGTTGGCATTGGAGTTACTGGGGAGTGGTACAGGTTTTAAATGGTCTCTTCCTTGTGTTCCTGACACAGAAGACCTTTACTAGTCTGGGATAAATTTAGTAATTTCACGGATGTTTGTTAATGACCCTTGGACTGACATGGGATTTGTTCAGCCATCTCCCCAGTGAGATTGTTTACACCCTAGCTTATCTTATTGGCATTTCTTGGTGAATAAGTAGGATTGCCTTTGCCCTGGATTCTGGTTTGTAGACTTTGGTATTTACCTGGGAACTACGACTCAGGGTAGGACACTTATCAGCTATTCTTCCCATATGTCCCAGGCCAGGGTTGTATAAGAGAATATGAATAAATTTCAGGAAAGTTCAAAACTCCCAGAACCCTTCGAATATTACCTAGATGAGACAAAAGACAGAACGTTAAAAAAAATGCATGCCATATATATGCACACACACAGACACACACATTCTTCAACCTCATCAAATAAAAAAATAAAAGACATGAATGAATTTAGCTTAGAGCCTAGAAACAGAATGTTTACTATAGTGCCTAAAGCAGGGTTGATGATTAGAGAAATCAAAAGTTATGGAAAAGATTTTTTTTAAAAGCATTAAAATTGTTTTCCTGAAATTTACAGCAGAAAATAAAAACAATACAATACTTACATGCATTTAAATCGTGGTTTTATAGAATTTTATATGTGAAACAATCACATATTTGTGACATATGAACTGGGTCAATGTTCTATGACTTTCAAATACTAAGCCCATGATAGCCTAGTGAACTAATCTTAGCTGCTGTATATTTTTCCAGTCCTCTGTCTTGTTACTGTTTACATATGAGAGCATTATTCTTGTATTATTTTGGGGGAAAGTACATTATTTTGTTAAGATTTTTTATTTCATTTAGTGCTCATCAGTCTCCAACCCTTTGATTTTAACTAGAAATTTAAATTTTAAAATAAAATTGATACCATTTTATGTACTCTAGAATATAGAACATTTGTAATTTTGCAAATCTTGCTGCCTAAAAATACAATAGAGTAATTTAATGGATTATTTTTATATATTTCAATCTCAAGCTATAATGCTTCAGAACATAAAGATTTTGTAATTTCATCCATGTAAGGTACTCCTCTGGCCAGAGTAGATCACACCTACTCTGTAACTCAGAAGATGGTCTTTAGGGGTTGCTATGACCAAAAAATGCCCCTTTTGGCCAATCTGGCAATGAATCTCTCCTGACTTAGTTTGGTCTTCAGACAAGAGACATGCATGTTATCTAAGTGAGCCAATACTCAGAGTTTTCCAGTATTGTACAAAATGCCAGAGCTAAGAAGCTGGTGTAGTGGATAGAGCCTTAGACTCGGAGTCAGGAGATTGTTGTTGAATCATTTTCAGTCCTGACCTACTCTTCATGAACCCATTTGGGATTTTCTTGGCAAAGATATGGGAGTTGTTTGCCATCTCCTTCTCTAGCTCCTTTTACAGTTGATGAGGTAACTGAGTCAAACAGGGTTAAGTGCACCATGGTCTTATAGCTAGTAAGTGTCTGAGGCCACATTTGAACTCAGGTCCTCCTGACTCCAGGGCCAGTACTCTATCCACTGAATTCGAATCCGGCCTCAGATACTTACTAGCTGTGTGTTGCTGGGCAAGTCACATCTTTCAGCCTCAGTTTCCTCCTCTGTACAATGAAAATAACAAAAGTGCCTATTTCCTCTTGGGGGGTGATTGTGAGGACCAAGTGAGATAATATCTGCAGAGCGTTTTGCAAGCCTTCAGATGCTACGTGAATGCTGCCTCTTACTCCTATCACTGCTCTCTGCTTGTGTGGCCTTCAAGAACCCAGAGGGTTACTCCGTGACCCAAGGACAGATAAATAGTGGGGTGATTTTTGTTTGGTTACATTTTGGAGTAAGTAGCCTCTAAAGTCTCTTCCCCATCTGATACTTTGTAAAATTAATATAAATAGAAGAATGTTAAATATTTATAAAGAATAACATGCCTTTTTTCCATTTTTAAAATGCTTTTTAAAAAAATATCACTAATGCTAAAGAAAGGCCTCTTATTGCCCAGGGGCCCAAGAAGGCTTTAATCTTCGTCTGGCCTGACTTATTAGCTGAATGGCTGAGCTAATAGAAATTTAAATCCTTCTATTTTATTTATATATCTAGATAATAAATAGCTCCCTGAGCTGGAGAAGTCAGTCAAAGAGGACACAATACCTAGCAGAAAGCCTGCACACAAGGCAAACATTTAAGGGCAAAATGTGCAATTGATAACATCACCTTAATATTTGGCAAAAATTCACTGTTTGTCCTTCCTATCACATTTTAGGAAGCATAAGCTGGATGGTTCCCAGTAGAAATTCACTGAGAGGTGTATGATACAATAATTGTGTTCTTGGTCAGTGCACATCTCACACAAATTTGCTTTATGGAACTTTCCAGGAACTCCTAAGCTGCCTGAGACAGCCTCTCAGGAGAGGACTCCACCAAGGCCCTCTGCCCAGTAAGGTTGCTAACCCACCGAGCTCTTGTGAATGATTAACAAACTTCTACTTAGTCATTTTTACTCCAACCCAGTGATTCTGAACACCTAGCTATTATTATTCAAACCCCATTGTCTGTCCCCCATTCTGGCCCCTTTATTCCCACACCCTTCAACTGCACCTCCAAAGCCCCATGTTCTACTTTAACACTTCCTTCTTGGTACACTTTAAGTCACACCTGGCTTTCCTTGTGCCTGGAATGTTCTCTCTCCTCATCTCCACCTCCCTTCTTCTCTGGCTTTCTTGGCCTCTCAGATTATTTGAGGTAAGATTTAAAAAAAACAAACAAACTGGAGTTTTCCCCCCATCTTGGACATCTTTAAGCAGAGTTCCCATAAACTGCCTCTGGGATGTAGGTGCTATTATTATCCAAATTACATAGGTGGAGTACAGGGCCCCTGGTCACGGTGGGTCCAGGGCAGAGAAGAGTGCTTGTGGTCACTCACAGACCAGAGCACAGACCAGGAGAGCCGTAACCACACCTCTCCTTGCATCATGCCACCTTGGAAGAAGTAAGAGCTAGCAGACCTCAGAACTCTGAAAAAAGTCCCCTGGCAGGAATGAAAGTGTCTCTTGTAAAAGGCGGGAGGAAGATGAGGCTGGAGACATCTGTTCTGTCTCCCTTGCAGCCCAACACAACTACAGCCTCTGGCCACATGTGGTTCCTCTCTCCCTTTGGGGCACCATATCCTTACATGAGGGTACTCTGTCCATAGGAATATAATTTTTGGTTGCTTATATTTTGTAAGATATTTTGGGGCTTAAGGGCTAGATTTTTTCCTAAAAGCTGGAGCATACTTGAACACCAGGCAGTCTGTCATTATCACTATGAGGAGGCCAACTCCTTTTCAGGCCATGTCTGTGACAAATAACATCTTTACACCAACTTTTCTATGTAAGCCACTATTGGCAATGTGGCACCACTGACCGACACCCTCACTGGATCTTGCCATTGCTCTTTGGGACACCACAGTTTTGATCCTTCAGAGACCATCATGCTCCATGATTAGCATCACCAGGGGAATATTGATTTTAGAGAGACCTTTAAAGAAAAATAATGATTTTAAAGGAGTCAGTTGATTCTTTGGACTAGCCCATTGTGTTTCAGATGGAGTTACTTGACTACTCCTTAATTTTGGAAAGGCCACTGCATCCCAGGCCATGGCCAGTCATCCTGATATTTGTCTTGCCACTGGACTTCCAATGACTAATGGAGGAGAGAGTAAGGCTGTACAATAACAAATCCAATTCACAACCAGATTAAGACATCACCCTCATAATGTCATTAATCCTCTTTGACAACAAAGGTCAAACAACAACAACAATTGATTGCATAAAGTAAGGAAATGTACTTAGTCTAGGCCAGGGGTGGGGAACCTATGGCTAGGACATATGTGGCCCTCTAGGCCTTCAAGTGCAGCCTTTTGACTGAATCCAAACTTCACAGAACAAATCCTCTTAATAAAAGGATTTAGTCTGTAAAACTTAGACTCCGTCAAAAGGGTACACCCAAGGACCTAGAAGGCCACATGTGTCCTGGAGGCCACAGGTCCCCACCTCTGGTCTAGGTCCTGCTTCATATGCCAAGGGAATTCTTTCACCCAAGTAAACACTACTGGAGAAGGAGGAGAATGGGGGTGGCAGAGGGGGTTAATTCCTGCCTGGGTGAAGTCACACCAGGAGAGGGCCCATCTCTTAGACAATTTTCCACAACTGCATGGGAGCTGAGAGGCAAAGTTGGACCTGAGAGAGGGATACCACAAGTAAAGGGGGTAGCAGATTGAGGGTGACTATATGGGCCAGTGAGGGGCTGGCACAGGACAGGGAACAAATCTCAGAGAGGATGGTTGTTTTAGGTAAGAAGCACATCCCACCCACATGTAGTACTTGGGGAAAGGCCCTATTTACCCTATGCTACTTATGTTGTAGCTCTGATTTCTATCTTTCTGATCTAGAAGCCAGAATGTTATCGGCTGTGTTTAGAACATCAGTTCCTAATCTGGGGAGATAGATTTCAGGGAGTTTGTGAACTTGAATAGGAAAAAAAATCATATTTATTTCAAAATAATTTGTTCCCTTTTTGATCCTATGTATTTTATTTTATGCATTTAAAATTATTATTCTGGGGCAGCTAGGTGGCACAGTGAGTAGAGCGTCGGCCCTGAAGTCAAAAGGACCTGAGTTCGGATCCGGCCTCAGACACAACGCACACACAAACAAAAACCTAGCTGTGTGACCTTGGGCAAGTTACTTAACCCCATTTGCCCTCAAACCCCGCCCCCCAAAAAAACCAAATTATTATTCTGATACTGAGTTCACAGGCTTCACTAGACAGCCAAAGGGGTCCTTAGCATAAGAAAGGTTAAGAACTCCTGGTTTAGAGGCAAAAGGATGGGACCAGAATTGGGATTAGGGGAGGAGGTTGTAAAGTAGGCAGTTAGGGCACAACTAGGCCACATAATATAGGAGGAATGCTTTTTAATAGTTTTTCCTGTAAATGAGCTGTATTCTCAGTAGCAGAAAATTTTGTCCTCCTTGACATGTTTGTTATTTATTTTGTGATATCAAGTTTCATGACAATAAATGGCCAAGAATTAAAGAGGAAGGGGAGAGCTGGCTGGATTTGATTAGAGGAAATTATATAAGATTTTCAATATTCCAGCACATATTAGCTTGGCATATTTATTGTTGTTTTCTAGTCGTTTCAGTCATGTTTGACTCTTCATGACCCCATTTAGGGTTTTCTTGGCAAAGATACTGGAACAGTTCGAGCTTTTCTCTTCAAACTCATTTTACATATGAAGAAACCAAGGCAAACAGGATTAAATGACTTGCCCAGGGTCAAAGAGCTAGTAAGTATCTAAGGCCATATTTGAACTCAAGTCTTCCTGATTCCAGGCCTGGCACTCTATCCCCTGTGCCAGCTAACTGCCTGGCACATAGTAGGGACTTAATAAATGTTTATTGATCGATTAATCTCCCTTACACACACACACACACACACACACACACACACACACACACACTCACTCACACTCCACTGCTCTAATATCAGTATTCTGGTGATGCAAGTCATGGAACATGGTGATCTCTGAAAAATCAAAACTGTGCTGTCCCAAAGAGCAAGGGCAGTACCCAAATATTCAGTGGTTCCACATTACCAGTGATGACTTACATGGAAAAGTTGGTCTAAAGATGTTATTTGTCACAGATATGGCCTGAAAAGTAATTGGCCTCGTCGTAGTGATAATGATGGATTGCTGATCTGGAGCCCAGTGTTCAAGTAGCTATGAAATATTAAAAGAGTTACAGGAAGGTCATTAGTTATATTCTCTATGCAAGATTTATAGAATGACATGGATCAGAATTGCATGAGGTGCATTAAAAGCTACTAATAACAGCTAGCATTTGTTATCTCATTTGATTCTCACCACAACTCTGAGAGGTAAGTACTAGCTATCATGATTCCCATTTTATAGTTGAGAAAACTGAGGCCAGCAGAGGTTAAAAGACTTGCCTGGGAGCACCGGCCCTGGAGTCAGGAGGACCTGAGTTCAAATCTGGCCTCAGGCACTTAACACAAAAACTAGCCATATGACTTTGGGCAAGTCACTTAATCCCAACTGAGCTCCAAAAAAACCCCAAAAAAACCAAACCTTGCCTGGGGTCACATAGCAAGTAAATGTCTGAGGCAGGACTTGAACTCAGGTCTATTGTTGTATCATTTCACCTGTGTCTGACTTTTTGTGTCCTTATTTGGAGTTTTCTTGGCAAAGATACTGCAGTGGTTTGCTATTTCCTTCTCCAGATCATTTTACAGATGAAGAAACAGGCAAACAGGGTGAAGTGACTTGCCGAGGGTCACACAGTTTGTATATCAGATTTGAACTGAAGCTTTCCTGACTCTAAACCCTTCACTCTGTCTACTGTATCATGTAATAACCTTGTAAAAAGTCAGGGTCAGGTCCCATTTGTACTTTTAGGGGATATACTCCCAATGATGAGATCACAGAATCATTAACATATTGACAAGTTGTAAGTGTTACCGTGAAGATTCAGAAGATTATAGGAATTATGGTTGAAAGGAACCTCATATAATTATCCAGTTTAACCCTGTTATTTTACAGATTAAGAAACAGAGCCCCAGAGAGATCATAGGATCATTGATACAGAACTGTGAAGGACCTCAATCACCATCAAGCCTAGTCACTTCATTTTATACATAGTGCATCTCTAACCTATAAGATTCTCTCTCTCTCTCTCTCTCTCTCCCCTCCCCCCTCCCCCCAGCCCTGGCCAAATTGGCGGAGTACAATTTGGGTCTTTAGGACTATTACCCCAGGTTCAAGGCTCTCTGTGGGTTCACATACACTCACTAGCCTTCACCAGCATGCTTACCATTAGAAGGCACAATTAGTTCAAAACAAAGGCATTTACTGAGATAGCATATTAAGAACACTAGCTAAAAACATACCCTTGCCCCCATGGGAATATGTTCTTCCCTATATATGTGTGGCCCACTCTCCCACAAATTGCATCAGTGCCAAGTGTGGCCACACCCACAGGAGTACACAGATAGAGAGGCATCGGGTAGCAGAGGTCATTCACCTCTCCAGTTCGGAAGGGATCTGACCTCCTTTCCCTTCTTGAAGTATCATCACATAGCTCTCTCATAGCTGTAGCCTTTCTTCTGGGCAGGTCCACCGGCTGGACACTTTGGGTCTGTCTCTCTCCCTGCAGTGTGGTTCCCAACTGCCAGGGTTAACTATCTTCTCTGATGCCAAAGGTCACATTCTTCAGAACTGTCTTGATTGACTGACTCTCTTTGGGCCAGCTCAGTGTTGGGGGCAGTGACTCTGTGAGGGGAGTAGCTACTCTGCAAAACCTTTTGTGGACAGTGTGGATTGTTGGGAGTGGGGGAGGAGAGAAATCTCTCCCTTCCCCCTCCACTGTGATCCTGTGGTAAAAGTACAAGGCAAAGGACAAAGAATTGATTTCCTCTTAAGAGCTGAGTTCTTTCTCCATTGTTGGCACTGTTCCCTTTCCTTGACTGTTGTCTTCCTAAAGAGTGTGCCTTGCTTTTTATTTTTCATTTTGGCAACATCACAGTCATTTCAATTGACGGTACAGTATGTTAGTAACGACAAAGCAAGAGAAAACAGAAATCTGTGAAATACAGTTCACAAAAATATGTAATATCAAAAAAATCCTTCCCTATTAAATTATAATAATGAAATTTCTTTCTTTTTAAAGAAATATTTTTATTATAAACTTAAACACCAAAAGGAAAAAAAAAATCTGCTCACTACGGAACTACAAGAAAACCCCCTAAAACTATTGTATATGAACCTGTCAATCTTTATCACATATGGTTTGCTTTTTTTTTTTTTGGACTTTTTGGAGTGCAATTGGGGTTAAGTGACTTGCCCAAGGTCACAGGGCTAGTTTTTGTGTTAAGTGTCTGAGGCCGGATTTGAACTCAGGTCCTCCTAACTCCAGGGCCAGTGCTCTATTCACTGTGCCTCCTAGCCGCCCCTATAGCTTGCTTTTAAAAAAAGATATCTAGGGCATCACAAATTTTAGTGTAGTTTTCTGTTATTGAAGAGCTTAAAACTCCTCTGTAATAACAAACTCATAGCTTACATGTATATAGTACTTAGTAAGCGCCAGGGATTGTGTTAAGTGCTTTAAAATGATCTCATTTGATCTCATTTAAATTCAACAACAATGCTACTTTCAAAACTGTACTGCTTGTATGTGTTTCCTTCTATTCTTTTCTGTGATTTTAATGTTTAAATGTGTTTCTGTGCTTTTAATGTTTAAATGATGTTTCTGATGTTTAAATGATCATGTTTTCTTTGTTTTCTTTTGGGGAGGTGACATCACTAGTTCCTGTTACCACCAACTCCCCCCTCCCCCAATCAATTGAAAAAAAGAAAAATAGGCCTCATAACAAATGCAGAAAGTCAGGCAAAACCCAACTCACACATTGACCTTGTCCTCAAATTCACATGTTCTTCTGCATCTGAGTCTGTGATGTCTGTCTGTCAGGAGGTGGGCAGCTTCTTCCTTGTCTGTCCTCTTGCCTTTTAAAGGCCACCCAGAAGCTCAGCCTGTCCTTCACCAGCCAACAGCTAGCAACTTCCTCCTTCCATTTAGGAGAGCTTCATATATCATGGAAGGGTAACAAGTAGTAGACAGTGTTTGTGCTTTATTTTAGTTCCTTGCTGGCAGTTACTTGTCCCCTTTTTGTGATCACATCAGTTTTACTAGGGAGAAATCAAATTGATCAAGTGTGTCCTGATGAGTACCTTCCCTGCCCCCTTCCCCTCCAACATGTGTATGGATCAGGAAGCTGGTACAAGAAAGGTTAACCAAACTCTAGGTAACTCATTAGGATGGTGGTGGTGGTGAGGAGGTCATTTTTAAGCCACATCTACCTGTAGGTCTACAACTGCCATAATAACAAGATTCATGATTTGGTAAAGTTTTTTTAAACTTCCTATTACAAGTCAATCGGTACTTGGTAATTAATTGTTGTTTAGTTGTGTTTAGTTGTGTCTGACTCTTTGTGACCCCTTTGGAGTTTTTCTTTGGCAGAGACTGGATTGGTTTGCCATTTTCTCTTCCAGCTCATTTTTACAGATGAGGAAACTGAGGCAGACAGGGTTAAGTGATTTACCCAGGGTCACACAGCTAGTAAGGGTCTAAGCCTGGATTTGAACTCAGATCTTCCTGCCTCCAGGCCTGGTGCTCTATCCACCTAGGTGCCCCCTTGTAATTAGTACTGCCATGGATAATCTGGAACATGTGGGTTACCCTGTACAAATGTCACATTGTGGCACAAATCAAAAAAGACCCTTTTCTAAGCATATTTTTCCTAAGCCTATGCCAAAAGTTAAATAAATCCTCCCTTTATGCTAAAAAAGAATGCCAACTGCCTCAAAATGGCCAAACTGTCTTCCCCTTTAAATAAAGAACATTGCTTCAATTAACCACCTCTTGGCACTAGAATGGGATTTGCAAAGTGCTTTACATACATTATCTCATCTAAGCCTCATAATGCCTCTGTGAAGTAAGACTGACATGGATTTTAAAGGTAAGCTAGTCCAACCACCTCATTTAAAGATGAGGTGTAGAGAAGTTAAATGATTGGCCCAAGGCCACGTGGCTAGTATGTGTCCTAGGCACTCTCTATCCATTACTCCGTACTGTCCACATGTTGTTGCTGTTCATTCTTCATTCTGGAAGAGGACCAATGACGTTAGGTTGATGGTTTGACTTGCACATGAACTGGATTTAAGTGAGGCAGAGCAGGGCAAAGTCATTAGCCTTACTGTCTCCTCCACAGTCATCAGAGTCCAGTGCAAAGACATAGGTCGGGATGCTTGTCCCACGTGAGTTTTACACAGTGCTAACCTTCCTGAGGGCTAAGTTGAGCCATGTTATTCCCTTGGTCTGGGTAGGGAAGGAGAGGCCACAGTTAGATTCTTATGATCCTAACCCTCTCAGATGACTCAAGGATTCAAGCCCAACTTGATTCCATGCTTTTCCTGATGTTGATATCATTATTGGGTGGAAAACAAAAGAGAACAGTCTACCTTTCGTTCCACCTCATCCATCTCTCCCCAGTAACCATCAATAAGGCATATTTAAGGTCCAGTTGACCATTGATGCCTTCAGGATCCTGGGTACAAATTAGCTAAAATTAGCCCACCATCAAATACCACCTCTTTCTAGCTTTAGGGAAAAGGTTGAGAAAAGAGGCCATTGAATACATTCATTTCCTTATGGTCACTTTTCCCAAAACCCTTTGCCATGTTCTTTTTTTGGTTTCCCAGACTTGGACAGTTTATAACACTATTACTACTATCACATTTTGGCTCCCAATGCCTTGCCTAAGAGAACTGCTTGCTCAACCAGGATAGAGAAGACACCTTTTTTGGGAGCTGAGCCCCAATTAGATTATCACTTGCAGAAGTTTAGGATTTGTGTCCCCACATGATAGGAAGCAGTACCCCATGTTATCTGTTTCCTAAATTTCTGGAAATGTTTGTATCCATGCACATTTTTTAATATGTCCTGAGATGATCTTCATTTTATTCTTCAGAATCTTCATTGAAGTCTCAGAAAACCAAGACCATTATTGATTTTTCCTTCCCCATTCTGACATTCCTAGAGTTTTCCAAGCTTTTCTGGAGCAAAGGATGCTTGAGGGAGTGAAAGAAGGATTCTGAGGGGTGGCTAGGTGGCACAGTGAATAGAGCACCAGCTCTGGAGTCAGAAGGACCTGAGTTCAAATCTGGTCTCAGACACATAACACTTACTAGCCGTGTGACCTTGGGCAAGTCACTTAACCTGATTGCCCTGCCTTCCCCCCTCCAAAAAGCAAGGAAAGAAAGAAAGAGAGAGAGAAAGAAAGAAAGAAAGAAAGAAAGAAAGAAAGGAAGGAAGGAAGGAAGGAAGGAAGGAAGGAAGGAAGGAAGAAAGAAAGAAAGAAAGAAAGAAAGAAAGAAAGAAAGAAAGAAAGAAAGAAAGAAAGAAAGAAAGAAAGAAAGGGGATTCTGAGAGAGGAGGAACCTATTCACACCCAGTGGACTTCCCAACATTGTTAAGCAAGGGATCTCTTCAGCCAGCCAAGGTGAAAACAGAGGAAAGACAGGACTTCCTTTTTCCCATAGTGACATTAGGCTGGGATTACCCAAGTATGCTTTTCTAAGCCATTTACTGTCAGAGTTAAGAACCAGGGGAATTCTGGACAAATCTGTGGTCCTAAATTCTTTGCTAAAGACTTTGTTCTGAGAAATAAATGACAAAAAGATCCCATTTCCTCTCTCTGAGTGATGAAAACACTTCTGTAAGCAGAACTTGGAAGTCTAATCTCTCACAGGAGATGGAAACATTGCTTAGAGAAGTCTGCTGAGTGTTCAGTGATTTATGCATAGGGAAAAGGATGTGAGATCCCAAGAAGGCTGGCCTCCGTACTCCTTAACCACCCCTACTTGCAGCTGCTCAGTAGGGGACCATCTCCAGTCATCCTGATCTGTATCTGGTCACTGGGCCCAGATGGCTCCAGAGGAGAAAGTGAGGCTGGTGACTTTGCACAGCCCTCCCTCACTTAAATCCAATTCATGGCATCACCTTCATGATGTCATGGTCCTCTTTAAGAATGAAGGACAAACAACAAGGTCTTCAGGAAATTGATAAGAGTTCATGCTTTGGAAGGCATCCAGTGGAGAGGGTACTTCCAGGAGGAGGTGAGAGTCATTTGTTCTCAGTGGTTCTGATTTCCTCTGCCTTCTCTTTGGGGCCTCTGGATTTGGGCCAGCCATCTCCATCAGCATTGGTGCTGAGAAAAACAGAATCAATGAGGATGATCCTTGAAAAGTGATTAAAGGGCTTAACTCAACTGTCCCATTTGATATTACATGCATGCTTACATTTGTTCCACAAAGAGCTTTCCTTACAACAGCCTAGTGGAAAAGGAGTAAAAATATTATTATGCCCATTTTATAGATGAAGAAACAGAGGCTCATTAAGGGAAAGTGGCTTTCCCAGGAGAGCAACAGGTCTTCTGACTCTAAGACCAGCATTCATTTAGCTATGTTATGGTGCCTTATTCCTACAATCATGAAAATGAATTTTAAGTACTACTGACATTCTTCCCAAAACATTGCAATGTAGGTGTGTTTCACTTTGTGTAATAGACGAGAGTCTGAAAATTTGTTTCATAAATCATATTTAAAATTCATTAAAACTTATTATTTAAAAGAATATTACATCGAATTAGTTGAGGGTAATTTTTTTTTGTATTGGAAATCATTGTCTAATTAATTTGGGTTGTAAGTTTGGACTTTCTGTGCAGAGTTTTCTTAATTCTGAATACAGGTTTGCATCTAGGTAGTGTTGTGGATAGAGTGCTAAGCCTAGAGTCAGGAAGACCTAAATTCACATTTGACCTCAGATACTTATGAGCTGTGTGACCTTGGGTAAGTCATTTAAACTCTCTGAACTTTAGTTTCCTCACCTGTAAAACAGGAATAATAAGAGTGCTTACCTTACACAAATGATATTGTATTCATAAGGCACTTAGCACACTATCTGGTACACAGTAGGGGTTTAATAAATACTTGTTCCCCTCCTTCCTTTCCCCTCATGTATTTTCTATAGATTGGGAATCAGAGTACACTTTTGACTTATTTCTCCCAACTGGAACCTTGTTCAGATGTGCACTTCCTCAAGATTTGAAATATCTTATAGGGTACATGGCCTCAGTTATATTGTGTCCCCAAGATTAACTCCAAGCATAATCTTTGTTACACCCAATGAAATCTACCCCCTGTCATAATTATAAAAGATCATGTTCCAATTAAGCATGAATGGCACTTGTCATTTGGACAAGTCATTGGAACCTTTTAGGAATAAGCTCATCTGTCTCCTCCCATGAGCACAGGAAAATGACTTAGGTGAAAGCATAATGTGATCCCAATGACACTGATTCCATGTTCTTTTCTAACTTTTGTTTTAGTTTCCAAAATGTCTACACACAACAAGGTCAAAGTTTTCTTAATTTCTGTGAGTATGGTCACTTTTGCTGTTCTGGTGGTGATGAATGGTGCAGCAGGTTCTGGAGCATTCAAAGGTAGGGGAACAAACAGTGTTTAGCTTTTATAGAAAGTTTCCATAGTTAGCTGACCCATTTAACTGGAACCAGGCCACAGTGAGTACATTTCTCCCCAAACTTGCTTCAAGTCAGTCAGTTGGAGGTAGCTTACCTGTGTTGGAAGCCTAAGGAATTATGTTGCTAGAACTAGAATCAGTGAATGAATAGAAATGACAGGAAAGGAGATTTCATCTCAATATAGGGTGAAACTTTGTGCCTGGTACATAATAAATGCTTATTGACTGAAAACAACTAGAGTTGGCTAGCAATGAAATGAGTGGGCTGCCTCATTAAGTAGTGAACTCCCATTTCTGGAAATATCCAAGTAGAGGATGGATGATGAGGGCACGGATGGGGAGACTTTGGGTTAGATGATTTCTAAAATCTCTTCCCACTCTAAGCATCTGAGTCAACTTATACCCTGGCTGTTTCATTCAACTACTTGAAAAAAAATCTTTGGTTACCAACCTCCCCCTCAATGATTTCCCACCCATACAAGGGGGAAGAATGATCAAATTATCCCAGATGAGTAAATGTTGGGAAATGACAACTAATGGAATTCAACCTTATGGTTAAGTGAGTTGTTGAGAAATCTGGGCCTCCAATCCAATCTCCAATCCTACAGACTCCATTTATTGACTCTCTGAAGTTCCTTTGCACCCTAGTCTGGGAGACCAGCAGGACTGGTTTGTCTAGTTTTAATTATTATTTAGTATGTAGTTCTGCTTTTTCCTGGGCATGGCTTGGTTAAAGCTGGACCTGCTTATGTGAATTAGTGTTATATAATCCCATCTGTCTACTTAAAGACTACCCTTTTGGGTCAGACCCAAATGTCTTGTATGTAACTATATTCCAGTAAGGGTCAGGAGTTGATATCAAGGCAGAGGGAAGCCCCCACAATTGGAGAGTGAGGAAGAAAATGGTTTTTTTTGTATAGCAGCTGCAATGTTTGGTTGTTGAAATGCCAGTTACTCCAGGTATATTCCAGAGAACTGTTGGAAACATCTCCAACAAGTACAACACCGACTTGACCCCAGCTGGCTGGACCTTCTTGATTTGTAATGTCATCTATTTGTGGCAGTTAGCTTGGCTTGGCTATGCTTTATCTGGAATCTGCAGAAGGTACTGTGTTTGCAAAGCTTTCCTTAGCTTCCAGAGCCAGAAAGCATTTCCCTTCCCCAGTGGACACCAAGAGGGTCTGGATTAGACAAGTTCTTTTACCAGAATCTCTCTGGTTGTTGGTGCTAGTGCTGTGGCTGTATTTCTAACATTTCCTAGATGAGTTCCCTAACAGAGAAACCCATTTCTACATGATATGGCAGCAGGTCCAAGAGGAACAATTTAGGAGACATTTAAGAATGTTAAGTACTGAACTCTCACACATCCAGGATAACCTGTGCTTTTTTTTTTTTTTTTGTAGGGCTCATTGTGAACAGAAGGATAGCAGAGAACTATCTTCTGTCTCTTCTACCCCTCATCCCCAAATCTCATTCTTAGTGACCTGGCACCCTGGGAAGTTAACTAATCTTCTTTCTGGTGGGCATCCATATTATATATAAATATTTTTTTAGAAAGCTCATCCAAAAGGTGCCATTGGGTTTAACTAAAATAGTTTTGCATATCCTCTACCAGTGAACCTTAAAAGGAGGGCTGTGGTACAGGTTTAACAAAAATTGTATGGAATTGTATTTTAATCTCATAGCCAAGTCCCCTGATTCTCCCATAGTATATAGTGTGATTCCTTATGCCATTGAACAGGAAGCAAAAAAAAAAAAAAGCATTTGAGAGCAACTTTTCTATGAAGTGGTCACCCCACCCACGTGTTTTACACGAAATAATTAAGCCATCACTGAAGGGACAGGTTGTTTGGGAGAGTTTCGTCTTTATTACTAAGTTGAATAGGGAATGTGAGGACTGAATTGTGAAAGTTAGGGTGTTTCCATTGGAGGTGGGGTCCTTAGGGGTGGTTTCATCGTAAACATAAATCTTGGGACGTGTTGCACAGAGATAAAACATGTTTGTGTGTACTGTACATGTCCTCCAGCCAGAACACAGCTGATTTTATTAAACAAAATGGAATGTGTGTAAGTCACTGAACTGGCAATCTGTTAAGGGTGGGTGGGTTCTTTGGATCCAATGAGAGTTGACTATAAGTCTTGCTGAATGGATGCTTTTTATTTTTTGGCCAGAAATGAACTTGGATGGTTCTACGTGAAACCAGATGTCTTGCCAACTCCGTTTTACTTGGTGTGAATCCTGAATAACACCTTGAATGTTGGGTGGCTATTTCTGTGGGACAAAGAGTAAGTGGCAGTGATGGGAGAAGCAATTCCCAGAAAGCTACCTAGATTCATGGAGCTAAATCTGCCATGCAGTGCTGACCTGAGCTATCACAGTGCTCCAAGTTTATACTGACCCTCGGCCCAATTAGTTGGATCATAGATTCAGAATAACCTTAAAAGTTACCTGGCCCAAAGGTATCTAATTCTCCCCTGCAGGTTGCACAGCCTGAGCCAGATACAAATGTAATTGGGAAATGTTTAAAAAAAAAATAAACACAATGCAACACAGATAATACTAATCTGTGGTTTTCTAAGTCAATATGTGCCTGCAGGGGCCTATTTCTGTTTGAGTTTGATACCACTGGTCTAGTCCATCCTTTCTTCCTCCCTCTTTTTTTTTAAGCATATAAACGAGGAAACGGAGACCCAGAAAGTTAAGTGATGTGTGCAGGATCACACAGATGATAAATGGAAGAACTGATATTCAAATCCGGGTCATGATACCAAATTCATCACTGGTCATTGCACCACTCTGAGATGAATCAGCCCTCCCAGGGTAAAGATCACAGCCCCTCCCTGCCTTCTGATGCAGCCCTCAGTAAAGCCAGCAAGAGAAATCTGGTTTAGTCCTTCTTCTGCCTCCGAATCTCTGTGGGTTTCAGTGTAGCTCGCGACGCATTTCTTTGTCCTAACTGGATGGCTCTGAGAGGTCACCCATTTTAGTCTGCTCCCATAAAATGGAAAATGAGGTGGAGGAGGGGGTGGGGGTTGTGACTTGTTCAAAGCCACACAAGTACGTGGAGGAGTCAGCATTGGAACTCCTGTCCTACCACTCCAATCTCACTACAATGGTGAAAGGGGAATGTTCACAGGTGTGCTGGTGAAGGTTTAACAACTGGCTCTGGGGGTGGGGGTGGGGGCGGAATATAGACATGGCACACTTTTAAGCTTAATCTGCATTATTAATATTTTCTCTATCACTTGTCTAAACCAGAAGTGTCAAACAAGAGGCCAGAGAGTTGGATTCAGCCTATAGTACTCCCCAGGCTGAATCAGATTAAAATGTAACTGAGAAATATTTGGCAAAATGCATTAAAATACAATAAAGCATAAATAAGGCTATATATTTTGCTAAGGAGCCCCGTGGCTACAGATGTCCTTATGTATGGTGCAGTGGCCCCCTTGTTGATTTGGATTTGGAACCACTAATAAACTAATAAGCAAAACAATAAATGAAGCCCTGATTTGTAAGGATTTGCTCATTTCTGGGGTATAAAATGCTTACAACTGAACACCTGAAAATCAGCTCTCCAGGCCCCAACATATTCCTGATGGTACTTACTGACACAGATCCATGCAAAGTTCCTTCCTGTTCTCTAATTTAAAAAAATAGCTGGAGAGAGAAAATATCTGTTTCTTTTAAAATATAAATTATATGTGTGTATATACATATATGCACATGTATACATAATACATGTATATATGTATACACACATGTATGTATGTATGTGTCTGCCCAGACTGGCAGTGCAGGGGTTACTCAGAGGCTCAGTTCCATTCTGATCATCACAGGATCTTTGACCTGCTTGTTTCCTGCCTGGATCACTTCACCCCTGGGAACCCAGAAGAGCAGGCAGCCTGGGAGCCCAGAAGAGCTCCAAACAGCTCACTATATTATTGCCAAACTTAGTTCAGAATCCCCATCAGCTAACCTGCAGAACTCCCAGACTTAAAGGCTCCACCAGTCTCAGCCTCCATGGCATCAGGTATTGCAGGTGTGGGCCACCACACCCAGATATCTATTATATCTTTTGGGTGGTTGAATAACAACTTTGTATATGATAAAAGTGCAACAGTCTACAGTTTCTGAAAGTCTGAGTTGATGATTAAGGATCTTAGAATCAGTCAGTAGAATGTGATAAGATTAATGACATAATTATAATTAAGTTGGTAGGGATCTGAAAGCTTATCTAGTCTGATTCTTTCATTTTACAGATGAGGAAACTGAGTCCTAGAGAGGTTAAATGACATTCAAGGTCACACAGTTAGCCGAGTCAAAATTTGTATTGATCGTAACATCTTTTTGGAGCAGCACCTAAAAGGTTTTAATTTTCTCTATCAAGTCCATATTTGTTGTTAGAATATAGAAACAAAATAGGTTCTTATATTCTATATACCTTTCAGTAAATTGGGTAACTCTGGACATTTGCTCTTCTATAGAAAATCATTTAGGAGATACTGCTTGGAGACCTGCTTGCTTTCACCACTTTCATCTTGATATGTGCTGGTAATATAGCAAAGTCCAATGTCTGCATCATACAGATAAAGAGACACCTTCAGAAAAGTTTAGGGATTTGCCCATAGTGACACCAGTAGTAAACAGCAGTCAGAATTGGAATCCAGGTCCTATGGTTCCAAATTCAGTTTAAATCTGAAGTTGCCCAACCCTTTGCCGTCATTCTTGACCTTCCAGAGAACTTGGCCTCAGGAGCCTTTCTGAGGGGACATATCCTTTTTATTCTGCTATGACCTTGAGGGAATGATAAAACCCTTCCTAATTAATCCCAGTGCAAGTTTTTGTGATTGGTTTCCTGACTCTGCTGGGGCTGGTCTCCCGTGGTATCTCTTTCCCTACTTACCTCCTCTGATAGAGCATCCAGCTCAGCCTGGAGACAGCAACACATGGCAACTACATACAGCCAACTGTGATTGATGAAGATGGCATCATCAAGATTGTAAGCCTGACCACTCCCTTTGCTGGGTTTGATGGTGCCCTTTGTGTCTCTCCTCATGTCCAACATGTCATTGTTAATAATATGCTGTGCTTTACTTCCAACTGTCATGCATATTTTCATTGTCTTAGGGCAGAGATTCTTAACCTTCATTTGTGTTATGGACCCCTTGGGCAGTCTGGTGAAGGCTGTGGACCCCTTCTCAGATTACATGCATAAAATAAAATAAAATATATAAGACTATAAAAGAGTTTATTACATTGAAATGCTTCTCTCCCTCCAATTGTATTGAAATAGACATTCCATTATATTGAAATAGTTCTATATATACATATGTTTATGCATATATACAGATATGAAATTCATATATACACAATACATTATATATACACACATACACAGTATATTATGTAAGCATAGAATCTCTTCTGTCTCTGTGTCTGTCTTTCAGTGTCTCTGTTTCTGCCTCTCTCTTTGTCTCTGTCTCTCCTCTCCCAAGTTCAGAGGGGTTAAGAATCCCTGTCCTAAGATCATCTGCAATGTCGAGTGTTCAGATGGTCCTGAGATGCTGTTGTGTGATTCACAGCTTTGTAGAATCAACAGAGAAATAATCGAGGTCAAAGAGATGGGTTTTGGCAATTGTGAGCCTCTTTGGTTGAAAGTGTAATCTTCCAGATGTGATGTGATCCTGCCCCACCTTCTCCTTCTACTCCAACCCAGCTGCCTTACAGGATATATTTTATTTCTCCATCTGTGGACATGATCACCCCTGCTTTGGTCTTCTACACCTGTAGGATTGGGTTTTCTTTTTCCTTAGTCTTTAAGACAGCAGTATTTGTCCTTTGGGTATCAGTCACCCCTTGGCAGCAGTGAACAAGATGGGCTCAGGCTACGGAGTCAGGCGGAGGGAGGTATTAGACTACAGGCTGGGTTGTGGTTGCTAGGGGATAAAATGTTTCAGGCCAGCAACAGGAGGGAAATGGGGTCATGGGTTCTTGGACAGTTTCTATAGAAAACACTGCCACAAGTCCATGTTCTTGGATTACATGATAAAAGAGAGACATGATTCCTCCCCTTAAGGAGGTTTGACTTAATGGGAGAAATTAGACAAACAAATTAGCAAATAGACCATGTGTTCATGATTCCTTCTTTCACAGATTCTTGCTCCCAGTTCAAATGGTTTCATAAAATTTTATCTGGTGCTGTCAGGAGATAGGGGTTCTCTTTAATCCAATACCTGTTTAATAAAGTCTAAAAGCTTATACATAAATACATACATGTATTGTTGTTCAGTCATTTCTGACACTTCCTAACACCATTTGGGGTTTTCTTAGCAAAGATACTGGAGTGGTTTGCCATTTTCTTCTCCAGCTCATTTTACAGATGAAGGAACTGAGGCAAACAGGGTTAAGTGACTTGCCCAGGGTCACACAGCTAGTAAGTGTCTGACACCAGATTTGAACTCAGGTCTTCCTGACTCCAGGTCTGGCTCTCTATCCATTGTACCACCTAGCTGCCCAAATGCATATATGTATATGTATACGAATATGTATATGTATATTATATATATATCTGCATACACACATAAATATTACATATTTATATCAGCATGACATAGTGAATAGATCCTTGGCCTCAGAGTCAAGAAGACCTGCATGTAAGTCCCATCTCTGGCTATATGACCTAGGATAGGTCACTTAACCCCTCTGTGTCCCAGTTAACTCTCTAAATTGCAAAGTTGTGGAGAATTTGCTGATCTTTTTTGGCATAGAAAAACTTTCTTGCTAGGAACTCCCTACACCATTGAAATCACATACCCAGTCACATATATATGCTGCATATACACACACAAACACACTATATATTTGTGTCTATATATATCTATACATATATACATACACCTGCAAACATGCACACACTCATATGTAAATTCTTTGTGCATATATGTGCTCCAGCGTTTCTAAATGGTGTGGCTACTTTCTCCAATAATACAGCTGACAATCCACCAAAGCTCAGCTCAAGAATTCTCTCTAGCATTTCCTGGTTCTCCCAGCTGCTAGTGCCTTTCCCTCCCCCACCCCTTACCATGTGTTTGCTTTAGACATACTTGGTATTAATTGATGTTTGTACAAGTGTTTATCCCAATAAAGTAAACTCCTTGAGAACAGGGACTGTCTCGTTTTTTTCCTTTGTATTTTCAGTATCAAATAGAATGCCTGGAAAATAATGTCAGTGCTGAATTGCTTAATTAATGCTTTTTGATTGAGGCAGCTAGGTTGTACAGTGGATAGAATGCTGGGCCTGGAGTCAGGAAGACTTGAGTTCAAATCCAGTCTTGGATTTCAAGAAGTCACTTAATGTCTTTACCTCAGTTTCCTCAAGTGTAAAACGGGGAGAAAAATACGAGGATCTATGTTGCAGGGTTGTTGTAAGGATTAAATGAGACATTTGTAAGCTGGGTAGAACCGTGCCTGGCATGTAGTAGGCGCTGTATCAGTGTTACTGGTTGTTATTGATCTTCCGATTGCTTTTTCATCCTGTGCAGCTTCTGCCCATGCCTTTCTGTCATAATCATGTGGATGTATATGCCCACAAACACATAAAAAATACACACAGTGTTATATCATACATAGAAAGCTGGTCTCAGAGTCAGCAAGATCGAGGTTCAAATCCTTTCTGCACAGTTACTAGCCATGTAAGGCAGACCCTTTAACCTCTCTCTCATTGCCCCATGCCATTCTCTAAGTCAGTCTTATTTGCGATATAGGAGGGAGTTTCCATACTAGGTGCTCCCGTACACTGATGAAATCACAGACCTGACCAAAGATGTGTGTGTGTATGTCAGTCAGTCTTTCAGTCAGTCAAGTAAGCATTTATTACATGCCGACTGTGTGCTCGGCATTGTGCTAAGTGCTGGGGATATGAAGAAAAGCAAAAGACAGCCCTTCTCTCAATGAGCTCTCAGTTTAATTAGGGAAAAACCACCAAAATAATTATGTATGAGCTATCCACAGGAGGAATTGGACCATCTCCAAGGGAAGGCAGTAGAATTGAAGAGGACTGGGAAAGGTTTCTTATAGAAGATGAAGGTTTAGATACATACACGATTGCCATGGGCTTAGAGGTTTGGAGCCGGAAGGGATCTTAAAGGTCATTTTGTCCCACCCCTTAATTTGACATATGGGGAAAGTGAGGACAAGAGAGGGCAAATAGCTTCCAAGGTCATACAAAGAGCAAAGGATGGAAGCAGGAATTTCTTTGTAGCCCTTCTGACTCTCAATCCAGAGCTCTTTTCACCACATAGGACTGCCTTTCTAAGGACAAGGACCAGCAGTTTGGATGTCTGGATTCTAGGCCAATTTTTTTTAACTAAATAGTTCTGTGACCTTGGGCAAATCACTTCATCTTTCTGGGGTTCATCAGTTAAAAGAAGAGGTTGAACAAGGCAACGTCCATGGTCTCCTTTAGCGCCAACATTCTATGATTACTAATTTTTGAAGAATGAGAATATTATAAAATATACTTAATGCTAAAATTATAATGAAAACAACTTAATTGTTGATGATTCAGAAGGCACTTCAGGATCGTGCAATTCCTCAGGGGCATCATTAGGAGTGTTATTATGACGGTAGAGGTGCCAAAGTGCAGGGTAACAGAATGGAGGATAAACTGGTTTTGCTGGAATTGGGCCCCCAGGCCTTTCATCATGAGACTGTGGAGCTGATAGTCACTTTTCCTCAAACCAAAACTGAGAAACTGGTCTAAAGAACTAAATCTGGAAGAGCCAATGCTGTGAAGGAGCATTCTTTTTAAAGTTAAAGGATCTGGGTTTGGATGATTTGCATGACCTTGGGTATATAATTTTAGCTCTTCAGGCCTCAGTTTCTTCATGAGGAAACTGGACTAAATGATCCTTAGGGATCCTTTCATATAAATCTATGACTATAAATACAGAAACTCCATTTAAGGAGGAGGCCCAGTCATTTCCTTATTTTCCACCAGCTACATTCATTTGGACTTCTCTGGACTACTCCGTAAGCCTCCTCTCTGTGTAACTTCTCTCACCCCAACCCCACTTTTCAGCTTCTTTTTGTGTCTTACCCCCATCCCCACCCCATTAGGTTGTAAACTCCATGAGGTCCAGGGATGTTTTTCTTTTTTATATTTTTATCACCAGCATTTTGTACAATACTTAGAACATAGTAGATGCTTAGTAAAGATTTATTGACTGTTAAAAAATTACCCTCTACCTCTTAACCCTCCATTATATTTTTCAACTGTTATGTTTTCTGACTGTGATTCATCATCACCATCAAAAGCATCTGTGATTTTTCTGCCTCACCAACCCAACAGGCCTCCTTGTCAGCTTGCTCTCACTTGCACTGAGTTTGTTGCTGATGGTGAAGGAAGATCATTCCCTCCCCATGGAAGGATTTGTGCTAAGGAGTTGGTAGAAAGACTTACTGCAGAGCTGACAAATTCTTCATCATCTGATACTGTTAGAAGATGACCCTTCTACAGACAAGACACCAGACTACAGAGAGCTTTGGATAAGAGTAAGAGCCCCTGGGGCGGCTAGGTGGCGCAGTGAATAGAGCGCTGGCCCTGGAATCAGAAGGACCTGAGTTCGGAGCCGGCCTCTGACACTTAATCCACACAAAAACAAAAACCTAGCCGTGTAACCTTGGGCAAGTTACTTAACCCCAATTGCCCTAAAGGGGCAGCTAGGTGGCGCAGTGAGTAAGAGCGCCGGCCTCGGAGTTTGGATGACCCGAGATCAGATCCAGCCTCAGAAAATGAGCACCCACACATAAATAATGACTAGCTGTGTAACCTTGAGCAAGTTACTTAACCCCAATTGCTTTTAAAAAAAAAAAAAGAGTAAGAGCCCCTGGTTTTGGAGTCAGAAGACCTGGGTTGAAAAGAGTAAGAGCCCCTGGTTTTGGAGTCAGAAGACCTGGGTTGAAAAGAGTAAGAGCCCCTGGTTTTGGAGTCAGAAGACCTGGGTTGGAATCCTGGTTTTGCTGCTGCTGCCCCTGTGATCTCAGAGAGGCTATCACACCTTGCCTCCTTGGCCTCAGAAAGGATGCTCCCTAAGGTTCCTTCTGGCTCCAACATTCTATTATCCTATGATTGTTGTGTGAGCACACACACACACACACATACACACAGACGAGCGCGTGCGCACATACACACATGCACACACCCTCAGTGCTAGGAACTGAATTGACATAGCCATTGGTTCTGGTTGGCTGTTGAAATGCCAGTTCGCACCTTTTGGGTTGGTCTGAAAAGTACCAGGTGATTTATGTGTGACCTGCCAGTCAGGGCACTGGGAAGGTACAATGTATGTTATGACTTCTTTTTCCTCTTCAGATACCTCAGCCCTGCTCTGCTTGTCCTCACTGGGCTCACAGGTTCCAATTATGTGATTCTCTTCTTGGCTTGTCGAGGACTCCATTCCCATAAAACCTGGCTCCAGAATCACCATAGGACTGACCTGTGGCTCCTCCGTATTCTGGTAGGTCAGAGTACAGTCATAACTGGGACTATTTTTACCTGGCTTGGGCAGGAAGCAGTCTGGGATACAGGGAGCAGAAATAGTTTGCATAGGGGATATTCTCTCCATGGTTGTATTTGTGTTTGGAGAGAGGAGAGTCTGCCATTTGCCTTCATGGAATTTGGTAGGGGAGGCAATGTGGCTTTGCCCCATGGGCACCACAGCCCTGGGGTGGAGTGGTCTGTGGCCTATGGTTGGTTGCCCTGCATGGCAGCATTGCAAACTGGCAGAAGACAGTGAGGCAAAAAAGGAGACTGTGGAGAGGACTTCAGGTGAGGCCGAGAACAGTAGAGTAGAAATGCCCTTCCCCCCACTGAGGCATCTAGATAGAATTATAGATAATCAGGAAGACCTGATTTCAAATCATGCCTCAGACCCTTCATGGCCGTGTGGCCCTGGGTAAGTCTTTTACTTTCTCAGCCTCAGCTTCCTTTTCTGTAAAATGGAGATTTCAGTACTACCCATATCTCAGCATTGTTTTGAAGATCAATTGAGATTCTAAATGTCAATCAGGAATTGCTCATGTTGCTTTTCTCCAGCTTGACACTACACCATTAGGAGTCAGTAGGACTTAGAGAAATATGGTTTGCATGATTTCACCTGCGTAATTGATATTATATTGCTTATCTTCTCAGTGGGCAGGGGAGGGAGAGAGAATTTGGGACTCAACATTTAAAAGGAAAAGAATGTCAAAAATAAATAATTTTTTTAAAAAAAGAGTCAACAGGGGGGCGGCTAGGTGGCGCAGTGAGTAGAGTGTCGGCCCTGGAGTCAGAAGGACCTGAGTTCCGATCCGACCTCAGACACTTAATGCACACACAAACAAAAAAACCTAGCCGTGTGACCTTGGGCAAGTTACTTAACCCCAATTGCCCTCCAAAAAGCAAAAAAAAAAAAAAAAGAGTCAACAGGACTTTAATGATAAGCTAGAGAAAGTGTCGATTCCCATTTTCTCATACCAATCCATTGGGTATTCCTCATGCCCAATCAAAACAGCACAGATGCTAGAGTATCCCATCCAGAGTCAGCACCATCAGTCTTGGCACAGAAAACCAAGACCAGCCAGCACTATGGGCAAACCCAGTTTCACTTTGTTTGAGATAATATGAAGCCAAACTCCAACTTTGTGATGTCAGCAACTAAGAGATGCTACTGACATTCCAGAAGACTTTTCCAAAGGCAAGGGTTGACTGGAGACCAAGGGAAGGGAGAGGGCTTAAAGACTTGGGGTGGAAAGTGAAAGTAAGGTTTAAGGCCACAA
The DNA here is from genome assembly GCA_011680675.1 of Gymnobelideus leadbeateri. Taxonomy (NCBI): domain Eukaryota; kingdom Metazoa; phylum Chordata; class Mammalia; order Diprotodontia; family Petauridae; genus Gymnobelideus; species Gymnobelideus leadbeateri. Next base: position 198,418 of record WOXC01002199.1, on the reverse strand, counting down.
GAAAGTCATATGAAAGACAAAGAATGAGAATTAGAGGTATTGGGAAAGGACTAAGTATTGCAGATCCTGTAATTATTACAAAGCATGGATGAAAGAGAAAACTTGTCTGAAACATAGTAGGCCTGGCAAGTCAGTCTTAATAAATAACAGGGCTTAATAAATAAATATTAAGGGCCTAAAAATATCAGTTGAATTAGATTGAATTGAACATATCAAATTGTACTCTTTAAACTATCAATTAATCAATAAACCTTTATAAAGTGCCTGCTCTGTTCTAGGAGCTGGGGAAACTGAGGTAGAAACAAAAAAGCTTTTGCCTTCAAGGTGCTTACATTTATTACAATGGCAGCAGGTACAAGTCAGTTAGAGGCATTTATTATCCAAGCAACTTCTCAAACTGTCCTTTGCCAGTCCTGAACAATGCCCAACACACAAAACCAATGCTTCAGGGCCCCCAAAGTTTCTCCGCCCTTTTCCAAATTATCATCTGATGCAACATGGGCTGTTTCAATGATCCTATTGTCCTCTTTGGGAAAGAAGTTGGAAGCCTCCTCGCTCACATATTCCATCCTTTTCACGTATCCATGATCTGATACATCCTAAGGGAGGCAGCCTGGGGTAAAGGAAAGAACCGCAGACCTGGAGATGGAACACTGACTTGCCGTACTGACTAAATACACAATCAGGCAAGTCATTTTTCTTCTCTGACCCCTAATTTCCTCAAATGTGAAATGATGATATATTCTACAGAATGGCTTTCTGGGAAGGGAGAGGAGGAGACTTACAAGGGGCAATTTAGGCTGTGTAAAAACAAAAGATATCAATGAAAGTAATTTTTAAATACATTTTTAAAAATTTGTGCTACCTACTCCATAAGATTGTTATAAGGAATGTAGTTTTGCAAACCCAAACACACCATGGAAACATGAGCTATTTTTTTGGTCATTGATCAATAGCAGGACCTAACCAATGGAGGGTCAAGATCAGAATTAGGAAGATCTGAGGTCAGATTCTGACCTCTAATAGTTATGTGACCACTGGCAAATCACCTAACCTTAGGGTGCCCCAGGTTTCTCTCTAAGACTATAAATTACAGAGATCTGCATTAGTGAGGTAGTATTTATACCAGATGTTTCCCACACCAATAAAATAACAGATTCAGACCAAAATGGTTATTGTTAGTTATTGTAGTAGGAAAGGCAGCTTCTGTATAGCAGTTAATAGAGAAGCATGGAGACTTGGTTTCTTGACACATATTGGTTGTGTGATGCTGGTTGAATCACTTTAAATTTTCATAGTCCCATGGGCAGCCCTCTGACTCTAAGTTTCAGGCTGCAATCTGGATTGGTGGAGGAAATTTCCTCACTTGGAGTTCCCTCTATTAGTGAAATCACAGATCTGGTAAGCAACATCAATCATCCATAATTAAAATTATTGTTATAGATCTCTCAGACTGGAGGATTTGTATCTAAGTGTGGGTTTTTAAAAAATCACACTATCATTCTAGGTGCAGAATGGGATTGCACTTTATGCTACATGGACCACAGTGGCAACACTGTTGAACTTTGCAGTTGTGTTGATATATACCGCAGGAGCAGCCAGCCAAACTTCCACTACCGTTGTCCTATCTATTCTTCTCATGCTACTGGTGGTCTGGTGAGTAATTCATCCATCATTGACTAGGTAAGGGTCTGGATTTCCATTCAGCTCCAGTCAATTCAAGTCAACTCATCTCAACTCCAACATTATGAAGTGCCTACTACTGTTTGTAGATATTGAACATTGAACTAAGATATAGTCTCTGCTTTCCTAGAGCTAATGTTCTAGCAGGGAGACAACATAAACACAATTAACTAGAATATGAAATGATACATTAATGATAGTAATAATGCCAATTCCCAAGTATTTATGCCATAAGTGCTATCTTTTTTTCTATTGGGTTTTACATGGAAAATTTAAAGTTCTTTTAGTCCACCCATGTCATTCTTTTTATTTATTTTTATTTTTTTATTTTTTGAGTTACAGATTTTCTTCCCATGTTTCCTCCACCCCCCAAGATAGTGAGCCTACTGAATACTCCTTCTCCCAAATTATTCTCTCTTATATCCCCCTCCATTGCCCCTAACTTTCAAGTAGGGCAAGATGGATTTCTATACCCCAGTCCCTATATATCTTATTTCCCAGTTGCATGTAGTTGAAGGGAATATATATATATATATATATATATATATATATATATATATATATTTATATATATATGTATACATACACCCCTGTCATTCTACAGATGAGGAAGTTGAGGCCCAGTTATAAGGGACTTGTTCAAAGTCTAGGTCTTCAGGTTGGCCTAGAACACAGGAGTTCTTCCTCCACTCTACAATACTGCTTTTTGTGAAAAGTTTGAAAGTGGTAAATTTAGGATAATTAAAGGTGAATTTACATAGTAATATTAGACACAGAGAAATAGATATTCTCTGGGATAGCAAAACAGATATCATGGGCTAAAAATGCAAATTGGATCAAGAGGGGTTTGGATAAATTAATAACAGACTACTGGTAGAACCTAAAGATGTTTCAGGGGTAGAAACTTAACTTTTAAAATTACTTCCATGAAGAAGAGCCAGGACTCACTCCAAATTTATTCTTTGGTGCCTCTATTATGTATATCATGGGTCCATGTCAGCAGTTTGTGCTTTATGGCCCTTATCCACTGCTATGTGACCTTGGGCAAATGACTTAGCCTCCCCAGACCTCAGTTTCCATACCTGTAAAATGAGAAAGTTGGACTAAATGTCCTTTGAGGTATCTTTCAGTTCTGGATTTAGGATTTCCATGAATGATATTGGCCCCAATGTTCAGACAGCATAGAAAAGGAAAAACCAAGATCTCCTTCACTGGACTCTCTCAACTAGTCATTTTGTTGCCCCTCTGTTCCAAGGTTGCTGAAATTTGGATGTCTTCTCAGGTGACCCCAGTGAAAATGGGCCTTCTCACTCTGTCAATCAATCAATTGACAAGCATTTTTTAAGTGCCTAATATGTGCTAGGTTCAGTTATTTGCCAGCTGTTATGTTCTTTCATGGGAATTTTAGCCATATTATACATTTCTGATTATTCTCTACAACTCTGATTTCACCCTTTGCATCTCCTCCAGTGAGAAAGTGACCTCTATTTCATCTGCATGGGAAGCTCAATGATATTCTTTTCTGGGACACTAAAGTTTGGAGAAGGATGAGGTTTTACCCCTTTCCTCAGGAGGAAATTTCTCTTCAAAATTCCTTGTCTAGCTCTAGATGGAATCAATTAGAGTCAGAGAAAGATCTGTACAGCTCTACAATACGATAGTAATTAACTTGTGGGTTCCATTTGGCTCCATTTTTAACCAAAATGGATTTTTCATTCCCAAGTGTGAAAATGTTCAGCCCTTACCTAACTGGGTTAAATCGATCAGAAATGCCAAGGAAAAGGAGAGGACTGAAGAGGAAGGAGGGAATTCCATTTTAAAATTGTCTATTCTTTAAAAAAATGTTTTGTTAATGGCTTTCATTTGTGTAGTGTAATATAAAATTCCTAATACTGCTGAGTCATTTCCTAGGGAGTGTTCATTGGGTCAGCTGTTTTTTCCTTAACTTATTAGGAAGAACCCTTCTACTGAGAGGAGGAAAGTTTCATCATTGGCCCTCTGGAACCATATTGATAACTGAATTTGATCTCAGTTCTGATGTTTTTGATGTTGTAACCAGTAGCCTAAGGTCCCCAAAGCCCCTGGGCCCCGGGGGATTGGATCCAACCCAGATTACTTTCTCTCTTTAGCTCATTATGCTCCCCCCTGCTAGGAAATCTGGAAATATAGCTCAGCAATAGCTCTTGTCTTATCTAGTCTCTTTAAATATAGATAATGGGGTCTCAAGCTCCTGTGCAAACACTCAAGGTAATACATTTGTATCATTCAGGGAAATCTTTATTCCAATTCACAGAAAATGCAGAAGACACAAAAGACTCATAAGAACTAATAAGTAGGTATAGAAAACATATTAAAGCATTCAAATAGCCCCTAAACCCCCCACTAAGACAATCCTATTAGGATGAATAAGCTTCCTTCCTTTCCATTGTACCTTCACTCTTTGAGTCACTCACTATTAGAGCAAGGTCCAGGTTCCTTGCTTCCTCCAGCCATAAATCCCCATTACTGTTCTCCCAGTCATGGGGGTGAGGGCCAAGATGGAGAAGTTGAAGAGCATAATGCCATAGAATCCTTGACTTTCTAAGAGGTAAAGCTGCTCAGGAAATATCCTTCTCTCTCTAAAATAGAAGTTCTTACCTTTTTCTGTGTCATAGATCCCTTAGGCTGTCTGGTGAAGTCCATGGATCCCTTCTCAGAATAAGTTTTTTAATGCTTAAAACAAAATACACACACAGAAAGGAAACCGATTATATTGAAATACAGTTATCTATTTTTAAAATTTCACCATCCCCAGGTTAAAAACCCCTGCTCTACAAGGTCTGATCCCCAAACTCTTAAACTTAAGTTCACCCCTAAGACACCCCCCAAGGAAGTAATCATTACTGGGTAATTATGGAGAAGAGACAGCATAGGCATTTGGTTTCCCAGCTCTCCATCCAGAATTCAGGTCTTCTCTGCTATGAGGTAGATTGCCCTCCAAATAGGGAAAAAACAAAAAAACCCTTTCCCCAAAAAGCGCTTCTAACTATTTCCCTTGGTGGCATTCACATCCCTTCATAACCTAGCCTCCTCCTACCTTTCCAGTCTTCTCACACTTATTCCCAAAACATATTCTTCGATCCAATGACACTGATCTGGTTGTTTTTGACTCTGAGCATTTTCTCTGGCCCGTCCCCCATGCATGGAATGCTTTCTTCAACTCTGACCCTGCTGGATTCCTTTAAATCCCAATTAAAATCCTACCTTCTACAGGATGCCTTCCTTCTGTTAATTATTTTCTGTTTATCCTGTATGTAACTTGCTTTTTATATATTTGTTTGCTTCCTGCCTCCTCCTTTAGATTGTAAGCTCCTTGAAGGCAGGAACTATCTTTGCCTCTTTTTATCTCCCTAACCCTTAGCTTAGTGCCTGACATATAGTAGGTATTTAATAAATGTTTATTGATTGGTTGAGTGAGTGATTGATTCTCTTTATAGGATGCTCTACTGAAGCCCCAGAAAGTCCATTTGAAGAATTATAAAGGTATTTGTTTCATAAGTGCTGTCACTGCTTCTTTTTTTTAGGTTCTACCTGGAAAACTTCCTCCTGGATACACATGTACATTTACATCCTCCTTATATACCCGGTGGTCATGATTGCATTATCTGGCAGTATTGCTCAGCACTATAATACATCTGCTCCAAGCAGAAACCACATCTTTACAGGTAAATGAGTCTTTTTAGCCCTTCCAAACATATGATGCACCTCTATCAGAGTCCTATGAACCATTGGAATGAGAGGAAATGAGATGAAACCACAATTATTTACGTTGACTTTCAGTGTAAAGGTATATACAGTGTGGGGTAGTAGAAAGGGCACTGGTTTTGGAATCAGAAGACATGACAACTTAGTACTACTTTGAAACAAAGTGAGACCTTTCAGCATCCTGGTTCTCAAATTCTGAAAGCAAAACAAAAACCAAGGTGGATGGATTAGCTGCTATCTAAATTTCATACCCACTCTATCCAGCTCTATGCCAGGTCTGTGTGAGCCTGTGTAGAATTATTTCTGACCTAGACTTCCAACTCCCTCCCATGCACACCTATGAATCCTGAGAGCACACATGGCCTTTGTCAAGCCATTTTTTTCTGTCTGTAGGGATCATCACTCTCCTTTCTACAACATAGACAACAGGGCATATGATTTCTACCCTGTCCTTATTCTTATGTCTCTCTTCTAGTTGTCCTTATGGTTGTGACAAGTGTGATGTTTTTGGTTCAGCTTGGTCTAGTTACCTACAGGCATCGCTACCAGCTGCTTCCTACAAATGGGTCATTGTTTCCAGGGTCAGTAAGGATAGGAAAGAACCTCAAAGATGCTGAAGACGACCTTGGGAAAAGAAGTTGCCGATCTCAGGAGATGGAGCTGGAACACATTTGATGTAAAGTCATTTTGATTATGGGAAAGACCATACAGGCTTTGCCTTAAACCATACAGCAAGTGAATACAAATGAATGAAAAACATTTATTCAGCATTTACTAAGTGCTAACCATTATACTAAGTTTTGGGGATACAAATACAGAAAGTGAGACCTCATCCTTGTCTTCAAAGGGCTTTTCAGGGGAAAACAAAGCATATGGCAATCAGGGAAGAATGTTTTGGTCTGGGAAGTCTCAGGATTGGCATATGAAGCCATAGAGGAATCAAATGATATACACTTTTTTAAAAAAATAGATTTTCTTTCAAAATAAATATTTATTTTCTTTCTTCCCACTTCTCCCAATTGGGAAAAAAAAGGAAAAATGAAAATTTGTACCAAATATATGTAATTAAGCAAAATAAATTCCCAAGTTATGCACATCCAAAAATCTAGGGCTCATTCTGCAACTTGAATCTATCACACCTCTATCAGGATAGCATGGCTCCTTATCAAACCTTTGGAATCATGGTTGGTTACTGCATTGATCAGAGTTCACAGTTCTTTCAAAGTTGTTTGTCTTTATGATGTTGTATGAATTATTTTCCTAGTTCTCCTTACTTTGCTCTGTGTCATGTTATGTTTTCCAAAGTTTTTTTTCTGAAATCAACCCCTTTCTCATTTTTATGGTACAATAGTATTTTTATTGCATCCCTGTATCATAATTCATTAAGCTATTTCCCAGTTTATAAGCATGCTCTTAGTTTCTAGTTCTTTGCTAGCCCCAAAAGAAGTGCCACACACACACACACACACACACACACACACACACACATTACATATGGACTTTTTTCCTCTTTCTTTGATCTCTTTGAGGTATAACCTCAGTAGAAGTTGTTGTTTATCCTTCATTCTTGAAGAGGACCAAATGACATCCCAAGGGTGATGTCTTGACTTGAGAATGAATTGGATTTAAGTGAGGCAGAGCTGTGCAAAGTCATCAGCCTCACTCTCCTCCAGTCATTGAAGTCTACTAGAGGTATGGCTAAGTCAAATGACATGGTCAATTTAGTGATTTACTAAGGATAGTTCCTAACTGTTTTCCTGAATGGCCCTACCAATTCATAAACCCCCCTAATAGTGCATTAGTATATCAGTTTTCTGCAGTATCTCCGACATTTTTCATTTTCCATTTTTGTCAACTTTGCCAATCTGGTGGGTGTTAAGCAACTTTGGGATTGCTTTAATTTGTATTTCTCTAATTATTAGTGATTTGGAGCATTTTTTCTTTGTCTATTGGTATCTTGGATTTCTTGTTTTGAGAACTGTGTATTCATATCCTTTGACCATTTGTTGATGGGGGAATGGCTTTTGTAAATTTCAGTCAATTATTTATATGGCTTGGAAATGAACCCTTTATCAGAGAAACTTGTTGCAAAGAATTTTTTCCTCAGTTAACCATTTCCTTTCTAATTTTAGCTGCATTCATTTTGTTTATGCAAAAACTTTAAATTTTTTATGCAATCAAAATTGCACATTTATCTTCTGTGATCCTCACTATCTGTTATTTAGTCATGAACATATATCTGAAAAAGAGATTTCTTCTTTGTTCCTCAAATTTGTTTATAAAATTTCTTTCACAATCTATATCTATCTAATATATAATATCTGTCTATCTATCTATCATTCATTTAGTATTCATAGAGCTAATCTTGGTAGATGTTATGAGGTGTTGGTCCAAACTTAATTTCTGCCAGACTGATTTTTCCCCAAGTAGTTTTTGTTTAAAAGTGAGTCTTTACTCAAGTAATGATCCTTAGATTTATTAGACATTAGATTACTATGTCCATTTACTTCTATATGTTGTGTACCTTATCTGTCATTGATCAATATCTCTATTTTAACCACTACCAAATCATTTAAAATAAATGGCTATTGACATATATATATATATATATATTTAAATTTCCTGTTTTTCTACATCCTTCTCCCTTCCCCCTCCCATTGCTTTGTTTTATAGTTTGAAATCTGATACTATTTGTCTCCTTTCCCTTCTACATTTTTCATTCCCTCAAGATTCTTGACCTTTTTTGACGTTCCCTTTTTCATAATCAATGGTTATTGTAGTTCCCAAAAGGTGGAAAATTACATTACAGTTCCAAGAGACAGAAAAACAGGAGATGGGAGGATAGTATTACAAGGTATGTCTGAGATGAAACCTGAGTAGAGAACCCAATCCGTAGCTCAACCCACTGAAGAGGAGCTAACTACTCACTTGGTTCTATCCTCTTCCAGTTCCCAAGGTCTTTCCAGAGAGTATGGTGTAAATTCTCAACACTTGTGATCACTGGGGGATGGATTGTTTTGGTCATAGTAAGTCATGAAGATTATCTGAGGTGTGACAGGGTTTGTGGTCTGCATCGGTAGAGGGAGTAGCACATTGATAAAATCACAGATCCTTGTAAGTGCTGAAATAATGTGTTACCTAAAAGCAATTTAGGTTCTGGAAGGAATATGGCTCTGTCATGCTACAGTTCTTCAGGTGTCATAGAGAGCACAAGTGACACTCTTCCCTAAACTTTGGAGCTTACCTGCTTCAGTATCTGTAAGAGGGAGAATATGATTTCAAGATTCTTTGCCCAGTATTAGTTTTCAACTCCTTCAGATTATATTGTATAGTTCTGTTCTGGTCCTAAGAAAGCTATGATGATGAGGGGGGAGAGTGGGCCAGGTTTCAGGATCCTTTCTGCTTATAAGTCATACAAATGTTCCTGCTGTATTGTAAGAAGGTGGAAATTATATCATTATGGTATGGCTACTCCATTAAAGTGTTAAAGTCTCTTTGCTTATGAAACATCACTGATAATGTAGAATTGTAACTGATAAAGAATCACAAAATTTAGGGTTGAAAGAGACTTCCACAACCATCTGTTCCACCCAATCTCTGGAAAAGAATCTTTATTCAAATGTGATTGACAAGTTGTCATTTAACCTCAGTATAAAGGCTTCTAAGGGGGGGGGGGGGGAACTGATTAATTTATTAGATGGTTCATTCCACTACTAGATAGCTCTAATAATTAGTAAAAAATTTTTTCTAAATAGCCTAGAATTGTTTATTAATAATCTGAGAAAAACCAATCTAGGCCTAAAGAGCCAAGATCTGGGTAAGAAAAAATTTTTTTGTTTTGTTTATTATTTTTAAAGTGAAAGATACAGATTTCTTTGGGTGCCAATGCACATATCCATTGTCTTCAAGGTCATGGCACTAAAGAAATATTGGGAAATACCTGGTGGGACTGGAAGAGCTTCGGAAGCCATCTATATTTCACTGCCTATGATGGTCTCCTGATCACTGGCTCTAGTGGGGGGAGGTAACCAGGGTACATTCATCAGAGATATTACCCCATCTCCCAGCAGACTACATTCCTGGTGGAACTGGTATGGACATTTAAAAATGCCGTGGGAGTGCCCATATTTGGATCTGTAAAACCATGCAAATCTCCTGACCCGCCTCCAGTATCCTGACTACACCTCTGGTATTGTCTGTTCCCCCCTTCGGATCAGACTGTATTCCCTATCTTTGGTTCCTTTGAACCTCGATATACCACAAACACACACCCTGTTTCTTGGAATAGGACCTCTGGAATGCCAGCTCTTTGTAGAGGGAGCCTTGTTCTGGTCTGTTGATTTTTTTGTTTTACACTCGTAAAAAACACTAGGGGCGGCTGTGGTTCTTCATAAATAAAAACATTACCACTTTGTTGCTATGGAGATGGGCTCCTCCACCCCGATACCCTGAGAAGCTGGTTTGTATGGCCTGAAGGCGCTTTTTAGAAAGATCCCAATCTCTCATCTATACAAAGTCAGTCAAACGGCATCTTGATGCTTCCCAACAACCTGGAGAAAGGCCTCTTGTGAGGTAGAGAGAACAAAAAGGGAACCACCTTACACTCTTTCCCTAGTGAACACTTTTTGGTTCAGGACTTCCAGGTTTCCCTTGCCTTTAGTACTGTATAAGGACCACTGATAGCTCATGGGAGCTTGAGATATTAAAATAATCTAGTTTTCTATGGCAGGAGTAGGGGTGCCCTGGGAACTCAAGTCCTCCCAGCTGTGGGTATAGTAACCAAATATTCCTGGTCCTTAGACCATACCCCTGTGCTTGCCTGGGGCACAGGTGTCTTCCTGGGGTGAGAGGAGCAGTAGGGCTAAGTGGTGTGCCTGCCCCACAGACGCCTACAGATGGCAAGCCCTATCCTGATCGAAGCAACTCCTGGCCTCCAGTCAAGGCGTTTAGCCCAGGATAAACTCCAGCCCAAGGGGTCACAATGTCAATTCCCAGGCCATTCTCACCTGGAACACTGCCTAGAGAAACCACTTCTGGGGCAGAAGGTGTGAACTTCTTTTACTTGAGCATTCAAAGGTTCTCAGACGGAAGGAATTGAAAATTACTTTTCCTAGGTTAGGCATACAGACCAACTGGGGTCAAGGTTCTTCAGACCCAAGAAAGCCCCTATTCTAGGAACGGATTGGGGGATACCCTGGGCCTAAGTCCAGAAATAAACATCCTGACTGGGACAAAATGCCCAAATCTTGTTTCATGACTACTGGTGGGTTATTTCAAAAACCCATCCCCTCAAAATTCATGCAGACATAGCATTAAATCTAGGCAATCACTTGCAACTTTCTGATTTTTGCCTTTTCTTTCATAGGCACTCATTCAAGTGATTGTTCTAGATTTGTAGTTTGATCTGGGAAGTAGACTAGGAAATATGGTGGGTGATGATAACCTTCCTTTTGCCTCCCCCACAGAATTAAGGGGCTCAGGGGATTTCAGTGAAGCAGCCCAGAGTATCAAGTAAGGATATTAGAAGCCCAAAGCACTGATGAGAAAGACTGGTGGCAATGCATATTTGTAGGAAAATCATTTTTCCTCATTTCTTCTGCATGGAAAAGGGTCCATTTTAATTAAACCAATGAAGCAGGACAAGGCATGGGATTGTCTGAATCTGGAGGCAGAATTGGATTATTTTTCCTAAGGAGCTCCTTCACTGGGCTCACATTTACATGACTTTTTCTAGCCTAACAATTAATCTTTTGGAGGAGGTGGTATGGTGAGAAGGATCAGTAAGGATTTTGTGAGTCTAGCTCTGGACTCAGACAGTTGAAAGCCATACCTCCTAGCTGAGCAAATTGATAGAACTGAACCCTGGCATAACCAAATTAGTGTAAATCCTGCTGCCTCAATTGGAGAATTGCTTGCCCAGGTCCCTTCTTAGCTGGTATACTATAAATGCCCACGAATTATTCTTTCTATCCACCAATGCCTGTATCTCCCCTGGCCTCTTTCTACCAGGGCAAGAAATCAGAAACAAAGTAGACAGGAGACGGTAACTTTTACATGTCTAAGCTAAACCACAGCTGAAGATCTGAGTTTCTCATATTCAGCCTTCAGTTGGCTCATCCCTTTGGAATGTGGCAGAATGCTGGGTCCAACCCATTCAGCTGAACTTGACTAATTATAGAAGAGGCCATTGTTCTAGGAGAAGAATTACTCATTAGATTCACCTAAAGTGGCATATCTGGACAGGTCCACATGGTAACAAAATAGTCAATAACCAATGACTACAACACATTAACTGGTTCCTCCTTTCATTCTCTCTTTCTTGCCCCTCCCTTAAATTTGCTTTGATAGTAAGGGAAAGAGAAACTATGTATTTCAGGTCATTTGAAAAGCAAACTAACTTTCCTATTGTTATCCTTTCAAATTGTTGAAATAGAGGTGGCATTTAGCTATTTTACATGCTTGATGATGAGAAGCTTACTTAAGTTCAGGTGGTTGGTTGTAGCATTGAATGAAGGCCCCAAAGAAACAGACCCAGACCCAGCATCTTCCCCGAAGCCCCCTGAGACAAAAAAAGAGAGAAATCATTATTGCAATCAATGCTTCAGAAACATTCAACCACTGCTAATGAAGGTCTACCTGAAGGAAAAACAATTTTATCCTTGTAAAAATGGCAACACTCTTAAAGTTAGAAGTCCACAAGTTAGATGCATAGTAATTTAGGAAGACAGGATCAAACCTATCAGGATGCCTATCCAATATAAAGACAGACTTTGGAGGAGGATAGCAAAGGTCATGTAAATATCAGACCAAGGTCGTTAATTAGCCACGATGAGGTAATTTTCCCTGTAATTAATACTCCCGAACATGAGGATTTACAAAGTATTTTAGAGATTTTACCTATATGGTACTAGATCCTCTTTCTACTTTGTTTCTAGAACCCCTTACTTTCCAAGGTTTGATGTGGGCTATTTTAGAAAATCAATGTTGTGGGACAGCTAGATGGTGCAGTGAATAGAGCATTGGCCCTGGCCAATGGAGGTCAGGAGGACCTGAGTTCTGGCCTTAGACACTTAACACAAAAACTAACTGTGTGACCTTGGGCAAGTCATTTAACACCAATTGCCCTCCAAAAAGAAAAAAAAAGAAAATCAATGTTGTGAAGCATATATGAGCCCCCACTGGTCCACTATTTTCCATCACAGACCATGCAAGAACTACACATCTAAGAGCAAGGCTTTTAATTAAGACACCATAAACAATATGAATAATGAGGGTATAAAGTAATAGAATTATTCTTTGCTTCCCCCATAAATATTGGCAATCTCCTACACCTCTGGGAGGTATTGGATGGGGAAGAAACAACCTGAAGAAAACCTAGGAAAGGGTGGTGCGACTACCCTTCAGTGTGTGGGTGGATGAGGTTAAAAAAGAGTCAGTCATGTTGTCTCCATCTCAGTGACTAGCATGGGGATCTATTGTAGCCCATTGGCATTAGATTCACTTTAGACCCAGCTATCATTTCTCTCCCAGAGGAGTCAAACACTTGATTTCCCATCTTCCAATGTCTTCAGAACCTGAACATGAACAATGAAGCCTCCAGTAATAGCTTCTCATGCTCAGTATCCTGTGCCATGATATCAGACCCATCCTGTTCAACTCTCCAACTACAGATGCTCAGGAATACCTTAAGACTTTCCTTTCTATATGCTTTTTTCCAACTTCTTTTTGAGTTGGGTCTATTGATATAATTTCTGAATCTAGGCATGAGTTTCCATAAAAGTCTGCTGTCCTGGAGCTTCCCTGAGGGTTGAGTAGCTTCTATGACTTAGTTGGCAAACAGACATTTATCAGGCACTCATTAATTGACAGACACCATGCTAAATGTAGGAGATACTAAGAAAGGAGAGAAAAGTACTTTGAGGGCACAGCCTCCACCGTCAAGGGATATATACTCTAATGGAGGAGAAACCATGTAAGTAGCTAAGTATATTCAAGATATATACAATGCAAATGGAAAATAATTTCAAAGGGAAGGCATTAGCAGCTGGGGGAATAGAGAAAGCTCCCCTCAAGAAGCAGGCTTTCAGTTGAGCCTTGAAGGAAGCCAGGAAAACTAAGAGATAGTAGTGAAGGAGTAGAGTATTCCAGGCATGGGGAACAGTCATTGCAAAAGCTGAGAGATGGAGAGTCCTGTAAAAGGAACTGCAGGCAGGCTAGTATAGCTGGAATAAAGCATATAGAGAAGAGTAAGGTGTAAGAAGACTGGAAAGGTAGGAAAAGGAAATAGTTTATGAAGAGCTTTGAATGCCAACCAGAGGATTTTATATCTGAGCTTGGAAATAATAGGGAGCAATTGAAGCCCACTGAGCAGGGCAGGGGGTAGGTGGGGATGACAGAGTCAAGTATGTATTTTAGCACAATCACCTTGGCAGCTGAGGAGAGGATGCATGAGTGTGGGGAGAGACTTGAAGAGGAGAAATCAGTTATAGGGCTATTGAAATGGTCCAGGCATGAGGTAATGAATGCCTTAACTGTGATTGTGGCTATAAGAGTAGAGGGAGGAGGATCCATATGAGAGATGCTGTGGACATAGGGATGAAAAACTTGGGCAAGGATTAAATCTATAAGGTGAGTGAGAGTGAGGAATTAAGGTTGACTTTGGTGGTGAAGTCTGGCAGAAGTGCTCCATTATGGATCTTGGATGTTGAGCCTTCTAGCCCTCTTTGGCCCCCCAGTAGATTTAGTCATAATACTGACGAAGTAAGAAAAAGTGGAAATCAGATGGAAGGGTGAAGAAGAGACAAAAACAAGGGTCATGGAACTTGATCACTCATTAGAAGTTAATTCTTCAAAGTTTTTAAACAAGAGACTCTCACATACCTATCTCCATGAGTCTATAGACTGATTCCTCTGCTACACACCCAACACCTACTTCACAAAATCTGTATTCATTTCTATTTGCATTTCGTAGTCAAAAGGCAGTAGATATTTTAAGAGCCTTGACTTACAGGTCTCATAAAGCTGTGCCAACATGGGACAATGGAAAGAATACTGGCTTTGGAGTCAGGATCTGGGTTCAGATCTTGCCTCTGATGCCTAATCCCTCATATGATTTGGCAGCTAGGTGGTACAGTGGATAGACTGCTGGGACCGAAGTCACATAATTAACTATCCTCCTCCAAGAGACTCAGATATTTACTAGTTGTGTGACCCTGGGCAACTCACTTGATCCTGTTTGCCTCAGGTTCCTCATCTGTAAAATGATTCAGAGGATGAAATGGCAAACCACTCCAGTATCTTTGCCAAGAAAAACCCAAATATGGTCACAAAATGTCAGACACAAGTGAAAGGACTGAACAACAAAATACATAATTTCCCTGAGCCTAAGTTTCTTCATCTATAAAATGAAGGGATGGAACTGGACAGACTCTAAAGTACCCTCCAGCTCTGGATCTGTAATGCTATGGTTCTGTGACCCAACAAGACAAAGCAATCAGGAATGAACCCTACAGTAGAAGAAAAAGTCCAGGTACGTCCAAAGGGCATCTCAGAAATCTCCCACAAAACTCTTTCTCATTCTATGTCCTAAGTCCCATCCTTCCTCTGAGTCCCCAGCCTGGAGCTAGAGGGACACTATGTTCTGCCGTGCTCTGGGACTCGAGGCAACTAACATTGCCATGTGCTCAGCAGAGACTCTATTGCTGCTAGCCCCCAAGGGGAGGGTAATGAACCAAAGAGGGAGAAAAAGGTGTCTAGCATCCCTCTCATTAGAGGCCAGGCTCCTTCAGGACTGAACTGTATTGAATCCAATGTGTAGGTGCTTAGCAGAAGGGCCCTTAGTGAAAAGAGTGAATATAGCAATCCTGTCCCTCTGGGCCAGAAGTGGTTTCTTAATTAGACTAGGAAGAAAAAGAGTGTGGAGGAAGGAGGGTTGCTATAGTGGATAGAGTAGTTAGTCAACAGCCATTGATTAAGAGGTTGCTATGTCCTAGAAACTGTACTAAGGGATAGGGATACAAGAAAGGCAAAAACAAAATGTCCCTTCTCTCAAGGAATTCCTACCCAGATGGTGAAGACAGCCACAAATAACTATGTATATACAGGATTGTATATGTATACATACACAAAACTATATCTATATATGCATGTATCTATGTATACACATGTGTGTACATACACACACACACAGAGTGTAAATGGAAGGTAAAGTCAGAAGGAAAGCAATAACACTGAGTCTTGAAGGAATCCAGGAAAGTCAAGAGACAAAGGGGAGGAATGAAAGCATTCTACACACTGGGGACAACCAGTGAAAAGTCCTGGCATGCTGTGTAGAAGGAAGAACAAATAGGCCAATGTAGCTGGGTTGTCGAGTGCGTAGAGGGGAGAGAGGAAAGTATAAGAAAATTGGAAAGGTAAGAAGCACCCAGATTGTGAAAAACCTTAAATTCCAAATAAAGAGAGGGTTTAATATTTAATATTGGAAGTCATAGAACTACTGAAATTCATTGAGTATCTGTATTGGGGCACAGGTAGGGTGGGTAACAGGATCAGACCTGTACTTTAGAAAAAGCACTTTGGCTACTGAATGAAGGATGGCCTCTATCTCAGATTTCTAGAGTAAAACAAATGGCCTGGAATAGGAAGAGACCTAAGGCACCGGACTTGGAGTCCAGAAGATCTGAATTGAATCCTGCCTCAGACATTTACTCTTTCTATGACTCTAGCATATTGCTTAATCTCTCAGACTCTGTTTCCTTATCTGTAAAAAGGGAGATAAAAATAATAACACCACAGAGTTGTTGTGAAAAATCAAATGAGATAATATATGTAAAGCACTTTGCAAACCATGATGTATTATGTAAATATTAGCTATTACTACTGTTTGCTGCTACTACTACCACTGCTACCTCAATGATCACCACCACTATCACCATTACTACTACTACTACCACCACCACCACTACTACTACTACTATTACTATTACTACTACTACTACTACTACTACTACTACTACTACTACTACTACTACTAACTACTACTACTACTACTACTACTACTACTACTACTACTACTACTACTAACTACTACTACTACTACTACTACTACTACTACTATTACTACTACTACTTTTTGAAGGGAAGCCAGTATTTAGCTATTGTCCTAATGAGTAAACTTGAACTGTGTTGCCCAATGTTGTGGGGAGGGACCAGATCCTCTGAAAACTCTGCCAGGCTAACTGCTTTGCAAGACCTAGAATTTGTCAAGTCTATTCTGTGGGCTTTTGTTTCTCCTGGGTGTGGGGAAAGAAGTATCAGTGGGAAAGAGGAGGAGGAGGAGATGAGAAGGAAATAGTAGGACAACAGGACAATTGAAAGGAGGAAGCACATTCCTCACAGCTGATGGAAAGAAGCCTTGAAGGCAAGGTTGAACTTCAGAACAAAAGTAATGCCAGCCATCAAAAAGGGAGTGCAGGTTACTAGCCCCTTTGGGAATGAGGAAGGAAAAGACGCTGCTGCAGAGAGGGCAGGTATGCCCTCTTAGCAGGGATGCTAAGGATGGAGGGAGAACCCTTATTTCATCAGAGGTGCATCCAGTGCCTTTGTCTTGGGACAGTGGACACAAGGGGAGGTGCCTGCATTCCTATGGCAGAAGCTCACACTGCTGTGAACAGGTGTGGAAGGTGAGAGTCGAGAAGGCAGGAGGAACCTGAGATGTGTCTGACACTGACAGGTCTTGAAACATTCATTTTTCTCCAATGTGTTCCACTTTCTTTCTGCCATCTTGCAGGCTTATCATTTAGAATTGGGGAAGATCATAAGGTGAATGTAAAATCCTTGTGAGTGGGGATTGTTTTTTTCTCTCTACCTGTAGCTACAGTGCTTGGAACATAGTAAGTGCTTAATAAATACTTATTAATCATAGAGTTGGGAGGGACCTTAGAAATCATTAAACCCAACTCCCTCATTTTATAGATGAGGAAGTTAAGATCTAGAAAAGTGAGTTGCCCAGGTTCATACAGCTATTTAATGACTAGTGATGCAAGATTCAAACTCAGGTCTTTCTGGCTCAAAGTTCAGTGCTCTCTCTACTACTCCACACTGCCTCTAGTCCAACTTACTCATTTGACAAATTAGTAAAATAGCATATGTCCTCTCCTTTGGAGGTGGTGGTTATCACCCTTAGGTTTCTTAGTCAAAAAAGAAAATTCAAGGGCTCCATTTAAAAATTTTAACACAGCCCTCAAAACCTCATCAATCCCCTTGCTCCAGGTTAGCATAATGGCCCTACTTAATAAATGCAAGGGAGTGTGGGATAGTGGAATGTTCTTTGGACTTATAATCATAAAGTCTGGGATTCAAATCCTGCCTCTACCACTTGCCAACTGTGTGATCACTTTCCTCACTGGTAAAGTGGAGATATTAATATCTGTAGTTACCTCATTGGGTCAAATAAATTAATGTATGCAAAGTTCCTTATAAATATTGAAGTCCTGTATAAGATTTTGTTGTAGTTGTTCAGTCATATCCAACTTTTTATAACCCCATATGGGATTTTCTTGGCAAAGACACTGGAATGGTTTGCCATTTCCTTCTCTAAATCATTTTACAGATGGGGATGCTGGGGCAAACAGGGTTAAGTGACTTGCCCAGGGTCACACAGCTAGTAAGTGTCTGAGGCTGGATTTGAACTCAGGTCTTTCTGACTAGAATATAGAGCCTAGGGCTCCTTATATCGAACTACCTAGCTGTCCATATTTATTTAATTTAGCTACTATTAATAATGATGGACCAAGGTAATAGTCAATGTTGGATGGGCTATGGAAAAAACTGGCACACTAATACATTGTTGATGGAGCTGTGAATTTATACAACCCAGATATCCCAACTGCCAGGCATCTACCCCCAAAAGGCCACATATACTCCAAAATATTTACAACAGGACATTTTGTAATAGCAAAGAATTGGAAATAAAGTAGATGCCCATCAACAGGGAAATGGTTGAACAAGTTCTTTCCTTCAATATAAGAAACAATTACTATGACAAATCCAGAGAAACATAGAAAGAATTATGTGAACGGATTCAAAGTAAACAGAACCAGATAATATACATCATGACCGCAATAAGACAGAAATCAAATGGTGTGAAATTATAATGACCAAACTTATCCCCAAAGAATATATATGCGAAGGCACATCTTGGGTCTGAAATCCTGCCCACACAGTGGCAGGACATTTCAGCGTATTAGTTTTGCTGAATTGTATTTTTTTTCTCTTTTTAAAAAGTTTTTTGTTCTAAGGGATAGCTCTATATATTATCTCATCTGATCATCACAACAACCCCGGGATGTTGTATCTTAATTAAATTACCCAGCTGGCTACAAATTAAAAGTCACCAAGGGCAAAGAGAATTTTACTTATTAATCAACTTAAGAAACTAGTCCCTCAGAGTTAGAGGAAGAGATATTCCAAATGAGAAGTCACATCATGAATGGCTAAAGGGAGGTTCAGTGGACAAAGCATTGGACCTAAAGTCAGGAAGACCTGAATTCAAATCTCAGAACTTTACTAGTCGTGTGACCCTGGGCAAGTAATTTAACTCCTATATGCCTCAGTTTCCAAAATTGTAAAATGGGAATACTGACAGCACCTACCTTCTAGGGTTGTTGTGAAATGATATATGCAAAGCACTTTACAAATCTTAAAGCATTATATAGCTGCTGCTATAGATGAGGAAACCAAAATAGCAAGGTGAGCAGGATGGGGGTGGGGAATGTATCTTACCAACTTTATGGGGAAATTAGAAGACATTGAAAGATACAACCAAGGCCACTGGTGAAGTATACCTTAGGGTAGTCTGATGCTAATGATTCTCAGATCTACCTATCCTTCCCCAAATTCTATTCAGACGTCTAGTCTCACATCTCCAATAGCCTTCCACACGTCTCAAACTGGATGTCCAGTAGACATCTTAAACTCCATCTGTGCAAAATGAAACTCAATATCTTTTCTCCTAAACTCCACCCCCACCACCTTCCCTATTACTATAGAGGGCAATCTCATCCTCTTAGTCCCTCAAATTCACAAAATAGGAGTCAGCCTGGACTCCTCACTATCTCCTTCCTCCCACACCCAATCTTTGGCCAAGGTCTGTCAATTTCACCTTTGGAACATCTCTCAAATATGCCCCCTTTTCTCCTCTAACCCTGCCATCAGTCTATCTCAGACCCTCATCACCTCACACCTGGACTAATGCAGCAGTCTGCTGGTGGGTTGGCCAGCTTCAAGTCTCTCCCCTCTCTAGTCCAATCTCCATTTAGCCACTAAAGTGATTTTCAGATCAAATTATGGCAGTCCTGTATAAGATGTATGTAATATAACTCCAGGGGCTTTCTATTGTTTCCAGGAGCAAATGCAGAATGTTCTGCTTGGTGTCCAAAACCCTTCATAATCTAGCCCCCTCCTACCTTTCTAGTCTTCTTACACTTCACTCCCTAACACATCCTCTTCAATCCAATGACACTGGCCTCCTTGATGTACCATTAACAAGATAATCCATCTCTTAGCTCTGAGCATTTTCTCTGGCTTTCCCCATGCCTCAAATGCTCTCCCTTCTCCACTATGACCACTGCCTTTGCTGTTTTTCTTTAAATCCCAATTAAAATCCCATCTTTTACAGGAAACCTTCCCCACCCTCTCAATTTCAGCTCCCTCCCTCTGTGGATTATTTGCTCTGTTTATAGCTTGCTTCATACATAGGTGCTTCCATATTGTCTCCCCACATTAGATTGTGAGCTCCTTGAAGGCAGAAATTATCTTTTACTCTTTTTTTTTTATCCCCGGGGCTTAGCACAATGCCTGGCGTACAGTAGGCACTTAATAAATGTTTATTGATTGACACTCTAGCCTCTGGACACCCCAAGATCTCATTTTCCTTAGCATCATGAAAAACTTTGAATTTATTGAAGGAACTAGTAATGCTGGTTTCTAGTGGTAGTGGTATTCAGGGTAGGGAAACCCAGGAATGCCTGGGCCTCCCCTCCTCCACTTGTGGCATTCTCAGGGATAGAATTCTCACAAAGCTATTGCTACATACACCAAGCCTGGCACAATTCCCACCAAGATGGTATAAAAGCCTCCCCTCCTCCCACTCCTTTATTCCACAATTATTAAGCAGATCAAGGATCAGAGGAATGATGGGGTTCTAGAGAATAATGTCCCTGTCACAAAGATTAAGTAATCTTTGTGGAAAATAGAAAAACACATAAGAGAGGGAAATAGTAGATACTTCTGGGGTTAAGTTTTTGTTGTTTGAGTTTTTTCTTTTTTTTTGCCCTGTTGCTATTATTGCTAGGAGGAAGGCCTGGCAAATGGGGGAAGGCACCTCTCCTCATCAATTTTTGAACAAGCATTCCACAATCCAGGCCGCAGTGCTGGACAAAAACGAAGTACTGCTCTCTATCAGAATATTACATACTCTCTCTCTCTCTCTCTCTCTCTCTCTCTCTCTCTCTCTCTTTCTCTCTCTGTCATTTTGTCTTTCTTCTGTCTCTTTATCTCTTTCTTCTTCAGTGAGAAATAGGCTCCCATGTCACATATTAACACATATACACGTAATGAGGTCTCACGTAGATCAGGGACCATCCCTCACACGTGTAGCATGGGACTCTCCCATACAGATGGGCTTTGGAATTGTAGGTGCACATAGATCAAATCTGTCTACAGAAGGACCAAGACTAGTAGCATCAATTCTTTAATGACTAAATACATGGAGATCTCTTCGGAGCTCATAGTGAGCTAATCAACCATAGTCAGACATACCGTACCTTCATCCCTATATAGTAGTGTCTTTGGTCCTCTTCAAGAATGAAAGACAACATCTGACAAATCAACATGGTGATCTGAACAATCCTAGTACCTAATCTGTACATTTTCTTCTTTAGCAGATTAAGAAAGACTGGTCTAGAAAAAACTACTAAATGACACCAATATTTTGGGACCTGACAAAGTTCATATGTGGGACCTTCCAAGGACAGTAGAGCATTGAAGTGAAGGAGGCTATCATGGGTAAAGGGATTTATATCCCTGAGCAATAGAACTCTACAAAGAACAAGGCATATGAAGTCACCAGCACTGGTGGCATCACTACCCACCACACCCAGCCTGAACTAAATGATCTCATCTCCAAGACTGGAGAATGATAGGTGACAAACTCAGACAATAACATAATCTAAAGGGAAATTGACTGGGTTCAGGTTTAATCTGGAGAGTATTACTTGGTACCAAGTAATACTCTTGGCACCACCCATTAGGTAACTGATCACCCAGCATTCCAATTCTTTTATTTCCCATTGGGAAGGTCGGGATAGAAGACATTGTGTCTCTGGACCAGTGTAGAAGAACAGGCTTGATAACATCTGGGTGAAATGTGCAAGGAGTGACTATCCCTCCTTGCCAAACCTGGGGGCACAGGTCAATCATGGCGACATCCATCATACTGAAGGAAGAGGTAGCAAAGGAGCTATGAAAGCTTGGAATGTCACAATTCTATGCTGAATGTGTTTCATGGCAATTAAATGCCAATAATTTGTATTAGAATTCAGTGGGATAGAAAGCATGCTACTGGATATTCCATTAATGATATGTAAAGATCCTAAGGAGATGTCAATAATATACACAAACCTCTTGACATGGGGAAGGAAGTGTTGCTTTGAAGCAGCCATGAGTAGGTGAGGACAATGTGGCATAGTAGATAGAATTCTGGATGTAGAATCAGGGAAGATGTCAGTTCAAATCCTGCCTCAGATACTTGCTGACCCTGAGTCTCGTGTGACACTGCCCAGATCACCTAACTTCTGTGGGCCTTCATTTTCCATATTTCCCAAAACAAAAGAAGTGAGAAAAGTAACTTTGTTTTACACATTTTTTGCAGATCTTTTTAATGTCTGGCTTCATAGAAGACAGTTGGATTCTTATATCTGCTTCTCTAGCCAGTTTCTTTTAATAAGATTGTTTTTGTTGAAGTATATGAAGAAAATATGACCTCTCACGGATACACAGTTGGAAAGGGTAAGAGTATTCTAACAAGTAAATATCATTTTAGTATTATTATAAAAATAATTCACAAATCTCCTGAAAGGATCTTTTGAGGTCCCCAGGGCTCCATGGACCACACTTTTAGAACTGCAGTTCTGGGTTATATCAACCACCATAATAACTGCTGTCCAATGACACACTATCACAAAACATGGAATTATGGATCCATTTGAAAGATTCCATTAAGACCCTGTTACATATCAGGTAATTAATTAATGCGCACGCTGAACAAGATTACTATTATTCAGCTTAGCTGAAGGGGCTAATTTACCCCACATTTACTTATCCAAATCCCCTCTCCCCCCAGCTTCCTAGATGTATTTTACTGGTAAAAGAAGTATCTGCAGTGGGGGAGGGAAGGGAGGCAGGGAAGAGGTGGAAGGATAGGAATAGATTTCTCTGACATTGATACGAGAGCATGAATCCTGATAATGCAACATGATTTTCTCCTCTCTTCTCCCACCAGGTCAGATGGTGATCAGAATTTCAAAGGGTATTCATAATCATTTAAATGTAATATGATTTAATCTGAAGCTATTATTAATGACTAAAATGCTTGGTATATTTAGCCCCCAGAAATTGGGTCAACTTTTAAAAGTTTAAAGTCCTCTCTTTTTGTTAATAATTTTTAAAAATCCTTCCAGGTCAGAGGGAGAACACAAAAGAATCTCTTTCCCCTTTCTTTCATATTGTCCTTGAATGATAGCTACTCACCTTTATCTAGTGATGATGATCTCATATATATTAGAAAATGTTTTATATACAGTTTCTCATTTGAGTCGGCTAGGTAGTACATTGGATAGAGTTCTGGGCCTGGAGTTCAGAAGACCTGAGTTCAAATGTGGCCTCAGACACTTACTAACTCTGTGGCCGTAGGCAAATCACTTGAGCTCTGTTTGTCTCAGTTTCCTCACCTGTAAAATAAGTGTGACAAGGGCATCTACCTCCCAGAATTGCTGTGAGGATCAAATGAGATATTTGTGAAGTACTTGGCATAAGGTTAGCACTATATAAATGTTAGCTATTATTCTTAGCTTCTGAGGCCACAACAATTCTGATACCCATTTTACAGATAAGATAACTGAGGCTTAGCTAGGGTTAAATAGCAAGGAAGTGTAAGGACCAGGAGCCAGAT
The DNA here is from genome assembly GCA_011680675.1 of Gymnobelideus leadbeateri. Lineage (NCBI taxonomy): Eukaryota > Metazoa > Chordata > Mammalia > Diprotodontia > Petauridae > Gymnobelideus > Gymnobelideus leadbeateri. The sequence goes on along the minus strand of WOXC01002199.1, from coordinate 174,762 downwards.
TATTCTGATTGATGGCAAGTCAGCTTTCTTTTCATTGTCCCACACCACCTGCTACAGAGGATCATAGAGCTTCAAATGTAATATTCAGGGCCCCTTGTTGCTGAGTTATTTCAATTAACTCTTCATGACCCCACTTGGGGTTTTCTTGGCAAAGATACTGGAATAGTTTGTCATGTCCTTCTCCAGTTCATTTTACAGATAGGAAACTGAGGCAAACAGGGTTAAGTGACTTGCCCAGGGTCACACAGCTAGGAAGTGTCTGAGGCCAGATTTGAACTCAAGAAGATGTGTCTTCCTGGTTCCAAGCCCAGTGCTCTATCTGCTGTGCCACCTAGCTGTCCCCAGGACCCCTTAGCTGCCCCTTTGGCTATTCCCAGGTCCATAGAACTCAAGGGATAATTGTATATTTCTTCTATCTACTGCTCATGAGCCCCCATTTCCATTGAATCTCCCCTGCCCAACTAAATCCCATGACATTAGAGGAAAATAAAGCACATTTACTTAAAGAATAACAAGAAGATGTTAAATCCAGCAGTGAATATTCTCTCTCATCATCCATTCTCAAAGCTACATCTCCTCATCTAGGTTTTTTGGGGAATGTTGGTCTCAGTGGCTGATTAGTCATTTTAGGCTTTTCTTGCCACTTCTGAGACCCAACAGGAGCAGTATACATTAAGTCATTCATGGCAGGACATTAGATTATCATCTACACTTGGGTACACCAGGTTTCTCAGCAAGGTCCCACAGGCTGCCTGTAGCAGCAGCATTAGATGTATGGGTCTTTCAGGCACGGTACCACAGGTTAAGGGTTGTCATGGTGAAAAGTCTCCATAAGAACTGGGGAGTATAGAGAGGACATCTGTTTCCCCTCAGCTCAAGAAAAGGGATGCACTGCAGAGTTTGTACTTCTGGTTTCCGCAATGAGATTGATGAAATGCCAGAGTGTCTCATTTCTTCTTGCCCCTTAGGCTTGAGCCCTCGTCTCCTCCACTGTAAGACTCCTATTCTTCCTCTAAACTGGGTATGCCAAGAGTTGCTGTACTTTTCACAGGATCCTGGGAGATGTAGTTCCCAAAGACAATATGGGGTGGCCATACCCCTTTATGGTACTAAAGCCAAGAATTTAATCTGCCTCCAGAAAGTCAGGACAGTGCTCCCACTATACTTTCAATTTGCAAAAATGACTGTTTTCATAAACTATATATATAATAATTGACATTTATCAGGCGCTTTAAAGTTTGCAAAGCACTTACATTTGGAATTCACAACAAGTTTGTGAAGTGTTATTATGATACCGTGGTCTGCATTTTACAGATGAGAAAAACCGAAGCTCAGAAAAGTCAAGTAAGTTTTCCACAGTCATATAACTAGTAAATAATGTCAGAGGCAAGATTCGAATCCTTCTTCCTGATTTCAAGTTCAACCCTCCTTCTACTACTTCATGTGGTCTCCTTAGACAATGATCTGGGCTCCCTCACCACCCCACCCTACCCCAAAAGCAAGGACAATAAATAATGTTCTAAATAGGTGGTCTCTAAAGTAGGGACCATGGCCTAGGCCCAAGGGATATGTGATCAGCCAGCTGGAAGGTAGGAAAAGGGGTCACATTTCACACTCCCAAGATGGCTGTTCATGGGGTTTATCTCTAACATAACTGCATCTACACTTGTTCTCCCATAATTCCCATGACCTCCCTCCCTTGATGCATAAGCCCCCTACCTAGGTATACACCATAGCAGCTGTGCAGGCACCACTGAAAAATCTGTCAGCGTCTCCCCCCGCCCTATCATACACATTCCCTGCCACCAGATCAGACCTAAGAACCAGATTATTCTGACTGATGTCAAGTCAATGTCCTTTACCCAGCTCCACACCACCTGTGGTGTGGCTGAGGTAGGCCTGTCATAAGGGGCAGGACCTTCTCTCTGGAGCCTCATGCAGCCCAAATCCCCCCTCTTACAATCTTCCCTATTTCTGCAAAGGCCACTACCATCCTCCTAGTCACCTAGGGTCACAACCTCTGAAAACTCTGCTACTGCTTCCTTTCACTCACTCCCCACAATTCATTAGATTGCCAGATCTTTTTTCTTCCTCCATATTTCAGTACATCCCCTTCTCTGGGCACTTAGTTGGTGCAGAGGCTAGAGTGCCAGGCTTGGAGTCGGGAAGACTCATCTTTCTAAGTTCAAATCTGACCTCAGACACTTACTAGCTGTGTGACCCTGGACAAGTCACTTAACCCTGTTTGCCTCAGTTTCCTCATCCATAAAATGAGTGGAGAAGGAAATGGCAAAGCACTCCAGTATCTTTGCCAAGAAAACCCCAGATGGGACCACAATGAGTCAGACACAAGTGAAAATGACTGAACAAGTCTCTTCCTCTGTACTCAAACCAATACCACCCTAGTTCAAGATTTTACCCAGGCTAATGTAATAGTCTCCTAGTTGCTTTCCTCTCATTAAGTCCATTTCTTCTCCAGTCCTCCTCCACATAGCTGCTGAAATGATTTTCCTCAAGCACAAATCTGATCCCAAGCACTCCCCTATTCAATAAGCATCAGTGCTCCAGGATCAAGCAGAGTTTGTCCCAAAAGTTTTAGGGCAGTTTGAACCTTTAGTAGCTTAAAATAGTTTAGAACTGCATTAAGGGACACCCTGTGTTATTTCATCTTTTTTTCATTCCTTTTTAATTCCCATTTTGCATGTTTAATATGTTGATATTAATATGATACTATATGTATTTATAAATAAGTAAATATATACATAATGGGAAATATGTGCTCAAAATGTTTTTGTTTTGGGTGGGGCTTTGTTTTTACTGATGGGGTTGTTCTGTTGTTATCCAATTGTTTCTGACTCTCTGTGACCTCATTTGGGGCAAAGATACTGGAGAGCTTTTGCCATTTCCTTCTCCAGCTCATTTTATACATGAGAACAGGGAGGTAAATAGGGTTAAGTGACTTGCTGAGGGTCACATAGTGTCTGAGGCTAGATTTGAACTCAGTCTTCCTGACTCCAGGCCCAACACTGTATCCGTTTTGCCACCTAGCTGCCCACTGATGGGGACACCATAAAAAAGTTTGGTGACCATTGCTCTAAATAGTACAGATATGTAAATATTATTATGATTTGTTGGCTAAAATGCTAAAAAATTCCATCTTGGCACTGTGATCATTCACCATAGGGACATCTTGAGAAGTTTGGGGCTATGATTGACAATTCACTTGCCAGGGGAGAAAGTACTTGGAGGAAAAAGTTTTCTTCTCAAAATTGGGACGATTGCAATATGAGAAAGGAAACTAGAAGTAAATGTAGTTGAATAAAATTCCAATTAGAATTGACTGCATATTTCTCTGTTGCTCTCTAGGGATAAGACACCATTCTAAGGCACTGAGAATCCACAAATTTAACATGTATGTAGTGTCATAGAAGCTAAGGGAGGAGAGAGCTTTAACAAGGAAGAGGTGAGCGGTTAAGTGTTAGATGCTGCAACAAGGTCAAAAGGGGTAAGAACTAGAAAACAAAAAAGAATTTTTAAAAAGGTCATTTTCATCTATTCAATATTTTTCAAGTTCCTACTATGACTGGTCATTGGGGATTCCTGTGAAAGCAGGAAAACGGTTCTGAGTTGGAGGACTAGAGCCCCTGCACAGGTTCCACCTCTGACTATTTACAGCTTCCAGGGCTACATCGAGCCTGAGCAGATAAGAAGCCCTCTGTCAGCACTCATTGAGGGGAACAGAAAGGATCCAATGTCGGGAAGCTAGATTGGCAATGATAGGCTAATGATGCGACAAACCACACAATGGTGGGGCATTGTTGCTCTTTTGATTTCTGTGTAATACAACTAGATTCATCTACCCACCTCTTTCTGAAATCCAAATCAGATAAGCAAGAGAAAACAGCATAGCACGGAGCCTGCTACTTTTAGCCACCTTGTGGGCTATCGATAGAGCTTTGGCTGCTTTCACACAGAGAGTGGTGACTTGCCCTTACTTTTGGGGGTGGTGGGGAGGTGGAAGGCTGCTGGTCAGATCTTTGGGTGGAAGAGCCAAGAGAAGTCTTATGCCAGCAAGTCTTAAGTCACGAGTGAGTCACATAAAGCAAAGGAACCAATAAGTGTGGTGAGGAGCACTTGGTAAAGTCAAGAGGAGTGAAGATACCAAACAAAGCCAATGTGGCATGACATCTGTCAGTGTTTGCATTAGTCCGCAGTGAGCCCTCTCTTTTATTCCTGCCTCCTCTCCCTAGAAGAACAGAAAAGGAGGGAAGGAAGGAAGCCTGGGGAGTAACTGATATCTAGAGGGCTCCTGGGGACATGGTGACCACAAAAACAAACAAACAGAAGTGTTTGTGGTTTGTAATGTCATCCCTGGCCATGAGGATGCCTGTAATCCAGAGCATGCAGGAGTAGGCTCGTGGTTGAACAGTGACAGATTACAAGAGGGTCATGTGTTTCTAGGAAAACGTTTGTCCCTTAGCCTTCTGGCCTAATTGTTATTAGGTATTTAGCTGCCACAAAAGGAAAACCCCAGCACTATTGATGGCTTTGGCCTCATTTCCAGACCATCTGGGAGCAGTTGTGTGACTTAAATACAGTCCTGTTGCCCAATCTGTGCACCAGAGTTATGAATACCCTTCCCACACTTCGGGCCTGTTGGCTTAAAGAGCACCGGGGATATGATGTTGAGTCTAATTTGGTTCAGAGTCAGCCACATAGAGAACATGACAACTGCACTCTGACATGTACTCCAGCTCCCTTTTCACTTCCAAATAGAGTTTGATAGGTTTTTATTGAGCTGGGGTATGTCACAATACTATAAAGGCCTCTTTTACCTAAGAGGATTGCTATCTATGCCATGGAACTTCCAAATGACTTACCAACTGGCTTCTCCCTGTGCAGGCCCCACAGTCATATTCCTGTATGGAGAATTCTGAGCATCTTTGGCCTTCAAACCAGGGCAGCCTCAGGACTGACTCTGGGGACCATGTGTAGTCTCAAGTGAATTAACCATTATGTTTAGCTTGTCTGAAAGAGTCATTCCAGCTAGAACCAGGGCCTAGACTGGTTCTAATACCTGGGGTTAAGATAGATGAGTCAGGAAAGTTATGAGGCCCCCTCATAACTTTCAGAATTCTGACTACACAATCTTTAAGGGAGTCTAGGGCAAACCAGGGTCTTTCCTCCCCAGTTAGCACCCCTCCCCTGGCCCTGAAGGTTATCTCGAGATCATTAATTAAAATGGAGGGAAGCAAGAGCCAAGAAGCAGTGCCATCATTTCAAGGGGTCTGCGAGGAGGGCACCAGGAATAGAGAAATCACCATGGCACTGGGCTGTTTAACAGCATTTATATAACTCCCTCCACCTTCCTCCACCTCAAAGCTACAGAATCAATCTTTTCTAGGCATACCTCTTTCTAAGTCTTTGCACTTTTACATATCTCATCGTCCAATGTATATTCCCATTGTCAAGGACTATTTCTTGGTTTCATCTTCATTACTCCAAGGACTAATCCCTAAAGCCAGCCTCAGAATTCTCTCACTTTACTGTTTAATGATGCACAGTCCCAGTCCTTCAGATTATGGTTAACCAAACTATGAAAGGGTTTAATTCTCTTAACCTCACATAAGGTCCTACATCCTTCCCACTCTCTGTCCCTTTGCTTGATTCAGGATGTTTGTACATCTAGCTCTTAATTTTGTGGGGGTAGTAGAAGGAAATTAACACCCTACCTCCACAGACAACCCACATCAAATCTCCCTCTCCATCCCTTTTTCTCGTTCTTTCTATATTTCTTTTCCATATGAAATTCAGCAAGGGCTGTGTCAAAAACCACAAAGATGGCCTTTAATTTCTTATTTTTATTCCCCTGGCCCAACTGGGGAATTGTTTTGCAACTTGAAAGTGAGGATGGTTGTTTCCATGGTAATAAGCCACATTTCAAGGCCTGACTCCAGTTAGGCAGTGCTGTTTATGGGACTGAGTACTGAGATCAAGGGATCAGGGCAAAGTAATTCCCAGCTCCTTTGCTGGCTTTTATTGTGCATTGGGCTAATCTATGGAAGCATTTCTCCTCTGCTTCCATTTCCCAGTGAACCGAACACATCTTTTCTGTCCTGGGCCAGAGGGCAGAACAGAAAACTACTTGAGCCCCCAAAGATGCCCCAAGGATGCCCTCTTAAACCTCTCTGGACACTGATGCTATCAAACAGAACTGATGCCTTAGGACACACATGGGATCAAAGTGTTTAGAAATGAGAGGAGATCAGCCTCCTACAAAAGAGGAAACTGAAGCCCAAGTAATTTACCTGAAGTCACAGACATATGAAATGGTAAAATCAACGTTCAAACCTAGTTCTTTGGGCTGGAGAGCTAGTGCTCTTTCTATTATACTGGTGGTTATTTTTTTTTACTAGGGTTCTCACTTAAAAGTTCTTTGTTGTTGCCAAGTCATTTCAATTGTGTCTGACTCTCCATGATCCCATTGAGGTTTTTTTTGGCAAAAGTACTAGAGTGGTTTGCAATTTCCTTCTCCAGTTCATTTTATAGATGAGGAAACAGAGGCAAACAGGGTTAAATGACTTGCCCAGGGTCACATAGCTAGTAAGTGCCTGAGGTGAGATTTGAATTCATGGAAATGAGTCTTCCTGATTTCAAGTCCGTTGTTCTATCTATCCACTGAGTGACCTAACTGCCCCTTAAAGTTCTTTAAGGATTTCTTAAGTAATAAATAACTGCAGAATATTAGGAGCATTATACTAAATTGCCCTGGGGGTTCACAACAACCTTTTTTGTTTATTAAAAGGGGTTCCCATTGTCAACTTTTTATGGCTAATGGAGCACATTGGACCAATCCCTAAATGCCATTCCATAATGTCCTTAAAGTCTTCTCTACATGATTCTAAGATAAAGTACCAGGAAAGATGAAGCCCTCCAAGACAGAATTCAACATGAAATGGGAGTTAGCAGAGAGAAGGTAAGGCAAGCATCCCTTGTTGAGGGGAAGTACTCACAAAGCATGGCAGACGGGCAGGGAAATATTTATTTTGTTTCTTAGAGTTAACAACAGTCATGATAACCTATGTGAGCTCTCCGGTATTTTATTTTGAGTTGGCAGCGGTTGCATAACCTCTGTGACATTTTGGTCCTTTATTTTCAGATCTGACAATACCTTCTCCTAACAGCACTATATTTAAAAAAAAGGGGCGGGGTGTTCTCAGTTCACTTTTCTCCACTAAAATCTTGCTGTGATCCCTCATCATGGCATGAAGCAGATTCTAGGTCCTTAGAAGGCTAAAAGGACAAGCTGGAGCAGTGCCAACCAAGCTGGAAAGACTTGGACTGCGTGTGGCTTAAGCACCATTGGCTGTGACTGATCAGATCAATACGAGTTTGGAAGGCACATGATGGGCTTGGACGCAGTTGCCATACATTTGGGCCAGTTTTTTCATTTTCCCAGCTCCTTCTACAGAACATTTTAGTTCTGTAGAAGTGTTTAGGTGAGTGTGGGTGAGTGTGGTGGCAGAAGAATTCATCTGCTCAACTTTGGAGCTCCTCGGGGAAGGCCCTGATTAGGGGATAGCGTGACTAGAGAGTTAATTTGGTTAGTTCTCATCATATTTGTTCACCCCAGATCATGCTTCACATCCCATCCAGCTGCCCACCTTGGCCATATACATGCTCCCCTTTTCTCCCCCTTTCTTCTCCCCTCCCCTTTCTTCTTGCTCTGGAAATACTAATATAATCAATAGTATTATCACTGCCTATGGACAGGGCATGACAAATGACTACCTCACTACTCCAATGACTCCACTGACCCCAATATCTCCTCTCTATACCACTCCTCTATATGTATTATTTCCCCTTATTAGAATGTAATCTCTTTGTGGGCAGGGACTATCAAATTTTTTGTTTTGTGTTCCCTAAAGCAAACTGCTTTACATATGCTAAATACTTTTATATTTACTTATCTGAGGAGGAAGAGCCCATATCTATTAAATCACTAGTGCTTGAAACATCGAGGGAAATAATGATCCCTTTATTTTTGAGGTTACCTTATGGTAACCAGAGACACCTTGGAGTGTCAACAACCCAAGGTTGGAAATTACTGCTATGAATCCCTTGAAGGCCCCTCAGTTCTGAAAATTTGCCTAGTTAGAAAGATTTAATTCATATGGCAACCCCTTAGCAACTTGCATTTGAGAAGAGAAAAGCCTCATTAGGGCCTCACATCCCATTTTCCTAAATTAGCCCCACATTGATTATTTCTACCTCATTGCCTGATTCTGCACAACACAGGGCAACTCTAGGTTGAATCCTTGGGACGTCTGTCTTCCTCCTCCAGCACCTTTCCTAAATGACCTTACTGCTCTGCAATATCCTCTTTTTTCATCTCTGCTGTCTGGGGTCCTGATGTCAAAGGGGAAAAGAAGATGTTAAACACATAGGTCATCAATGATAAAGAATTACCCATTCTAGAAGTGTTCACAATTTAAGAGATGTTTGTATGGAGAGTACTATGCTTAAGCCAAAGGACTGAGTCTCTAATGGTACAATTTCAGAACCCATGTCCCACATCTCCTACCCTGACTTGATGTAATTTGAGTGAGGGTTCAGAATTCTAAGATAAAGTACCAGGAAAGATGAAGCCCTCCAAGACAGAATTCAACATGAAATGGGAGTTAGCAGAGAGAAGGTAAGGCAAGCATCCCTTGTTGAGGGGAAGTACTCACAAAACATGGCAGACAGGCAGGGACTATGGAAAATAAGACCACTGGGGCTTCTAGGGGCTTGCTAGGAGGTGCTAAGCCAGCCAAGTTTGGTGGTTTGTCAAAGGGTACTTACCAGGGTCAAGCACTGTGAGGAAAAGAGGGAACAGGGAGCCTGGACCTGGGGCCCAGTGCTGAGTTTTAGATGGGAGGCAGAATTTGGGGGGATTGACAAATAATTGATATTCAGACTTCCAAAGGGACTTTGGAAAATTACTGCAGGACTATTTTAGAATGTGATTCAGGGGATTTGACTCTCCCTAGGGTGTCTTCACTTCATGGAGCAGGCAGAGTCCTGAGCCCTTTACACACTGGAAGAGGAGAGACTTCTTTGTCGAAGGGCTAAGTTGGCCCTACTAGCATGTAAAGCGAAAATTGCAAGATGTGAATTTGAGAAATGTACATTTTGATGTTCAGTTGATGTTCCAACTCTTCATGACCCACTTTGGAGTTTTCTTGGCAGAGATACTAGAGTTGTTTGCCATTTCCTTCTCCAGTTCATTTTATAGAAGAGGAAACTGAAGCAAATAGGGTTAAGTGCCTTGCCTAGGGCCACAAAGCTGGTGTCTAAGCCCAGATTTGAACTTAAAAAGATTAGTCTCCCTGACTCCAGGCCTGGCACTCTATCCACTGTGCCACCTAGCTGCCTTAGAAATATACATAATGATGCTTAATATCAACCAAAATGTATTTTTCATGGCAGTCTGGACCTGTGGTCTCTGACCCATCTATGGCAATTCTTTTGAGGGAGTCTTCATTTCAACACCAAAACTCCTGTTTCTACTTAGTTCCAACTTCTTCTAATTGGGCCTCTCTCTGGTCTTATTCTGAGTTCAATTGCCTCTGTCTGGATTTCAGCTTGATTGTTTACCCTCCAATTGATCTGAATGGTCAGTTACAAGTGACTCAGCCTTCCAAGTACAAATTGAATGGCCTTCCCAAGGATTAATTCCTACTAGTTGGGAAAATATCAGAAATCCCAATTCCTGTAGGACTACAAGCAGGATTCTGAAGTGACTGAATGTTTAGAATATACTATCAGAATATATTGTCAATAAAGGCGGGAGGTTAAGCAGGACTGTGCTTGAAAAACACAAGACTTTTCCACAAGAGCTAATTCTTTTCACGCAAGAGCCGCCAGCGCTCAGCCCCCTGAGACTGGAAGGCTTTAGATATTCAGAGAAGAAAAGGGGGACAGTTTACAGTGTGATCAACTCTCTTCACAACTCTCAAAGACAGCATGGGGCTTTGTGGGGAGACAGGCAACTCTGAATACCCCATTGAGCCATTCCCCCAGAATGAGTAGGCAGTTCATGCTAAGTTAATTTGCATTCGTTTGAAGTAGCTTTGCAAGTATTCCTAAGTATTCTTAATTTCCCAACCAGTCTGTAAAAGTGCTATTCTGTTAAAGCAGTGAAACATTCCCTAATGACAATATAATCATAGATCATAGAGTTTTTTCAGAGATGGAAAGTCAGATCTTAGAAGTCAGCTAGTCCCACTACATTGTTTTACAGATGAGAAAAACACGGTCCAAAGAAATTACATGAGTTGGTCAAGGTCACACAGGTAGTGATAGCAGAGCCACAGTTCTGTCTCCTCTCCCCACCTCTGCCTTTTTAAATGGCAGATTCATGATTGGAACTCAGGTTCTTGAATTCAGGTCCTCTGACTTCCAAGCCACTGCTCTTTTCACTGTATCATTCCACCCTACTGTTGCTTTCTCTCTTCTCTAATTCTTTTTGCATTATTATTTATAAATACACAGTTAGCATCTTATATACTGATACTGGGTATGACTTGACTTCAATTCTTTAAGTATTTGTGATTTCTTCAACGTAAGTGATGCCTGCTTTCGCTGGCAGATCACAATTCTGTAGCTCAGAGGACAGTCTAAATTTATTCCCCTGTAGTTAATGTGGTAATGAGTCTCCTTAACTTGGCCAAATTGATCCCTGAATGACAGACAAAGGAACCTTTTACTAGGGCCTTCCTCAAAGCTTTTTCAGCTTAGTTGGATCTACTGTAGCCTGTGCTCCACTGTCATTGCCTTTAAAAACCCAACCAGAGTCCATTTCATGACTTGAGGCCTTTGGGGAAGGACTCTGGTGGGAATTGACTTGTCTGTATGGCACCATCTTATTTACTCCTTGTTTCATGTGTGTATGTAGATACTCCTCTAACAAGGTACGAAGCTCCCTTGGGGCACAGGATGGGTTTTAGACTTCCTTGTACTTCCCACAGTTTCACAGAGTGACAATTTCTGAAGTCAAAAGCAGAATAAAAATCAGGGCTGGAAAGGATAGCCTTTTATTAAAGCCTCATTGAAAGAATAAATGAATGAAAAAGCATCTATTAACCTCTTACCACGTACTGTATGAAGAACTAGAGATACAAATACAAAGATGAAGACAGTAGTGGCCAATAATCAGAATATTAACATCTATATAACTCTAAAGTTGATAACGTTCTTCACATATATCATTTCATTTAACCTTCATAGTCAACTAGTGAGGTAGGCGTTATTATTATTACAGATGAGAAAATTGAGTTTGGAAGATGTTAAATGACCCTCCCAGGGTCACACAGCTAGGTGGTGCATAGGACAGAGTACTGGGCTTGAAGTCAGGAAGACCTGAATTCAAATCCAGTCTCAAAAACAGTCATGTAACTCTGTTTACCTCAGTTTTCTCAGCTGTAAAATGGAAATGATAACATATTTACTTCCCAGGGTTGCTGTGAGGATCAAATGCAATAGTATTTGCATAGCACCCAGCACATAGTAGGCACTATATAAATCCTAGCTTCTACAATGATGACAATGATATGCCTGTGGCAGGATTCAAACTCAGGCCTTCTTGTCTTGAAGTACACTGTAGTGCTACTGTGCCACTTGGGAGTGTGTGGTATTTTGGGTTTAGTACTTAGTGAGATGGGGAGTGGAGCCAGAGGAGTAGCTGACACACCCCTTCCATTAGCCAACAGTATTGGATTCATTGGAATTCCAGAATTGGAAGCTGGGGTGGAGAAGGAAGAGAGGAGGAGATGGCCAGGGATTAAAGAAAGCATTGACTGAGCTGGCCTCTCCCAATATAGTGGACCACAGTGAGGAATTCATAAATCAGTACAACATTGGGCCAGAGGATAGTAGCTTCAGAACAGAAAGGGTTAAGTCACCCAAGACAGAGTTGAGCCCTGTGGTTGGGGGCCAAGGAAATTGGCTAGAAGATGACCTGGGAATAAAGTGAAGCCTGGCTGGAGTCAAAGAACACCTGACTTTTCTTGAAGTCAGGATTGTCCCAGAAAATCCAGAGAATTGACACAGTATCTGTAGAATATAAGATGCTACTGTAATAATGCCTGGAGTATGAAGTATATACACTACACCCTCTGTGGCACCTCATACATCTCATGTTGGAATGTGGACACCTACTTACTCTTTTTGTTGACTTGCTTAATCTAACCTGTTCTCAGACTAGCAGATCTAGATTCCCAGAGCTGGACCATCACCATATGGTTACACTAAAGTGCTATTGGGGTCCAAGGGGTTAACCCTATTGGAGAGAATCCATTCAACTTACCACTTTAGTTCTTGAGCCCCTACAAATATGTTTCTATTTACTCAAACCATCTACTCTCAATAATGACTCTTTTAGATTTTAAACATAACCATTTCCTTAGCAAAACACAAACGAATGCCAAAGGAATAATATTGTAGGTGCTTATATATTAAAGCAAGATCATGAATAATAAAATATGTCATGATGCACACATAAAGCTGAGTCACACTCTTCTACCAATGTACTCACTATTTGGAGAAAATTGGGTGACACGTTGTCACAGGGAAGCACATGATCGAGTAAAACCCCATGGGCTTAAGGCAACTCACAACTCTCACAGTGATGTCATTAATTATTTAGGAACATCTGCATTAGTTGAAATTGCTTCCCTAAAAACTACTGGACTCCTGGTCCTCATAGCTTCTAACTAGGCAAATCCTTTTTAAAATTATAATCATCCTTTAAAAGGCACTTAGAAAGTGCTCTCTTTTCATTAGATAGCCATCCCCTTTAAGCTAGAGAACTGCAAAGTTCATCAAATTGGTGCTTTCCAGGCAAGGGAGACTAAATGCAGCTAGATCTTCACTTACCAGGATATTGTGTTGTCCAATCAGATTGCAATAAAAACAGAGCTCACAGCTCAAATGGACTCTCTGAGGAACAAGTTTAGCCAGATAGTTACTCACTATGATTCTGCATCATCTAATTAAACCTTGGCATCATCAAGAGCAGTTGTAAAACCTATCTTTCCCCTGAAAAGCTTCATCTCTCTTAAGTTCTAGAAGAGGCCGAGGGGCAATACACATAACTGAAACTTCTGTTTGATATAGGTGAGCCTCTCTCTCCCTAGTAAAAAAAATTATGGAGTTAAAGTCTCCATCACGACTACTTCAGCTGCTACTTCTTCACACACAGCCCTGACAGAAATGTTTTTCATCTCTTTTCTGTTTCTTCAGTCTTTACTTGTCAGTTTTTCACTCTTCAGTCCAAGTCTCAGCCTTCTAAATCTTTTAATGTCTTAGAAACACATCTTTTAATTAAAAAGTAAGAGAGGTAGAGTCAAGATGGTAGGGGAACAGAAGGAAGTACACCCAAGCTTTCTTCCATGACTCTGCCAAACATTTAGAAAATTTACCAAATCTAGTCTTGATCAGGAAATCCAAGGAAAAAAAATAAGAGAGAGCCATTTTTTCCAGTCCAGGTAGGCATAGGGAGACAGGGAGATCTATGGATACTTTGGATGGGGTTCAGCCAAGAACAGACATGTAGACCATTCCAGCTCAAGTCGGGGCTGTGCTACAGAAGAAGTCTCAAATCCAGGACAAAGGGGGGACCTAAATTTGTGGAGGGTACAGGAATAGGTACCAACTATTACCTCTGTTGCATATAAAGATATGCATATAAATATGTACAGATATACAAACATGTATATATTTATTAAATAGATTTTGTGTTTCTCATAATGGGGTAAGGAGGTGAGAAGAAGAGAAGTTAGATTTTCATTGATTGAAAAAATAAAAATTAATTTAAAAATTAACAAAGACAGCAATTCACCAAAATAAAATCAACAGCACTAATTTAATCATTCTTCAGTCTCTAAATAGTCATATGATTATTCATTTTTTTGAATCTCAAAACAGTTAAATAGAAATTATTTGAGGGACTATGATGCTTTGTATTTCTAATTTTCAAAATGACCTACCATCTCATTCTGTCTTCAATTCATATTTTTCCAATTTTAAACAAATAGAATTTCTTTCTCTGACCTACTAAATCATCAATTTGTCCACATACAAATGAAGCATCACCTGATGTCTTTTACAAGGTGATTTACCACAATTGATTTTCTCTCCTAAACTGTTCAAATCTCATTTGACAACCGTATTTCTTCATGTGCACATTTTAGAAATTTTTATTAATCCAAAGTTCTTTTCCTACTTACATCCTCTATCAGTTGATATTACTCCTTTTCTTTGTATAAGAATGCCTTTTTGACCCTTTCAGTATTAAACTACTCCATAAGAAAAGAACATTAAATACTTAATGATTGATTTATTCTTTCAAATAGGAAACATGGCCTCTGCCCTGGAGAAAATTACAATCTAGTTGGGACATGGAGACAAAGCAGGAGGTCATACCTATCGAAGAAGGTTTTCTGAAAGCCATGAGCCTTAAGTAGAGTTTTAAAGATGAATGACAAGTGACAGTGAGGTGGGTAGAATACATTCCACTCCAATCCAAACCCAGTTCATTTAAATTCAATAATTATTTGACAAGTACCTACTCTGTGGAAGGCATATGTGTACTAGGGATCCATGGATGAAAACTGGCCCGGTCTTTATCCTCAAAGATCTTATCATCTATTAAGGATGAGATGTGGTATGATGATGTATACTTGTAGTTTATCAACCAGTCAACAAGGAGTTATTAAGTGTTTACAATGTGCCAGTGGTACTAGGTGCCAGGGATATAATAAAGAGAAAAGTGAAACATTCCCTACCTTCCTCAAGGGAGCTAACAGTTTACAGGAGACCAAAACATTTATGCATATCAGTATATACAGAATATAATAAATCAAGTATAAGGTGATTTTGTAGAGGGAGGTACTGGCATCTGGGGGGACCTTCTGTGTCTTGCAGAAAGTAGCCCTTGAGTTGATCCTTGAAGGAAAGCAGGAATCCTAGAAGCTACTAGGTGGTGGTGTAGGGGATACAGCCTTGAACTTGGAGTCAGGAATTCCTGAATTCAAATCTGGCCTCAGCTACTTATTAACTGTGTGACCCTAGGCAAGTAATTTAACCTCTCTGGACCTCAGTTTCCTCATCTATAAAATAGGGATAGTATTGTACCTACCTCCTAGGGTTGTTGTGAGGATAAAAATGAGATATGAGGATAAAAATGTTTATAAAGCACTTTGAAAACAGTGCTATAGAAACGTTAGTTAGTATTATTGATTCTGAGAAGTAGACGTAAGGACATGATGTATGCTAGGCATGGGTAATAGCCAATACAAAGATATGGAGTGACAACAGTAAGAAGTCCAGTTTGTCTGGATCAAAGTGTACATGGAGAGGGGTCAGCAGGAAGGGCTTTAAATGCAAAACAAGGCTATATATGTGCTCATGCTAGGAATGTGTTCTCTAAGGGATGGGCTACAGCTTTTCACTGCTTGAGCCCTGAACCTATTCTGAAGAACATTAGATTATAAGCTCCTTGAGGGCAGGTACTGTCTTTTGCCTATTTTTTTTTACTCCTAGCACTTAGCATAATGTCTGGTACATAGTGGGAACTTAAAAATATTTATTGATTAATTGGTCTGGGGATCAGCACCTAATACAAAGTTGGGAATAAAGATTGAGGAGTGACTCGGGCATTTACTTTATACATAGAAGACATCTGGGCAGAAGTATCACCCTGATGCTACCCAGTTGATTGCAGATATAATCAGTGAATCAGAAACAGTGGGGTAATCACACAGGTACTCATTACCTTCCTCATATAGCTGCCCAAGTGAAACAGGCTAGCCCAAGGTTTCGGGGACAAGCCTAAAAAGCAGCTTAGGAGAGCAGCAACCAAGGAAGCTCCTTGCTCTGCCAATGACTGGTTGTGTCATTTGGGTGACTCACTTTGCTTTTCAATTTTCCAGCTGTATGGATCGCCTCTGGCTTGCCCTGTGGTCTGGGTGGATTGACCTCAGCAAAGCAGGCCTGCCAAATCCCCAGGATGCCAGGCCGTGAGACAGAGTTTCCAAGGGTAGGAGGCTGTGGATCTTCCAGTTCCCCTGGAAAAAAATGCCAAAAGCATAGGTCAACCCACAGACCCTTGGAAGAATGCCCAGTTATCCTCTGGGGGCAATCCAGACCTTGCAGAAAAAATGGAGTGGGAATATTGGCAAGGGCCCACTGAATCAGAAATATAGTTTTAAGGAAAAGAGAATTCTTAGGGAGAGTTTCCATCCTATTACTTTCCTGGAGGGTCAACTTTACCAAGATCATTATTAAAAGTTGTGTGATGTAGTGGTTAGAACATGGGACTCGGAGTCAGAAAGACCTTGGTTCCAATGTTATCTCACATACTGATCTAGGCTAATCACAACCCATCTGTACCTTGTTTCTGCTTATTTCACTTTACATACATTTATATGTTTTACCATGCTTCTGTTTTCATGTAGTCATTGTCTCTTTTAACACAATAATACTGCATTATATAAGTATACCACAAGTTGTCGAGCCTTTCCTATACTTGACTCCTCATTATTTCTCACATCCCGCCTCCCCCATATCCGATCTGTTACCAAGGCCTGCTGATTTCACCTTTGCATTGTCTCTAGAATATGTCCCTTCTCTTCGCATACTCTGCCATTTTTACAGTGAAGGCTCTCATCACCTCACACCCAGACTATTGTTGCCACTGGTGTTCTGCTTACTTCAAGTCTTTCCCCATCACAGTCCACCTCCATTGGATCTCCAAAGTGATTTTCCTAAAGAAGAGACCTAACCATATCCATCCCCCTCCCCCCCACACATGTAGTAAACTCTAGTGTCTCCCTATCACCTTCAGAATTAAATGCTATAAAATCCTTTGTTTGACATTAAAAACTATTCATACCTTAGCCTTCCCCCACCCTTCCATCCTTCTTAACCTTACATCAATTTCCCTTCTCCCACACATATGCTTTTTTTAATTAAATTTTATGTTTATTTTTAGTTTACATAATTTATTTCCACAAGATTTTGAGTTACAAATTTTCTCCCTGTCTTTCTCCTACCCACCGTCCCAAAACAGCAATCCCACTGTATACCCCCTCCCCCAATCTGCTCTCTCCTATATCCTCTCCCATCCCCCCTCTGACTTTCCAGAAGGGCAAGATGGATTACTTAAACCCCAGTGCCTGTATATCTTATTTCTCAATTGCATGTAATATATATATATATATATATATATATATTTTTTTTTTTTTTTTAAACACTTGACTTTAAAACTTTGAATTCCAGATTCGTTCCCTTCCTCCCTTGTCAACCACCCTTACTGGGAAGATAAGCAATTCCATATAGGTTGTACATGTGTAGCTATGCAAAACATTTCCATAGTGGATATATTGTGAAAGACTGACTATATTTCCCTCCATCCTATCCTGCCCCCCACTTGTTCTGTTCTCTTCTTTGACCCTCTTCCTTTTCAAAAGTGTGTGCTTCTAACTTCTCTCCCCCCAACCTACCCTTCCCTCCATCATCCCCCCTCTCATCCCCTTCCCTGCTACTCTCCCGTAGGGCAAGATACCCTATTTAGTGTGTAAGTCATTCCCTCCTTAAGCCAAATTCAATGAGAGAAAGGTTGACTCATTTCCTTTTGCCTTCCTGTTCTTCCCCTCCATTGTAACAGTTTTCCCTTGCCTCTTCTATATGAGATAATTTACCCCACTCTGTCTCTCCCCATCTCCTCTCATTATATTCCTCTCTCACTTCTCAATTTCATCTTTTAAGTATCATCCCTTCCTATTCAATTGGTCCTGTGCCCTCTGTCTATGTATACCTCTATACATATTTGCATACTCACATATGTATTCATTCTCTCATATATCCTCCTATATATATGTATATATATATATGTACATATATACATATAGACACATTTATATTCCCTTCAACTATTTTCATACTGAGAAAAGTTTCATAAGTTACAGTTATCGTTTTTCCCTGCAGAAATGTAAATAGTTCAATCTTGATAAGTTCCTTATGATTTCTTTTCCCTGTTTACCTTCTCATGCTTTTCTTGCTTCTTATATCTGAATGTCAAATTTTCCATTCAACTCTGTTTTTTTTTCATCAAGAATGCTTGTAAGTCCTCTATTCCATTGAATGACCATATTTTCCCCTGAAACATGATACTCAGGTTTGCTGGATAGATGATGCTTGGTTTTAATTCCAGCTCCTTTGACTGCCAGAATATCATATTCCAAGCCCTTCAATCCCTCAGTGTAGACGTTGTCAGATCCTCTGTTATCCTGATTGTGTAACATTTGTATTGTGTATTATTGTATTACACAATGTATAATATTTCCACAATATTAAAATTGTTTCTTGTTGGCTGCTTGTAATATTTTCTCCTTGATCTGGGAACTCCAGAACCTAGCTATAATATTCCTAGGAATTTTCTTTTTGGGATCTTTTTAAAGAGGTGATGGGTAGATTCTTTCAACCTCTATTTTTCCCTCTATTTCTAAAACATCAAGGCAATTATCCTTGAGAATTTCTTGAAGGATGCTTTCTAGGCTCTTTTTTTGACCATGGCTTTCAAGTAGTCCAATAATTTTTCAATTCTCTCTCCTTTATCTATTTTCCAGGTCAGTGGTTTTTCCCATGACATATTTCACATTGCCTTCTATTTTTTCATTTGTTTGGATCTGTTTAACAGTATCTTGATTTCTCATAAAGTCACTAGCTTCCATTTGCTCCAATCTAATCCTGAAGGAATGATTCTCTTCAGTGAGCTTTTGAGATTCCTTTTCCATCTGGCAAATTCAGCTTTTTAAGGCATTCTTCTCCTCATTGCCCTTTTGAGCCTCTTTTGCCATCTGAGTTAGTCTATATTTAAGGTATTATTTTCTTCAGTCAGGTTGTTGACTCTCTTTTCCTGATTTTCTTGCATCATTCTCATTTCTATTCACAATTTTCCCCCTACTTCTCTTATTTAGTTTTCAAAATCCTTCTTAAGCTCCTCTATGGCCTGTAACCAGTTCATATTTTTCCTGGAAGCTTTTGGTGCAGGAGTTCTGACTTCGTTGTCTTCCTCCTGTTCCATGCTTTGATCCTTTTTGTCCCCAAAATAGAAATCTAAAGTTGTATTGCTGTGCTTGCTTTTCTTCCTTTGTTTGCTCACGTTGCCACTAAATTACTTGACTTTTGAGCTTTTTACCACAGTAGAACTCTACTTCCGGAGAGGAGAGCTTTTCCCAAATTGCTCAGATTTTTGCAGCTGCTGAAGCTATTAGTTGAGTGCCCTCTCTGAAGTCTCCATAGGCTCTGGCACCTAGTCACACACCCCAGGACCTCCACCCTAGACAACAATCCAGATCCAAGCAGTTAAAGCAAGAGCAATTACCCTCTGAATGGTCACTTGGTCCCCCTACAATCTGCAGGCCAGGAGCTGTGAAGCAGCCATGTGGCAGTGGCCACCATGCTTCAGCCACTTCTTGCTCTGGGGCCAGAGGCTGGACCGCACTCCCGGATCCCCTGTTCCCAAAGTCCACAGTGACCTCTCACTTTGTCTTTGGCATTTATGGGTTGATAATTCTGGAAACCACCACTGCTGCTGGTGATCCACTCTCCTGAAGTCCCTCCAGTTGCAGCTGGTTGTGGCTGCCTTGGGGCTAAAACCACAAGCTCATGTGGGGCTGGGTTCTGCTCCCAACATGTTGCAATGGACCCTTTCTGTCAGCCTGCCAGGCTGCCTTCAGTGAGAAATTTGTTCCTCTCTGTCACTTTGTGGGTTCTGTAGCTCTAAAGTTTGTTTAGAGTCATTTTTATAGGTATTTGAGGTACTTATGGGGGGAGCACACAGAGTTTTCCTGCTTCTATGCCACCATCTTGGCTCTGCCCTCACATATGCTTTTCAGTCTACTGATTCTGGCCTCCTTGCTTATCGCACAAGACCCTCCATCTTCTGACTCTGGACATTTTCACCATCTATCACCTATACCTGGAATGGTCTCCCTTTTCTTCTCCACTTCTTAGTCTCTTTGACATCCTTCAAGTCTGCTAAAATCCCACCTTCTGCGGGTAAATCTTTCTCAATCCCTCTTTTAAGTGCCTGTTGTTTACTTCTAATATATTCTGTATAGGCATACCTCAGAGATATTGCAGGCTTGGTTCCAGACCACCAGAAATATTGTAAGAATTACCAATATGTGATACCAAGAAACAACATAAGCATGTGCTATTGGAAAAATGGTGCCAATTGACTTACTCAATGTAGGCTCACCACAAACCTTCAATTTGTAAAAAAGTGTAATATCTTTGAAGCATAATAAAGCAAAGGGCAATGAGATAAGTCATGCCTGTATAGAGCTCATTTGTACATAATTGTTTCATGTGCTCTACTATATTAAATTGTCAGCTTCTTGAGGGCAGCAACTATCTTTTGCCATTTTTTTATCCTTAATGCTTAGCACAGTTCATGACACAGAGTAGGTGCTTAATTAAATATTTATTGACTGATTAAATAGGAAGGTGATTGCTACACTCTTCCCTAGTCAGAGTGTGCCTGGAGTTTTGTGTTTGTTTCTGGGGGCTACCTTTTAGCAAGTGTGCGGATAAATGGGAGAATGTCTGCGCATGGAAGAGGTACTCCCATGATGCTCTTGAGATAATACCATAAAGCCTTGAGTTAATACCATAAAATGATGAATTTGAAGAAACTGTCGATATTTCACCTAAAAAAGAGAGACATCTAGAAGGATGTGATAACTGTTTTCAGCTATTTGAAGAATTACCACGTGGAAGAAGGAATAAATCTGTCTTGCTTGGCTCTAGAGGCAAATTTCAGCTTGATGGAAGGAAATCTTCACAATAATAAGAGTTAAGTAAGACCAGAAGAGGTTGCTATGAGAGGCCAGAAGGTCAACTAGCATTTATTAAGCATGACTGATGGGGACACAAAGAAAGGCAACAAATTATCTCTGCTCTAAAGGAGCTCAGTCTGATGGGGAAGATGATAGGCACACAATTACATAAAAACAAGATACAGAAAGGATCAAGTTAGAATGAGCTCAGAGGGAGGGCACTAAGACTGAGGAAGGCTGGGAAAGAGTTCTTGAAGGAGTTGAGACTTGAGGGAAGCTAGGAAAGCTAAGAGGCAGAAATGAGAATGGAGAGCATTCCAGGTATGAGACAGTCAGTGAAAATACTTGGAGTTGGGAGATGGAGTGTCATGAGTTAAGAGCAGTACACTGGGTCCCAGAGAAGTAGTTGGTTGCCTTTGCTGAAAAGAAGGAAGGAAGGAACAGAGGAAGGAAGGAAGCAAGGAAGGAAGGGAGGGAGGGAAGGAAGGGAGGGAGGGAAGGAAGGAAAGAAGCAAGGGAGTGAGGAAAAAGAAACAAGCATTTATTAAGTGCCTACTATGTACTAAGTACTTTGCAAATATTATCTTGCTTGATGCACACAACAAACTCGGGAGGTAGGTGCTATTATATAACTTTGGATGTCGTCTTGGGCATATAGTAGAGAGAACTCTTACTCAGGCATGGATATGACTGAATCACCTCTGAATTTCTTCAAATTCTGATATTTCTTAAGAACAGTTAGTAATTAATAAAGCCAGAGTTTGGACCTACATCTAGATCTTGATCCAGATCATGTTACCCCATGAGCCACCAGTTGTTTGGCTCCTCCACTTGGACCCCACAGGCTTTCCAAACCTTGGTGTGTTCTGCATGTGTTCCTGGTTGGCATGGTCCTTGGCTTGGCATGTTAAGAAACTTGACTTTATCAGGTTACTTAGGCAGGAGTGATCAAGCTCTGGGTGACTGGTTTATTCTAACTAAATTCACTAGAAACTGGATCACAAAACTACTAATACATTCTGCTAATTTACACTGAAAACTCTAACTGCCCCACAAACTGGTATATGTGGGTCAGTGAGCTAGGACATTTTTCTTCAGTTAAGCAGCACAATTATATGTGAAATTTGCTTGGAGTGGAAAGTTGGGATAAAGGAAATTGGCTGATTTCAATGAATATTGTATGTGCTACTCTTCACCCTAGAAATGTACCAAGTAGGCAGGAAAGCTCCAGTCACCTGGTCAGAGCAGCCTCTCCTGGAGCAGCCAATAATAAAGCCAAAGTGACAAATTTTTGATGATCAATCTGTCCTTTTCCTAATCTCCATGAAAATTATTAGCCTTCTATTCGAGTTTCTAGAATTTTTGCTCTAGCACAAAAGTGAGGTGCCAGGCTGGCCTAACAGTGAAAGGGGCAGCCACCTTCAAGGAGTATCTTGAAAAATACCAGGAAGGGTGGGCCTGTCAAGAAGTATCTTTCCCATCAGTTTGTCTCAGAGGCCTAAAATCCTGCCACCAAAGACTTTTGTTGGGCTTCTCTCTCTAGAACATCTCCTTAAAATAAGACTAGGAGAGATATTTTGTGATGTTCTTCAAACAGAAATATTATTGACTTATCAGCCTTTTTCCCTTCCTGATGTACTTATTTCATTGACAGTAATGTATTAGATATTATGGGTGATAATTTAAAATAACAATAATGATTAGTTATTAATAATTAAAATTAATTTTAATACAAATAAAATTCACATTCCCATAGCACTTTAGGGTTTACAAAGTGCTTTCCTGTGAGGAAGGTGTAGTGGCAATCACACTGTCATGCCCAGGATGGCTGTTAGCATAGATTCTAGATCTGCTTTACTAGGAAAGATAGCTGTTTAAGGGGTCAACAATCTATTTTATTTACATTTACTAGCTCTGGGGAAAAATCAATACCCTGAACTTCAGAGAAAAATGCAGAGAAATAAAGACCAACATACAAGGCTCTGACTTGCTGAGTCAACTATATACTTTACAAACATCCCTGGATGGAGAGAGACTTTACATCTGAGCAGTTGGGGAACTCTGAACATATGGCCACTAAGAATGTCAACCAGGGAATCACAAGATCCTTCTCATAAGCAAGTCCCCAAAGCAAAATACTGACTCAGAGTATATATACATTTCTCAGAGCCAGAAGGCATCACAACCCTCTTGACTCAGTGCCTAATTAGAAATTAGCAGAAGGTGTGAAAGCCTTCCTACAAGCAAGCCTCCCCTAAGCAAGCTTCCCTTAATGGGCTCCACCTGAGGCCTATTAATGGATGAAGATTTTAAATCTCGTTAACATTACAGGAGGCAATATCAATTTCTTTATTTTATAAATAAGGAAACTGAGGTTCAGTGACTTGTTAATGTGTTCTGGTCATACCACTAGTAAATGGTAGAGAAGAGGTTCAAATTCAGTTTTTTCCAACTTAGTTTTTCTGACCCCAAGTAGAACGAGTGAATAAAAAACACTTATTAGACATTAGGTGTCAAACATTGTGCTAAGTGCTGAGGAGAGAAAGGCAAAAGTGAGAAAGTCCCTTCAAGAAGCTTCCGTCTAATAGAGTAAGACCTTGGGGAGTGGTGGTCAGAGAAAGACATTTAGATTTGGGAAGTTGACAGAGCTGTGAATGAATGTTTGGGGAGGGAGTGGCCTAGTTTAGTTGCTGATTAGAAGGGTCAGAGGGGATGTGGCATACTTCTTCGGACTTGGTCATTGAATGGGCATTATTTAAGACAATTTGGGGCCTGGGAAATATCCTTAATTTAGAAAGGTCACAGTCATCCACTGCATCCCAGACCACTGACAGTTGTCTTGATTTTTGTCTTGTCCCTGGACTTTGATGGCTCTGGAGGAAAAAGTGAGGCTGACCACTTTGCACAGCTCTGCCTCACTTAAATCCAATTTGTTCACATGTCCTTGGTCCTCTTCAAAAATAAAGGATGAACAACAACAAGAAGTGGGCTCAAGTACAGAGATAAGTGGACAGAGGAGGCAAGCTGGAAAGTGGAGAAGGAGAATATTACTATTTCTGGCCTGCTCTTGCCTATGCCTCTGTTCCAGAACAGTGAGTATAGTAAAAGACAATCAGTGATCCCTTGCTAATGATGAAACACTGGATGGAAAAGCACTGACCATGGGAGATCCCAAATCACAACGGGCCCTGAGTTCACCCCCAGTGCTATGCTGCTAAAGGTCTTGGGTCCAAGAGTTATTGCATCTGCACAAAATCACCAGCCCCACTACATATATGAGTTGAACATCAGCTGTGAACTGTGTTGCATTGTTTACATTTCTTTGCCTGCTTGCAGAAGCTTTGACTATAGGAGATAAGCTGATTGAACAGATTACTTCTTAGAACTCTTGGGTCCTGAGAAACCTGTGTATGACCTGGGGGCTGTGTGTTGAAAAGGGTGTAGAGTAAGGCCAAGCAGCAGCTTTTTTTATTATGCATTGTCTTATTGCCTTTATGGATTCTATGCTAAATGTGAAGGACTGAATACAGTGTCTAAGCATGTTTTTGTCTGTTCTTGTGGGAAAGTGATTCCATTATGCCAAGGACACGTGATTAAAGTTTAATAAAACTAGAACAGGAGAATGTTAAGTTTAAGATAGGGGCTCAAGGGGCAGCTAGGTGGTGCAGTGAATAGAATACCAGCCCTGAAATCAGGAGGACCTGAGTTCAAATCCAACCTCAGACACTTAACACAAAAACTAGCTGTGTGACCTTGGGCAAGTCACTTAATCCCAACTGCCCTACCTTCCCCCCTCCAAAAAAAAAAAAAGGAAAGATAGGGGTTCAAGAATTGCATTTTCATTGGGAAAATCCATAATATAATCCACATGCTCTAGATAGCAGGTTGGTAACAAGAGAGGTAAAGCTGGGAGATAGAAGGTCTTTTACTCTCTGAGAACCACAAAAAGCCTTGCATTTCTGCTTATCAGAGTAAAGTATCAGAACTGTCCAGGTGAGTTTGGGGCATCCCAGGGTTAAATCAATTTGCTAAACAAGATCAAGATTGTGGCTAATAGTGCCACCTGGTGGTTAAGTAATAATGACTCACATTTGTGTATTGCTGTATAAGGTTTGGGAAGCTCTTCTCTCACAACAATCTTGTGAAATCACTAGTCCAAGTAATTTTATCTCCGTTTTGCAGATGAGGAAAGTAAGACTCTGAAAAGTGAGGTGATTTGTCCATGGTCACAGACAGTAAATGTCTGAGGTCAGATTTAAACCCAGGTCTCCTGAACTGATGTTTAGAGTTAGTTGGTGGCAAAGTGGAAAGAGTGTTGGTCCTAGAGCCAGGAAGTCTTGAGTTCAAATTTGACCTCAAATGTTTACCTGGAAGTTACTTAACCTCTGCTTGTCTCAGTTTCCTTCAACTGTAAAACAGCATCTACCTTGCAGTAGTGTGAGGATCAAATGAGACAATAATTATAAAAGTGTTTAGAAAGTACCTGGTATGCACCATATAAATGTTTATTCCCTTCCCTTACTCTTTCTCTCTATTCAGAATTCCACTATAACATGCTTCCTTTATCTATATCCCAATCTTTTGTCTTTGTCTGGCTTCCAAAAGGCAGGATTCCTGTGTAACTATGTTCCCCACTGCCCCGTTTTTGTTCAGACTACTTGAAATTCAGACTAGGAAAAGGGAAAAACAGCCACCTACCAACTACCAACCCTTGGCTCATGCTGTATTCAAAGCCCTGAACTAGACAGAGAAATGAAGGAAATCTGAAAGGGAGAGACCCACCATCCTCGGTGTAGCTCATTTTATCATCTTCCTGTGTCTCTGAGCACTTCACCTGGGTGGATGCATTTTCCAATAACAATTTATGGACAAAGAAACATGCTGTTAGTAAACAGTGGTCCCTCCTTACCTCTCTATTATGCTGGGCATGATACAAGCGTTGAAGCAGTCATGCCTTTGCCTACGGACAATTGCTTGATATAAACATTTGAAAAACCAGGATTGAAGTTGGCTCCCACAGTTGATTAATTACATCCTAACTCCTGGCTCCCAGCAGCACCTAAATCAAACCTAGGCCTGACAGTCTATGAAAATACAGCTCTGCACTGCCTTCAGGTCAGACCCAGGAAGGCAACCATCTTGTAATGCTGCAAGTGGGACTGCTTTAAAAGGGACATAGACTCAAATAGATGCATGGCAACTAACATAACATTTCTGCTTTGATCATTTAATCTCATGATGTCTAGAAGGTCATTCTCTCCCCTGCATTTTGTGTCCCCAAAGCCATCTTAGCCCTCTTCTTCAGACTTTCCTCCTTTCTACCAGGTGCCTCAAAGTATATCAGCTTCATCTTGTTATGTCAGTCTGGCCCAGGAAAACCAGTGCTTGGACACTGAGCAGCACCAGTCAGCTCTGCTTGAGGTCATTAACCCTTTACTTCCTTGCTAGCACCACATATTGTTCAGGGGATTCTAGGTTGGGTGGGTCCCCTGAAATCTTTGTCTTAACAAGATTTGATCTGATGCTGAGGAGGAGACAGAGGGTTAAGGACCTCAGACTTTGGGGCCAGTAAGGTGAGCTTTCAATTCAATCCAAAAAACCATTTAGAATGCTGCCCTGGGAGTCAAGAAGACCTGATTCTGAATGCTGCCTCTGATCCTTAGTAGGTATGTGATCACAGCCTATCTTTCATTGTCCTTTTCTTTCCATGTTCGTCACCCTAGTTCAGGCTCCTATCATAACTCGCTTGGACTGCTGCAAGAGCTTTCAAATTGGTTTCTTTCTATCTAGTCTCTCCTCTTTCCAACACATTTTCCACAGAGCTTCCAAAATGATACTCTTAAAGCATAGGTCTCCCCATGTCACTGTGCTACTCATTACCTGTAATCTTCTTGCCATGGTCTCACTCTCCAAATACCTGTGGAAATTTGTATTCCACTCCTGGCTCCCATTGGCTCTGATGGATGAATGGTGTACCTTATCATACCAGGAACCAGATCCCCAGCCCACTTCCTTTGCCTGGCCAGGCAGTGTAACCATGCTTCCCTACCTCTATCTGTCCTTTAAGCATTGTCTTTCCCATTAGTAAGTTCCTTGAAGGCAGGTATTGTTGAGTTTGCAAGTATTTGTAACCCTAGAGCTTAGCATAGGGTTTAGCACACAGTAAGTGCTTAATACATGCTTGATCTTTCTATCTAAAGTTTCTCTATTGTCTCTAGGATAAAGTATAAATCCTGAGCTTGGGCATTTACAATATTGACTCCAGACTATTTCCAGACTAATGGCACATTTCTTTTCTTCATACACTCTGCATTCCAATCAAGATTGCCTCTTGTTATTCTACAAATGTGGCATCCATTTTCTGCTTCCATGACTTTATAGACTGTCCCTGTGTCTGGAATGTTCTCCTTATGTACACATGTTGCTTATATGCCTCATCCTCTGAGGCAGGCACTTAACTCCTCAGAGTTCTAGGTGACTATCTAAGCCTAGAGGTGACAAAGGCAGCACTGTCTAATTTCGTACTAATGAAGTCACAGGTCTGATCCCAGTTCCTGTCCCTGCCCATATCCCTCCAGTAGAATGTAAGTTCCCTGAGGGCAGAGGCTCTATTTCATTTTGCCATTTTATCCTCAGGACCCAGGACAGTGCCTTGATCACAATAGGTATTTAAGAAATACTTGTTGGGTTGATTGGGCAAAGGACAACTTCTCTGAACTTCAATTTGCTTGTTGATAAAATAAGGATAACAACGCCTGTAGCATTTTCCTCACAAGGTTCTGATGAGACTCAAATGAGGTGATTCATGTCAGTTATTACTATTATTATTCTCTAAAGGCCTTCTCTATGCAAGGCAGGAGGTGGGCAAGCACAGAGAGCAATCATGTTTTAAAGAAAACATTTCCGGGGCAGAGCCAAGATGGTGGAGTAGAAACAGCATTTCCAATGTGCTCTGCCCCACTCAAATTTCAAACAATGTGAAAGGGAGCTCCGAACAACTTCTGGAGCCACAGCACCCACAGAATGGCACAGAGAAGCTAACCTCCTGCTGAGGACAGCCCAGCAGCCCTGCAGGGAGTGGCCAGCACAGCGCTCTGAGAGCAGGCAGCACAATGCGCTGGGAACCAACAGCATAGCCCTCAGAGCCGAGCCCAGGTCCGCGGTTTTAGCCCCAGGGCGGCCGGGCCTTCAGCTGGCTGTTGGAACCCCAGAACACCAGCAATTGTGGCGATTCCAGAATTATCAGCACAGATATGCCTAGGACAAAGTGAGAGGTTAGTACCCTATGGACTTTGGGACCAGTATTTGGGGAACACGTGGCTTCCTCCCCTGGGGGCAAAAAGCTGCTGAAGAAACAGCTGCACAAAAGCCATTTTGCAGCGTCAGTAGTGGCTCTAGCTCCTGGTCTGCGAACTGTAGGAAGATCCAGCAATCAGTCTGGGGGTTAATCGCTTTTGCTTTAAACTGCCTGGATCTGGATTGTGGTCTGGGGGGGAAGTTTGGGGTGGGTATCCAACTTGACAGAGTGGGTGGAGGCTTTACAGAGGCCACCCAACTGGCAGAAGTTGTGAAGACCCCACGTTTGGGCGGAAGCTCCCCTGTCTGGTGGCAGAGTCCTACTGTGGCAACAAGCCCAAAAATCAAGTAATTAAGTGGCAACATGCCTAGGCAAATGAAACAAAATAAACAGAAAAGTTCAACATTGGACTCCTATTTTAGGGGCAAAGAGGCTCAAAGCATGGAGGAGGACTGTGAGGTCAGAACTCCTGCACCAAAAGCCCCAAATGAAAATACAAGCTGGCTACAGGCCATAGAGGACCTTAAGAAGCAGATAAGAGAAGTGGGGGGAAATTTGGGAAGAGAAATGAAAAAGATGCAAGAAAAGTATGACATGACAGTCAACAGCCTGACTGAGGAAAATAACACCTTAAAAAATAGACTAACTCAAATGGCAAAAGAGGCTCAGAAAGGCAATGAGGAGAAGAATGCCTTAAAAAGTCGAATTTGCCAGATGGAAAAAGAATCTCAAAAGCTCACTGAGGAGATTCATTCCTTCAGAGTTAGACTGGAGCAAATGGAAGCTAGTGACTTTATGAGAAATCAAGATACTATTAAACAGATCCAAACAAATGAAAGAATAGAAGGCAATGTGAAATATCTCATGGGAAAAACCACTGACGTGGAAAATAGATCCAGGAGAGATAATTTAAAAATTATTGGACTACCTGAAAGCCATGATCAAAGAAAGAACCTAGAAATCATCCTTAAAGAAATTCTCAAGGAAAATTGTCCTGATGTTTTAGACCCAGTGGGGGAAATAGAGGTTGAAAGAATCCACAGATCACCTCCTGAAAAAGATCCCAAAAAGAAAACTCCCAGGAATATTATAGCCAGGTTCCAGAATCCCCAGATCAAGGAGAAAATACTACAAGCAGCCAGGAAGAAACAATTTCAATATTGTGGAAACACAATCAGAATAGCCCAGGACCTGGCAGCTTCTACACTGAGGGATTGAAGGGCATGGAATATGATATTCCAGAGGGCAAAAGAACTGGGAATGAACCCAAGGGTCACCTACCCAGCAAAACTGAGTATTTTGTTTCAGGGGAAAATATGGTCATTCAGTGGAATAGAGGACTTTCAAGCATTCTTGAGGAAAAAACCAGAGTTGAATAGAAAATTTGACATTCAGACACAAGCAAGAGATGCTTGAGAAGGTAATCAAGGAAAAGAAATCAAAAGGAACTTATCAAAGTTGGACTATTTACATTCCTACATGGAAAAACAATAACTGCGTTTGATGAAACCTTTCTCATTATGAAAATAATTGAAGAAGGGTACATGGCATATGTTCACAGGTATACATGGATAGAGGGCACAGGTTGAATTTGATGGGAAGGGATGATTTTTTTTTTTTTGGAGGGCAATTGGGTTGGGTGACTTGCCCAGGTTCACATGGCTGGGTTTTTGTTTGTGTGTTGGGTGTCTGGGGCCAGATCCGAGCTCGGGTCCTTCTGGCTCCGGGGCTGGCTCTCTGCACCACCTAGCCGCCCCAAGGAAGGGATGATTCTTAAGGGGTGAAGTCAAGAGGTGAGAGAGGAAAGTGGCAAGAGGAGATGGAGAGAGACAGGGTAGGGCAAACTATCTCATGTAGAAGAGGCAAGGGGAAGTAGTTGCAGGGGAGGGGAAGAACAGGAAGGCAAAAAGGCAAAAGCATATTCTCATTGAAGTTGGCTCAAGGAGAGAATCACATACATACTAAATGGAATATCTTACCCTCACTCACTCTCCTGAGTAGGGGAAAGGGGGATGAGAGGGGGGATGATGGAGGGGAGGGCATTCTGGGGAGAGGGGATGTTAGAAGTACCCACTATCAAAGAGGGACAGGATCAAAGTAGGGAATGGACTAGGTGGGAGGTGAGACAGGTGGGAGGGAAATATAAGCAGTCTTTTACAATATATCTACTATGGTAATGTTTTGCATAGATATACATGTACAACACATACTGAATTGCTTATCTTCTCAGAGGGAGTGGGTGACAGGGGAGAAGGGGAATGGATCTGAAAATCGAAGTTTTAAAATTAAATGTTTCATAAGATGTCCAGGCAGTGGGGCTCAGAGATTCACCTTGCCCTAATGGCAAAGTCGAAGGGGGTATGGGAGAAGATATGGGAGAGAGCAGATTGGATGAGGGGATATCTAGTGGGACTGCTATTCTGGGGTGGTGGGTAGGGAAAAAATGGGGGAAAATGTAACTCATAATCTGGTGGAAATGAATGATGTAAACCAGAAGTTAATAAAGCATTTGTTTAATTTAAAAAAAAAAAGAAAACATTTCCTTGGCACCAAAGGACCTTGTGGTTATAGGGCCATGATGCCTCTGGAGGTAAGCATGGGTGATTGGGCAAACCCTCAAAAGGAGACAGGAAGGGATAAGATGAAGTGGCTTGAAGCCTGGCAAGATATAGCTAGAGGAACAAATGGACAGGGAATTCAAGGACAGAGTTTGCAGCCACGCTAAAGTTTTGGTGCTAAATATATCATTAAAACTAAAAACCCGATTTAATCCATGAAATTGTCCCTAGTGTTGTTGACACTGGGCGGGGAAGGAGGGAGTCCGCAATTGTCCTTTTACTCACCTAAAAATGTGACTGACCCTGACCATGGTCCTGGCCCTGGCTGCTGTTTGGCATAACCAGATCTGGCTATTCATCTTTGTGTCTGAGGCCCTCAAGAATAAGTATTCCTTGAAGCCTCCCATAGTCTTTTTTCCCTTTATTGGATGGGACAAGGGGGAGGGGAGGGGGGAGAAGACAAGTGGTCTTAAGGCTGCAGGTTCCCAACCTCCTAACATAAATGATTTTCTCAAAGAGGTTAGCCAAAAAGAGGAGGAGATATAGCATGATAGCTAGCAGGGATCAAGAGAGAGTGGTTTTTAGGAATAAGGGAGAGATGAGTGTGCTTATTAGCAGCAAAGGAGTCAGCAAACAAGAAAAAATTGGAGATTGGGAAGACAGAGCATTTGGAAAATACCAGATCCAAGGAGGCTTGAAAGACATCAGTTTTCCTGTACCAAAAAGGGAATAATTTCATTTCCCTCCTCTATCCAAGACTCCCGGCCACCAGTGAGGCAGCTGGGATTGCTTTTTCCATGGGACCATTCTTGCCATCAAACTCTTAGTTCTTTGCAGGGAGCAACTGTGAAAATGATATCACCCAGAATTTTCAGGGAGACTTTGAAATGGACTCCACAATGAAGATACACATGGCCCAGAAAAGAAAAACAAAAGACTTGTTTCCATCCTTTCATAACAATATTCTTCCCAGGGCCTTTCTACTTCAAAAGATTTGAGTGTCAGAGAATACTTGGACACATTGCTGTGCCCACATTGCTGTGTCCACATTGCTGTGAAAGGTGGTCCTCAGAGCTGACCTTGCCCATTGAGCAGTTTCCTTGGTTGGCTACCAGTCCACAGTAGGGAAACCACTTTCATGCTGAGACTGTGCAGAGCATAACACATCATATCATCCATGCTCCCCCTGTTCTCACCTGGTCTTCAGCATTCCATGGAAGGAGGAGTTTAGGAAACATTTACTTGGGATCAAAGGACCTTGTGGCTATAGGGAAACAATGCCCCTATAATGAACTCCTTTCTTTTTGGATGTACCAATAACCTGTCTATACAGGTAAGAATGAAGGGAGTCAGAGGCTGAGGTCTTCTAGACCAGAGGTATCAAGCATGTAGCCACAGACTGTACGTGACCCACAATATTTCTGATTGTGGTAGGAACCATAACAAAATGTTATTGGAAAATATTTAACAAAACAAATAAAAATACAATAAAACATAAATAATATTACATTTTAAAACTAAGTTAATATGTGACCCACAGAGATCCTTATGTATGGTCCAGTTGTTTATTATTTGACTTTGAGATCACTGGTCTAGATATTCTTTATCTGCCTTCTTTGGTCTAACTTTATGCCTTTTTTAATGCAGATATAGAAACTGATCAGATTATTGATACCTAGGAATATCTGCTGTGAGGCCCATGGCCATTCTGAGTTCTGGTATTTTTCCTTAGCTTTCCTCACCAGTCAAGGTACATTCTGAGATTTAGAACTACTGAAGAGATTTTTATAGGAATGCACCGCCCTCTTCTATTCATATTCTGTTATCTGGACTTACATCCACCTTGTATTTCTTTCTTAAAATCTAAATTGGTTGGTGATTTCCCTTTGTATTTATATCAATGTTATTTCAGCTTTGATCAATTCAAGGGAGTTCTCACCTCACTCCACCATCTTGGCACTAGAAGTTGGTTCCCATCTTTTCCAACCCAGTAAGCAAGTCCTTCTTGTTAATGAGAATCAGATCCATAATAGAATTTTTCCACTTTTTGAAGGATAAAATGATCACCAAGCCAAGTCAAGAAGTTATTTGACTAGTTTTTAGCAGAGAGGGGCATGGGGTGGGGCTCTGAGTGGGTGTCTGCATAACTGAAGTGCTATGTCACTACTCTTTCATGCCTCTGTGGCTTGTGATCCATTTCCCCAACTTCTCATCTATTTCCTAATCCCATTCAGGTAGTCTATAGTCTGAAGGACAATGACAAAATCACTTCCATGTTCTCCACCATGTTTCCCTACTCTTGCTCCTTGATTTCTCATATGAATCCTCTTCCTTAATATGAAATATTCTCCTCTTGCAGCCTTTGGATGAGCTCTACCCATCCAGAACTGTCAGTTTTGAGATAGGCTTCATCCCACAATGATCCATAGAAAGCCAAACTTGCTTCCTTATTTTGGGATATCTAGTTCTTCTTCTTACTTAAACTTTGTTGTCTTATTATGTAAACTTTGGGCATTTGAGGCCATGGGTTATATACTACTTACTTCTTTCTTGTGTTCTGTCTCGTGAACTTCTGAGTATCTGAACGGCTATGCTTCTTCCTTTATTGTGGATCCTCACCTGGGCCAGTCATTTAATCGGCCTTCTCAGTTCTGTTTCTGGCCTACCAAAGCTCCATACCTGTTTACTCTCCCTCTTCCCATTCCCCACTTTCCACCTACTGAGACCCCACCTAGAGCCTCCCTACCATGAAAAGGTCACACCTCACTGCTTACTCTCCCCTATTAACCTGCCCCACCTCCCCCTTGTCTGCCTATACCCCCATGATAATAACCTACCTACACTCATCCCTTAATGATTAACATACTCCCACCCTATCATATTCTTTCCATCCCAGTGAATCTGAACTCCCACCTATCATAATACAAACCTCATTCCTTAACTCTCATTGCCCACTCCCATATTCCCATGCCCCTTAATTTGAACCTCCTCCCTAAGTATCCTATTTAAGAGCTACCTACCCTTCCACTGAACTAGCTGGAGTGCCTGCCTCATCAGTAAAAAACTTGCCTCCATCTTAAACCTCTTCCTTTTTCATTCCTTCATCTTCTTACACTCCCTGAGATCTGGATCCCTGCTTGGTAGGCACTTTGTCTATGGATGTTTAAGGTGACTGAGAGTGATGAGTCAAGGGTGAAACTGAGGTTGTAAGCCTGGGTAATTAGGATGGAGGTGCATTCCATAGTATTAGGGAAGTTCAGAAGAAGGGAGGCTTTAAGGAGAAGACAATGAGTTCTGTTTTAGACATGATGAGTTTGAGATGCCTGCAGGACATCCCAATGGATATAGCTCAGGGGAGAGACCAGAACTGGATAATTGAACTCAGGGGAGCTAATGAGATCATCAGATGAGACAGTATAGGGCAAAAAAGAAGAAGGCCCAGGACAGAGTCTTGGAGGATACCCATAGTTAACAGGTGAAACATGAATGAAGAACTAGAAAAGTAGACTGAGGAGTGGTTTTATGAATAGGAGGAAAATTGGGAGAAAGTAGTGTCATGAAAATCTAGTAAGAAGAGGGAATACAGAAGAAAAGGGCAGCTAAGTTGTCACAGTGGAAAGAGTACCAGGCCTGGAATCAGGAAAACTCATCTTCCTGAGTTCAAATCTGGTCTCAGACACTTACTAGCTATGTGACCCTGGGCAAGTCACTTAACCCTGTTTGCCTTAGTTTCCTCATCTGTAAAATGAGCTAGAGAAGAAAATGGCAAACCACTCTAGTACCTCTGCCAAGAAAACCCCAAATGAGGTCATGAAGAACTGGACACAATTGAAAAGGACTGAATAACAACACACAAAAGGAGAAGGTGATTAATGGTGTCAAATACTGCAGAAAGGTCAAGAAAGATGAGGACTGGGTAAAGCCTTGACAATTAAGATATTATTCAGTAAATCTGGAGAGAGTAGAGCAAGTTTGGAGAGAGTAGCTGAATAATAAAGTACAAAGTCAGATTGCAGAGAATTTAGAAGACAGTGGGAAGACATAAAGTGGAGGAACTGAATGTAGATGGCATTCACAAGGAGTTTAGCCATAAGAGGAAAGAGAGCTATAGGACACAAGCTAGTGAGGATGCAAGACTCAAGTGAGGATTTTTTAAATATGGAGGAGGATGAAATTTTCTCAAATTATGTAGACCACAGCCCATCACTTAACCTTTCTAGGCCCCAGTTTTCCAAGTTTTTAAGTGAGGATGAAGTACAAGGTGACCTCTGAGTCCCTAACTGATCTAATGCTATAGCTCTATGATCCATTCTCGCCCATCCCGTGAGTACTTGTCTATATTTGCTGCAGAAGACTCCGTTCAATATGCTGGGGTTTTTGGTCGAGTTCCTGCAATATCATAAAGATACAAGTGAAATGCACAGGGTGTCCATCAGTTATCTTCATTCTCACTACATAACCAGCTTATGTTCCTTTTTGATCATTCATTTCTTTGATGAAAATAACACAAGTTATGATCGCTATCCTACCAGAAGCAACTTGATCCTTTGGGTATTTGTCTATCAAGCTTTATACTGCTTACCTCCCTCTTCAGGAATAACATGATCTAATTAAGATTCAGAAAGAATAGAGGAATCCCAGTAAGCAATACCAGATATACTCCAGGTCTTATATGCAATGCAATGAAAGTAGCAACTCAAGAGAATACAGAAACTTTGCTAGAATTTTTCCTAAAGATTTGCCGTTTCATCTACCATCCTCCTTGTTCTATTCTATTATGTATATAAAAATGCCCATTTTATTTGGTGTTTGGGGTCACAGTTACAAGAAAATTTAAAAAAGAGAAAGAAAACTTGTAACTCTAATGCCAATTTTGAGTAGGGGTCAAAGTTCTTTCGTTCTAGCATAAGGAAAGAACACAGCAATAATGGCTAATGATAATAGCTAACATATAATGATTACTATGTGGCAGCCACTGCGCTAAGCGCTTTACAATTATCTAATTTGATAATAACAGCTCATATTTATATATTGCTTATGATCCGCCACACTCTCTGCAAAGTGCTTTAGAATCATTATTTCATTTGATCCTTACAATGACTCTAGCATGTAGGATCTATTATTATCTTCATTTTACAGGTGAGGAAACTGAGGCAGACAGAAGCTAAGTGACTTGTCCAAGGTCACACAGCTAGCAGGTATCTGATCTGGATTTGAACTCAGGACCTCTTGATTCCATACTTGACACTCAATCTCCTGTACCACATAGCCTCAGCTTCAGTCTTTATTCCTGGAGATAAGATAATAAATCATACCCTTTGGGGAATGGGTTCTGTAGGTCATATTTCCAAGTCTAAGTTTAGTCTGCACTCTGCTGGAGAGGAAAACCATTATCCCCTTCACAAATTAACAGTGGAAATTTGGACCAGTTTTAGAAATCCCTTCAGGAAGAAGACCTGATATCCTTCTCAGTCTAAGTCTCAGAGTATGGAAATCAGTCAGTGTTTTCTTGGTCTACTTGTTCTATGGATCTGAGAAAGGATAGGCAGAGGAGAGAGAGAGAGAGAGAGAGAGAGAGAGAGAGAGAGAGAGAGAGAGAGAGAGAGAGAGAGAGAGAGAGGAGACAGAAGAGAGGCAGAGAGAGAAAAGAGACAGACAGAGGGAGTGCTTTGCCTCTTTCAGGGGAGGGGGAAGATGCTCACTAAGTCCCTCTGTTTCCCAGGTAAGGACCTCTCAGGTTCCCTGCCTGTGAGCAGTGGGTCAGGCGCGGCTCACCCCCGCCCCCCCCCCCCCCAACATGCTCAGTTCACAGACTGAGCTGCTTTCAGGTCGGGGTGTCCAGCCACACTGGGCCTGGACACGTGCTCCTGGTGACATTTTCTCACCGGAGCACGTAATACGGGAAGCTTTGAGGGCACTGGAATAACTCCAAGTTCCCTGGGAATGTGACTGCATCCCTTTCTTTCTCAGGACTCCGGCAGCGTCTGCTTTGAATGAGGAGTCTGAGCGCCACCTAGTGGCCCCTGCAGAACTCGGTCCTCGTTCAGTGTCTGGGTTCTGGATTCCGATGGAGAGAGACTCTTGCTTGTACAGAGGGCCGTGAAGGTCGGCACTTCCAAGCTGAGGCAGAGTGGGTGGACGTTTGGGATGGAGAAAATACTCAGGCCCTACAGATGGGCCAGGGATGGAGGCATTTCTTTGCTTTTGGTAGGAAAGTACAATGACTCACACTGATTTGCCCACGCTCAAGGAGACTGGCGCTGGGGTGCCTGCTTGGGAGTTCTCAGGAGATATTAAAAAACAGGGACAAAAATAGTGCTGCTACTATTCTATGACTTTCCTGTTTTTCCAAATGATTTCCCAGAAGTCCTCAGCCCACCCTCCCCCGGGGGGTTTCAGCTCTTGGGCTGTAGGACTGGAATGAGTCTATTGTACTTAAAAGAGAGAGAAACAGACAGACACACAGAGAGACAGAGGCAGAGACAGACAGACAGAGACAGAAAGACACGCAGATAAAGACAGAGGCAGAGACAGACAGACAGAGAGACACAGAGATAGAGAGACAAAAAGACAGAGAGACACACACACAGAGAAAGATGGAGACAGACACAGAAACAGAGGTAGAGATGGAGAGAGACAGAGAGACAAAGACAGACAGACAAAGAGAAAGACAGACAGAAAGACAGAGACAGGAAGACAGAGACAGAGACAGAGAGACAAAGACAGAAAGACAGACACAGGAAAACACACAGAGAGACAGACAGACACAGAGAGAGACAGAGACAAAAAAAGAGACAGATAGAAAGACAGAGAGACAGAGATGGAGAGAGTGATACAGAGACAGAGAGAGAAAGCTTTAACCTTGGTTCATTTACAGAAAACCAGCCTGATGGAGGGACCAGGCCCAGAGGCAGAGGAGGAAGTAGTGGAGTAGAAGCCAGATGACCTGGGTCCTTAGTTTCAGATCAGCCATTAGCTAGCTGTATGCCTGGGTAGGTTAGTTAAGCTCTCTGAGCCTCAGTTTCCTCATTTTTAAAATATGAAGCTAAAAATATCTTTCCTCACAGGATGAGGATTGTGCAAGTGCTCTGTAACTATATAATGCCATGCAAGTTTCGTTATTGCAGAATCTCAGAGAAGGGAGGGACCTCAAAGGTCACCTAGTAACTGCCAAAAATGAAGTCAGTCTAGAATATCTTGTTCTTAATGAAGACATTCTGGCTCTTCATGATCAGCACTCTCCTTTAAAGATGTTTACTATCAGTTTAATGGTGTGTAGTCCCTTAGTTCCCTAGAAAAGCTAGGGTTTGAAATACTCTGAATCAGTAAACACTTAAAACTCACGAGCCCCAACAGATGTGTTTCCTTTTACTAGCTAGTCAGAGGATGCTGCATTCTGACTCAACTAAATCTCCCTGGCCTCCATTCAAGGCATTCTAGAATTTTTCCAGGAGCCACTGTCAAGCTCACTGGCCTATAGTTTGTAGACTCTAATCTCTTTTTCCTCCCTTTCTCTTTCCTCCCTTTCCTTCTTTCCTTCCTTCCTTTTTTTTTCTATCTTTCTTTCTTCTCTCTCTTTTTTAACGAGTTGGAATAATACTTGTTGTCCTCCAGTTCTAGAGAATCTCTGGTCTTTCCAAGGGTCTCTGACAGAGGCTCAGGGGTTATACACCACCAAAAACAGTCACTTGCTGGGCTAGAGGTAGCAAACAGTTACTCAGGAGACTGAGGCTGGTGGATCTCCTGAGCTGCAGTGGGCTAAACTGATCTAGTACTCACACTAAGTCTGGCATCAGTGTGGTGGGTCATTGTAGTGGGGGTGGGAAGTGTCACAAATCTGGGCCAGATAGGGAGACCCTAGTCTTTAAAAAAGAAAAGAAAAGGAAAAAAGAAACAGAAGAAGAAATACTGGTTTGTCTTTGACTTGTGAACTATGGCCTCTTCCACAGAAGAAACCTAGGAAAATGTTTTCTCTGTGATTCCTTCATCCCAACATCTGCACATTCCTAAACACACACACACACACACACACACACACACACACACACACACACACCCCTAGGGATGTAGAAGGATAAATGACATCATACTTGTACACTATCCCAGTGTCCTCTGTATTTGTCATTGACTAATTGTAAATGCAGGAATGCTTAGTGTGGGTCAAAATACTATGATCAAATGCAAACCCAGTGGCCCCTGCAGTAAGTCCAAGAGATGATTCTCCAGGGTATGGTACCTTCAGGGGACTCAATACTAATTGGGGAACACCAGTAATGACAGTAGCACACATTTTTATGAAGTTTCATGGTGACAAAGTGTTTCATTGGCTTATAATCATTTAAACTTCCTGCTTTAGTGAAGGTTTCTTTAGGAACATTTCTTTACTCATTTCCTTCCTTCCCAAATCCTAACCCATTCACTTTCACTTCTTAAAAAACACCCATAACTTTTCTTTAATCTTAGTTTTAAAGCAAACAAAGTTAGACTCACTCTTAATACCCTTAGAAAGTCATCAGCTTTTCCATTTGAACCTTAAGGATCAAGGCCTTCCAGGGGCGGCTAGGTGGGTGGTGCAGTGAATAGAGCACCAGCACTGGAGTCAGGAGGACCTGGGTTTGGATCCTGCCTCAGACACTTAACACACAAAAAATCCCAGCCGTGTGACCCTGGCCAAGTCACTTAACCCAAATTGCCCTCCAAAAAGGTAAAAAAAATAAAGGATCCAGATCCAGATCCCAAATGCTTAAAAAGGTCAGAAAAATCAGAGGCCCCCAGAATCTTAGAATTGAGATAGACTTTAGACATCATCTAATTAAACCTCCTAACACACACAGAAACCT
Source organism: Gymnobelideus leadbeateri (assembly GCA_011680675.1). Lineage (NCBI taxonomy): Eukaryota > Metazoa > Chordata > Mammalia > Diprotodontia > Petauridae > Gymnobelideus > Gymnobelideus leadbeateri. The sequence goes on along the minus strand of WOXC01002199.1, from coordinate 135,179 downwards.
CCTTTACACAACCCTGAATAAGAATGGAGTCATCCAGCCCCTGCTTGAATACTTCCAGTGATGGGGAACTCATTATCTCATTTTAAAACAACAACTATAACACCCTCTATTTTTGGCAACTCTGATGGTGACAAAGGTCTTCCTTATTTTTGAGCCAAATAAAGACCCTTTCAATATTTATGGCACAGCTATCATATTCTCATTCTTTCTCCACTCCCACTCCTTGCCCTCATTTCCCCTTCCCCCTCCCCCCCAGTTTTCCTCTCCTGGTTAAACATGCTTAATGTTTTGTTTTCCATCTGACTTGCTTCTGAGATCCTTCACCATCCTGGTCATCCTCCTCCATATGCATTCCAATTTGTTAATATTCTTAAAATATGTCACTCAGCACTAAACATGATCATGCATATATGATCTGATCAGAGTATGGCGTAATTAAACTACAACATTAGTACTTGTGTTATCTCAGGTAAACTGCTCAATCTTTCTAAGCCTCAGTTTCCTCATCTGTAAAGTGAGGGGATTAGATTAGAATGCCTAAATAGATGTGCCTCGAATTTCTAGATCTATGATCTTATCATCCACGGTCTCTACAGGACCTGTCAGGAGCTCCGTTTCCCACAAGGCTTTAGGGCTGAGAGAGCTGTTGTACTGATTTGGAAGAGACCTCAACTCTGAATTAAATCTCCTAGAAGCCTGTGTAGGGATTTTGCACTATGGAGACCTATATCACTTAAACACAGAATGACAAACATTCCCAGGGCAGGAAATTTTCAAAAAGCATTAGGGAAAAGTTTCAAGAAAATGTTGAAGGTGTAGACAGCCAGGATTGTTGTGATCTGAGGTGAGGACAGAAATGGTTAGACTGGAGAAGCACAGGTCTTTCTTGCACCTGGCCCATGGTGGCCAAGGCTCAACCCTTTCTGTTTGTTATTATACCACACAACCCAGACTCCAAGCTGTGACATTTGGGGATGAGTTACGTCTTTTATGGTCCACATTCCAACTTCTCCTTCTGACTCTTGACTCTGTGTGTGAGTCCCTTTTACAACTCCTGGGTATGTATGACTTAAATCTGGCCCCAAGATCAAGATGGCCCTAAATCTGTTTCAGGGCTAAGAGGAAACGCTTGTCCCTGTGAACTACAAATCCCAGGATGCCAGTACTTCTCCAACCCCTATTATACAAATAGATCTCTTCTATCCTTTAAAAACAAAACATTCTTTCACAGATTCCTCAGTTTCACCTTTAACACCCTAAAGCCTTTTGCTGTCTAATTCCAGCCTACCTTTCCAGGTTTATTTTCCATTTCCCCCCTTCATGAACACAACTTCTATATTCCATTTGAAATGGTCTTCTTGCTACTTCCCAAACTCGGTTGTTTATTGTTCGTGTCATGATAGCAGGGCAGCTAGGTGGTGAAGTGGGTAGAATGCTAGGCCTGGAGCCAGGAAGAACAGAGTTCAAGCTGTGTGGTCCTGGGCAAGTCATTTAACCTTGTTTGCCTCAGTTTCCTTGTTTGTAAAATGAGCTGAAGAAGGAAATGGTAAACCCCTCTAGTATCCTTTGCCAAGAAAACCCCAGATGGGGTCACGAAGAGTTGGACAAGACTGAACAACCAATAGCAAGTTATTTTTCTTAGTGTTTAATAAACCATTCCAGAATTTTGTTGGGGACTGACTAATGTACCAGGTTTCTGTTACTTACAAAGAAAACTTGAAAAGATCTATTTCAGGTGACATGAGGCTCTTGTCTCTGTTGTTGGATTTGAATAGACTTGAGAATGAATTTGAGTGGAAAAAAATTAATAATGACTTGGCAAAGTTATGTTAGAATGGCAGAGTCACTCTTTTGAGGAATGGACAGAGCCAAGAATGAATGAACCATGTTGAACCATTAAGAAAACTGATGCTGAACACTCAGCCTTTCTTTCTTCAGTCCAAATGCCTTTTTGTTCCTCCTGATCTCTATGAAGGCCTCATTTCTAATTTAAGGTACCTCTACCGTGGCTTGGCAAGCTCTGTTCTTTTCCAGGATAGGAGGAAGTAGTTGCTAAAATGTGGAGAGCAAGAACAAAGAACTCATTAGGATTAATCATTCATTCCAAGTTCCCATCCCAAGAATCTCTGTTGATGATCTTGGACACAAATGAAAGGAAAATTAAGGACATAATGCAAATTATTTCAAGCTTAGTAATTACCTCCATAATTGAAATTTTCTACATTAAATCTGAAATTTTCAAAACTAGCTAAAATTTTTTCTCCCATTATAATTAATCCCCCATGTAATTAGTTTACAATAAGACCAGTGATACAGATAAGGGTGAATGTCTGAGTGATCATAAATGTAAGTTGTCCCAAAGGCCACCGTCAGGAAACAAGCTGAGGATAAAATTTTTAATGGATTGGGAAAGTTTATTATGGTTGTTGCCAAATGGGGGGGAAAGGAAGGTTAGCTGAGCACCATCGGTTTTGTCCTGTATTTCCAGGGGGGATGATGGGGTGGGGGAAAGTGACAAGGAGTCACAGTGAGAACAGTGTAAGTCCTGTGGGCTTCCTGCAGACCCTCTTCTAAAAAAAAGTCCCTCTGCTAGCACTAGGCTGGTGCCGGACCCACCTGCTCATTTCACATTGAGCCACCCCCACCAGAGGGCAATGCTTATTAACTACAGCTGCTGCTTAACCAACAAGGAAATCAGACCAGAGCGGTGATAGGCTTCTTATCCTCCCGATCTTAACTTTGGAGCCAGTCAGTCTCCATTGTGCAGGAGTCCTGACTACTGCTTACAAATACCAGGCTTGCTGAAGGTTGCTTGGCTCAAAGGTCAGCCTTCTTTGGTCCAGGTTAGTAGGATAATTCATTCTTTAAATCCTGAAAAGCTTGTAGCCCATTCTCTGTAAGCAGTATATAGCAAGAGAACAGGGAAAAGTTTAGGTGAGACCACACTTAGTCCATCACTTTCTAGACCTCCATATAGCTTCTGTGGCTCAACCACTAAGTAATTTAAATACAGACTCATTTCCTATGGAAGGGGTCTCCAATCTTTTCTGATTCCAGGCCCCTTTTAAAAGCAAACAACAACAATAAAACAAAATGTTGAGCACAACCCCCCCCCCCCGTATATGTACATTTACTTAAATTTGTGGTGTGATCATTAATACCTCTGAAATAGGCAAATGGTACAAATTAGAGTTTGATTTATTGTTTTGTTGATTGGGCTTTTAAAAGTGATGGAAAAATCTTAATAAATGCAGACTAAACTTAAAAGTATATTGTAGATAATTTGGGAGACAGCTGTTAAACACTCAGTATGCCCCTGATTTCTAAAAGTTGTAAAACTCACACAAAACAGTCATTAAAATGTAAAGATGAAGTAATATTAGATTATAAAGAACCACTGAATAGGGAGTGACAGGAGGGTTTGCTTTGGCAGCTATAGAGAGGATGGACTGGAATAGGGAGAGACTTGAGGGAAAGAGACCAACTTAACACAGGTGAGCGGTAATTAGCCCCTGAACTAAGGGACTGGCTATGTGAGTAAGTAGAGAAGGTGACAGAGATGAGGGAGGTCACAAAGATGGCAAGATTTGGCAACTGATCCACTATGAAAGGGGGAGGAAAAATGAAGAGCTAAAGTTAACACTGATTTTCCAAACCCTAGTACCTGGAAAGATGGTGATTCCAATAGAAATGGGAGAGTTTAGGAGAGGAGTAGGTTGGAGAGGAGAGGTGATAAATTCTGTTTTGAACATGTTGGGTTTGAAACTTCTACAGGACATCATGTTCAAAACAACCAATATGCAATTGGCGATGTGAGATGGAGTTCAGGTATATATAAATCTGTGAATCACTTACCTAGGGTTAATTAAACCTATGGGATTTGATGAAGTCATCAGTGAAGAAAGCAGACAGAGGTAATACCAGCAGTCCAAAGGAAGGCTATGGATGATGGTCCATCGGAGGAGACTGAATAGGGGTGGTCAGACAGGTCAGAGCAGTGTCATGATAACCCAGTGATGAGAATGTATGTAGAAGGGGGGAAGATGACCAGCAAGTCAAATGCTACTGGGAGGTTGAAAAGGATGAGAACTGAGGAAAGGCCATCAGACTGGAAAGTTAATAGGTTGTTGGTAACTTTAAAGAGAATGATTTCAGTTAAGTGTGGAGTCAAAAATAACAAGCAGGTTGAAAACCTGAGAGACTGAAAGAAAGGTAGTATCCTTGGTGGAAATAAGGACATTCAGAAGAGGGATGAGTTTTGGGGGAAAGATAATGTTATCACAATGCATCCATGCCTGATGGTCCTGGAATATTCATTCTTTTCCACTAACAGTGAAAAATGGGAAAAGAGAAGTGGTTCCCTGACCATGCCTCGGGCACAGAACCTGCTTGATGAAGGGCACCTGAAGCAGCTAAAGGGGGAAAGGGGTGGAAAGATGGTGGGTAGGGATGGACAGGGAATTTTGTTGCCTAGCTGTGGCAGGTGCTTGGGTCCTATTAGGTTATAATTACCTTAATAGAATAGTCATACTATGGGAGCTATGGGAGAGGGTACATGGAGGAGTGTCGAAGTGGGTGGGGTAATGGTGTTACAAGCTGTGGAGACAGCTTCTGACTCATATATCTGAGATGCCAAGTGAAGAGCTGGGTAGAATCATTGTCAAAGAACACAATATTTTAATGTGACTGAGTAGAAAGATCACTGTATTTAGTTAGATGATCAGAGTTCAAATCCAGACTCTGTCACTTAGAAAGCTGTATGACCTTGGGCAAGTCATATCACCTCTCTAGGCCCTATTTTCCCTATCTGTAAAATTATTAGGTTGGAGTCGATGACCTCTAAGGTTCCTCCTGGTACCAAATCTAGAATCCTAAATCTCTTTCACATTCCTTTCACTTTTGGTGTTCACTGAAACCTAGTTTTTTCCTAGAAATACCATATCTCTTGGTAATATTCTCCAAAGATGGCTGCCTCTTCTCTTGTACTGTAATGGACAGTTGATGCAGATACAGGACAGCATAGCCAGTTAATATTTTGGGGAGTGCTTTCATTAGCCGGCGGCTGTCCCCCAAAAGGGAAGGCAGCCCTGAGCAGTCTGTCCAGCAAGCTTTTATACAATAAAAAGTACTTCCTGAAACAAACAGTGGTCAGCAAGGCAACTGTTACTACATAGGGATGTAAACTAAGGGGGTGCTGCAAACTAATGGGGCAGTTCTTTGTTTTAGTTACATCTTGGTTAGAAGGCAGGTGCAGGGTGAGGTTCCACAATGGTCATACCTTTTGGCTAGGTTCTTGGGGCCCCCTGAGGGGCCTTGTGTAGGAGCCAGCATTATGGGAACCTAACTGCCACTTCAATACCTTGACAGGAGGAAGAGTTGCAGACATTTATGGACCTTTGGGTTAATCTCACCTTTCCCTAATGAGAATTTAGCTCATAGACTTCTTCACCCCAATCCCTGACCAACCTATTCCTCAACCTCCTGGTCTCCCAGTTACTCAGTTTTCTCAACTTGATGACCTTTGTCTCTAGCCTGCCTCAACTACACCCAAGAATAGTCATGCCTTAAACACCCTGCCCCCACCCCCATCCCAACCAATTAAATTTGTCCTGGGAGTTAGAATTCCTAGTTATAGTTCTGGAGACTATTGAGTCTTTCCTGTACCTGAACAGGAATCCATTTGTAATGGACAATTGAGGCAGATACAGAACAGCATAGCCAATTAGTATTTTGGAAAGTGCTTTTATTAAGCTGGTGACTGTCTCCCAAAAGGGAAGGCAGCCCTGGGCAGTCTGTCCAGCAAGCTTTTATACAGTAAAAAGTACTTCCTGAAACAAACAGTGGTCAGCAAGGCAACTGTTGCTACATAGGGATGTAAACTAAGTGGGGGTGGGGGGGGCTTGCAAGCTAAAGGGGCAGATCTTTGTTTTAGTTACATCTTGGTTACAAGGAAGGTGCAGGGCGAGGTTTCACAAAGGTCAGTCATACCTTTTGGCTATGTTCCTGGGGCCCCCTGAGGGGCCCTGTGAGAGGCCTTGTGTAGGAGCTAGCACTATGGGAACCTAACTGGCACTTCATATTCTGTGACATGCCCAAGAAATGGTCATCCAGAATGAGAAAAACACTTCCGGTGAGGGAGAGGGTGATGCCCTTCCTTCTAGAGATAGCCCATTTTATTTCTGGTAGTTCTAATTTTTAGGAATGTCTACCTTAAACCAAGGCTAAATCTGACTCTTTGCAAATTCTGCCCATTTCTCTAGTTCTCTCCTCTTCAGCCAAGTCGAACAAGTTGAATCCATCTTATCATTAAGTATTTCTTCTCCTAGCTAAATATCCCCAGTACTCCCTCATAACATATCTTCGTATGGTATGATCTTGAAGCCCAACACAATACTCATCCATCCTTGAAGGTGCACTCTACAATTTTCTGAAAACTCTGCAGTTTAGGCCCCTTCCAACTCTAAATTCTATAAAACATCACACGATTCACTCCACTCAGCTTTGTTCCTAAGATACTAATTGTCCTGCCAACATATAAATTTCTCTTGCATATTACCATGATTTGGGAGTCAATCACATCAGTCAGGGTATGCTTACAACTTCTATTATATTGGATTCAAATTCATTAGTAAAATCCAAAGAGACATCCTGCCTTCAGATGGTTATATCATTATTATGAAAATACTGCATCCAAACTTCTTAGAATAATACCCAAGGCCTACTATACTATGGCCCCTGCCTTCTCTCCCACTCCCTCTTTACACATATGGGTAATATTAATGGGATATAAGATCTTCCCTGCCCATTAATAGACCTCACATGGAGCCTATTAAGGGAACCTTGCTTAAGGGAGCCTTGCTTGTAGGAAGTCTTTCACACCTTTTGTTAATTTCTAAGTAGGCACTGAGTCACAAGGGTCATGATGCTCTCTGGCTCTAAAAAATCGTATAAATACTCTGAGGCTAGAATTTTTCTTTGGGATTCACTCATTGAAAGAATGTTCTTGTGATTTGACCAGATGAAACTCTGGGTAGTGGTTAAGAAGGTGCCCCGCCCCAGCTTTGAAAAACCCAGATGTTGGTGCTCTTTCTGTGGTAACTATGTATGTATTGCCTTGGTCAGACAACTGAATCTGTCTGCTGATCTGTGCTAATTTCTCAGACAACTAGAAGCCCTGTCTGTTGGTTTTTGTTTCTCTGCTTGTATTTTCTTTGTTTGGATTTCCTCTGAAGATCAGGGTGTTGCCTTTTCCTCTGAACTAACAAATGTAATTGAAAAATGTTGCTTGACCCCTTAAACAGCTATCTTTCCTAGTAAAAATCAGATCTAAGAACCTGTCCTAGTAATCATCCTGGGTATGATGTGGTTTCCAATACAATACCCTACATTCTAGCCACCATTCCCTGTGCCTTCTTTGTACTTTCCTGGCTTTATCCCTTTGCTCTTGCTACTGTCACCATCTGCAATCTTCTCTTATATCTGTTATAATTCTACCTGTCTTTACAGACTTCAAAGCTCAAATGCTTTCCTTGATTATCCTAGCTGAAATTAACCTCTTCCTCTTCTGAATTCCTATACATCTCTGATTGGTAGGATTCTTATGGTACTCACTCTATGCCTCATATAGGCATGTATAGATATTTCCCTTACTAAATTGTAAATCCCGGAAGACAAGGGTGACGTCTTGCTTATTAGAATGTCCCATTATTATATCCCAATTATCCCATTATATTCCAATATCCCATTAGAATATCCCAATTAGCTCAGGGCCTTTCGCATAGTTGTGATGTAGTGGAAAGGATTCATGTTTTGGAGTTAGAAGACCTGACTTTGCCACTTACTGATCATGAGAGCTCAAATAAGTTATTTCATGCTGCTCATGCTGAGCCTCAGTTTTCTCATCAGTAAAATGAGAATAATAATGTCCTAGCACTATCTGCCCCCACAAGATTATTGTGAAAAAAGTGCTTCATAAAGTAAATTGTAAGTTTCTTCGTGACAAATACCATTTTTTTTGGTCTTTGTAGCCCCAGTGTTGAAGCACCTGGCTTATGGTAAGCATAATGTTTGTTAAATTGAATTTAACTGAATATAATTATGAATTGCTAGTAATAGTAATAGAATCAGAGAATTAGAGCTAGAAGGGCTCTTAGAGGTCATTTAATACAATCTCCTTACATCACAGATGAGGAAAGTCAGGTGATTTGGCTTGAGTCACACAGTGAGTGTCTGACTATTTTATGGAGGACTCACACAAGGAAAGCACTGACACAGAGGTGAGAAGAAGCAATGAAGGGACACTCAAAGTCTCTCTGAAGAACTTTGGAATCAACTATAAGACATGAGAGATGCTGTCACAGGACTGCCAGGAGTTGTGTGCCCACGTAAGAGAAGGTGCTGTGCTCTCTGAACAACAGAGAATTGCTATAGCTCCAACAAAATGTGAGATGCACAAATTTAGAGACATCTCCACTCTAAACGTTCATGTGGACTCTTTGTACCTGCCCTGTAGTAGAGCCTTCTGATCTGGTCTGATCAGCTATAGTGGGACTTATTGTAACTTGATGCTAGCATAGTGATGTCATTTTGGTCCTCTTGGAGAATGAGACACAATAAGCAAGTGTCTGAGGCAGGATTCACATGTAGTATTCTAGCCACTGTACCATGATGCCTCAATAAATATTTGTTCAATGAATCAATGCATGAACAGCTGAATGTACTGGAGTTTGTTTCCCAGAAAAGCCTAGGCTTCAGGGTTCCTTTACTAATAAAACCTCAGGTAGAGACATTCCAAATATGACTTCCAGCAACTATCTAGGTCAGAAATCAACCTTATCTGTCTTAATGATAATTAACCCAATCAACCTTAGTGAGTTATATACCAACTTGGATGAGACTAGGTCAGGGCATAATCAGAAAGCAATTAAGCATTTGCCACCAGTTAAAGACACTTGTTAAGGTTTTTATTCCTTTTTTTCTACTCTTTTGACCTGGGTATCCCAAAGAGCCTTTTATCAAAGGATGGATCTGAAAAAGAGTTGATATCAGTTTTACAAAAAACCTTTGAAAATCAGCAGTGATACTGAAATTGTGCCCTGGTTCCTCTACTCCCTCTATTACCACAGGCAAAGAAAGTGTAATATGGTCATCCTCTGATAAAGGTGGCCCTCTGTATCATGGGTGGTGAACAGTCTGTGATGCTGGGGAAAAGAACTTGGATGAAAGGATAGAGGTAATGTGCAGACTAGAAGAAGAAGGGAGTATGGCAGGGAAGTGTAAAGTAAGGAACAACCTTGGAAAACAGAACCTTAGTCCACTTCAACTCAAACCCAATGAACATTTATTAGGCACCAACTGTGTATAAAACACCATGCTAGGTTCTGGGGATACAAAGACAAAGTAGAGAATGGTTTCTCACTCACTCTCTTAAAGAAGATGGATAAAAAAATAGGCATATAAATGTAATCATCTGAGAAGGAGAAAGCACTAACAATGAAGGGGAATCATGAAAGGCTTCCTGTAGGAGGTGGTCCATGATCTGAATCATGCAGGAAGCTGGGGATAAAAAGGGAGTGTATTCTGGGCATAGGACATAGCCTGGAGGTGGGATGTTGCATTCAAAGAAAAGCAAGTATGCCTGTTTGGGTTGGAAAATAGTGAAAGGAATACAAAATAAGCCTGGAAATGTAAATTGGATTGTAAAGGGCTTTAAAGGCCAAGTCAGTGGGTATTAGACAGGTTGCTTAAAGTCAATAGATGCTTTGTATGCCCACTGAGAACAGCTAGATTGCATAGTGGATAGAGTGCTGGGTATGGGATCAGAAGACTCATCTTCCTGAGTTCAAATATGATCTCTATGACCCTGGGCAAGTCATTTAACTCTGTTTGCCTCAGTTTCCTCCTCTGTAAAAATGAGCTGGAGAAGGAAATGGAAAAGATACTGTTCCAGTATCTTTTCCAAGAAAATTCCAAGTGGGGTCATGAAGAGTTGGACATGACTGAAAAACAATTGAAGTACAGCAAATGCTCACTAAATACTGCCCGTGGCCCTCTCTCCAAGCCAGGCCCATCTATGTCTGTGGCTGCGCCAGCAAGGCTCAGGTGTGTTTCTACCCATAGATTCCCTTACCTGGAGAGTTAGCTCTCCAACTGTCATCACCATTTTGATAATTTATTTTGCTGATTAGAGATTTACATCTTTAGCCCTGACCTCACACTAGTTGATCCTTCACTTTAAGTATCTTGCTGAGACCTTAGACACTGGTACCAGCAGCCTTTGTGACCTTGGGTAAGTTGCTTGGGCATAAAATGAGGAAGTTGGATGACAGCAGTTATTCCTCTGAACCCTGATGTTCTTCAGTGAGTATAAAACCCTCAATTTAGAGACCATCTAGTCTAACCCCCTCTTATGCAGATGGAGAAACTGAGACCAGAGAGGATAAGGGACTTGTTTAGGGTCACACAGGTTGCCTCTAGCAACTCTGGGGTCATTGACTCTAGATCCAGCATTCTTTCCACTACATTACATCTATGATATGTCTGTGAAAGAGTTCTGGTGTGTAGTGATGCTGCAGTCAACTTGGGGACCTCTACCTTTACAAAAGGCAGGGACTGAGGAGGTGTCTGCATGGCTAGTGAGCATCTGTCTAAGCTCCCACTCCTAGAGTGCCATCTTTACACAGTTCCAAGATGCTGTTGCCACACCCACATTTACCAGCTCCACTAGGGTGCTCCTTATAAGAGGGCCTGCCCCAGACAGTGTTATGCCCCTAATTGACACCATGATTCCACAGACGCTACCAGTCATCCCAGTATAACTTCCTTTCTCTTTTATATGTTGCTTATATATCTCAGGCCTGTGGCATTATGGGAAAGCAAATTTTTAGTTAGCTCATCAGGTAGGTGGTGAGTGCAACTCAGCCAGCCCTGAGTTCAAATCTAGCCTCAGACACTTAGTAGCTGTGTGACCCTGGCACGAGTTACTGAACCTCTGTCTTTCTGTTTCCTGGACTGTGAAATAAGGATCATAATAGGGCCTACCTCGCAGATAATATTTGTGCAGCACTTAGCACAGTGTTTGGTATACAATAGGTGCTTAATAAACGTTTGTTTCTCTCCTTTTTTAGTGTCTCCAGTATTTAGTGCTATGTCTGGCAAATAGTAGGACCTTAACAAATACTTGTTCCCTTCCCATTTCCCCCTTCTTCAGATAAATCAGTGTTTGTTGATGGAATGTTTATATTTATATTTCCATTTGTGCCCCTCATTGGGCATACTGACTCCTTTCCATGATATCTGCCCTCATTTCCTTCAGCGTTTGGCTTATACCGACCTGTAAACAGACTACACTGTTGGCCTCAAATAATAACAGCCAGTATTCTCGGCGAGGGTACATTCATCAAGTCTTAGTCACTGACATTTAAGTAGGCTGAGCAAAAAAAAGGCTCCCTCCTCAAGCTTTTCACAGGGCTCAGAGTAGGAGCATCATGCTCTTTTATTGTTAGAGCTCCAACTCCCTTCTTTGCTTCCAGTTTTCCTGCAGATGCCAAATATAGCAGAGAAATTAAGGTGTGTGTGTGTGTGTGTGTGTGTGTGTGTGTGTGTGTGTGTGTGTGAGAGAGAGAGAGAGAGAGAGAGAAAGAGAGAGAGAGAAAGAGAGACGGAGACGGAGACAGAGGAAGGGAGACAGAGGGCAAAGGAGAAGGGGGGTGAGAGAGGCAGAGAGAGAAAGAGAGACACAGAGACAGAGAGAGAAGGAAGAGAGGTGGAAGAGGAGAGAGAGAAAGAGGAGGAGGAGGAAGAAGGGGGGAGAGACAGGAAGAGAGAGAGAGAGAGAGAGAGAGAGAGAGAGAGAGAGAGAGAGAGAAGAGAAGAGAGGCGGAAGAGGAGAGAGAGAAAGAGGAGGAGGAGGAAGAAGGGGGGAGAGACAGGAAGAGAAGAGAAACAGGAGAGAGACAGAGTGAGAAGAGGAGAGAGAGAGGGAGAGAGAGAGGAAGGGAGCAGGGGAGAGACAGAGGAGAGTGAGAGAGAGGGACAGAGAGAGACATAGAAACAGAGTGGGCAGGGGGCAGGGGGAGAAGGAGAGGGGAAAGAAAAGACAGAGAGAAACTCCTTTAGGAATGCCTAGGCTCCAGGTGGAAGCCTCCCTGGCTCCCCTTTCTAGTTACTTATATTTCTGGGCCTCCCTTCATACACAGTCCCCACATATAGCCTGACCTATATTTATTTTCATGGCTGTTGTATCCAACAAAACAATACTGACAAGAATAAGAAGCAGAATGACATAATAAGAAATGGATTGGAATCACAAAGAACTAGGCTCAAGTCCAGCTTCTGACACCCACTGACTGAGTGACCATAGGTAAGTCACTTAACCTCTCAGTGGTCTCAAGCAAGCTGTCTCAGAATAGGTTGCTATAGATGAATTGCTAATCTGTATGTGTGGAGAAAATCTCCACGCTGGGAATTTCTTGTACCAGTGAAATAATTGGTGTAGCTTTCCAATCCCACCACCACCACCAAAAAAATACTACTGATTCTATTGCTACATCTACTATTACTGCTGCTACTACTACTACTACTACTCCTACTACCACCACCACCATTACCACCTCTGCTACTGGAGAGTATTTATGAAATGCCTTATGGTTTGCAAAAAAAGATTTGCCTCCATAATTTCATTTGATCCTCATAATGACCCATAAGAGGTGGTAGTTACAGCTGTTATGTCCACTTCCAGCTAAGCATTAGAGGCATAAATTACAAGCATGCGTGAGCATACACACAGACATACACACGCATACACTCACACATGTACACACACACATACTTTTCTGTTGCAATTGCCATCTGCAGAAACACTGGAATCAAGGAAGGGACACAAGATAGCTCAATACACCTACTCTTGGCCACGTAAAGAAAGAGACCACTCCATTTGCTTAAATGTCAGTGACTAGGGCTTGATGCATTTACTAGCTGAGCACGCTGGCTGTTATTTGTGGGCAGCAGAAGAGATGTTGTCCTGCCCCACCCTCCTGTGTGACCTGTTTGCACATAAGCAGACCCACTCACTTCCACCCCTGCCACGTCATGACCCAAATTACATCCAGGCTTTTACTGCGCCTGCTTTGAATTACAGGTGCATAATAAATCTGAACTATGCATAAGAAAACATTGTTTTGGAGAAACAAGGATATTGTTGAAGAGATCCCTGGGGTTACACGACGGTGCCCATATAGCCTTTAAAGAAGCAGCCTGTTATAGCAAATAGAGTCCTAGACTTGGAGGTAGGTAGAAAGACCCGAGTTCAAATCTTGCCTCCGAGACTTACTAGTTATGCAACTATGGACAAGTTACTTAACTTCTCTGAGACTTAAGCAAGCTCTCTAAGGCTATAAAGAAAGAAGAAGGCTGTGTTTTGGAGCTTAGAGGCCTGTGATCCATAACTGCTAGGGGGAGGTCCCAACCTCACACCAGTGAAATCACATGTCTTTGACATATATTTCTTTATGGACAGCTAGAGGTTGAGTCAGGCCCAGCCATTTGTGTTCTGTAGGCAAAGACTGGAGATTGTGCTTCCTGAGATCTTCCATGATATTACAAAATAAATAACCCAGTGTCTATTGTGCATGGAATTTTCTGGCACTAAAAATATGTAATTATAAAAAGTAATATTATAGTAATTGTAAGAATAATATTAAAAAGAATTCCTCAGGGGCGGCTAGGTGGCGCAGTGAGTAGAGCACTGGCCCGGGAGTCAGAAGGACTTGAGTTCAGATCTGGCCTCAGACACTTAACACACACAAACAAACAAACAAACAAAAACCTAGCTGTGTGACCTTGGGCAAGTTACTTAACCTCAATTGCCCTCCAAAAAAAAGAAAAAAAATTGTTTAGGGTTGTGTAGGTGGCGCAGTAAGAGCGGGCCTTGGAGTTGGGATGACCCGGGATCGAATCTGGCCTCAGAAAATGAGCATCCACATATAAAATAATGACTAGCTGTGTAACCTTGAGCAAGTTACTTAACCCCAATTGCTTAAAAAAAAAAAGAATTCCTCATTGCAGTTTCCTTGAATGTGTCTCCCCTATTAAATTATAAGCTCCTTGAGGGCAGGGACCATCTTTTTGCTTCTTTTTGTATTCCCAGAGTGTAGCACAATGCCTAGCACACAGTAGGTGCTTAACAAATGTTTGTTGATTGATTTACCTTAAGCAGCTGCCTACTTTGCTTACCCCTGGTCCTAGTCCTCCTTAATGTTTAGGGTAATAAGCAACACATTCCTGAAGTAAAACAGAATTCTGTTAACCCAATTCATTTCTTTCCCTCCACCTTTCCCACCTCCCCCCACCATTGAAACACCTTTTAAGTTTGAAATTTTTTATCATTAAAACCAAAATGATTCCCACCCTCATTCAGCCAAGGATGCATAACCCCTGGGACACCTGTTAGTCCATAAACATTTATTAACCACCTACTATGCGCCAAGCACAGTGCTAAACTTTAGGGATATAAAGAAAGGCAATCTCTTTGGAGCCTAGGGGAAGACTCCATTTGATCAGCAGGAACAGCTTCTAGGAGGAGAGGTTCTTTTATCATCTGGGAATTTAGTTATGGGACTCTGGAGCCCTTGCAAGAGGAGTAGCTACCCTTGGTGGGCCTATTTCTGCTAGGATGACTTCAAGTGACAGTGCAGATAGAACTGTTACTCAGTCTACCACAGATCAATAAAGAGAAATTGGGCACAGCTTCTGTCCCAAGCATCTGCTAGGCACTATAACATGTCTCTGTCTCTGTTTCTACCTCTACCTCTGTCTCTGTCTCTACCTCTACCTCTGTCTCTCTGTCCATGTCCCTATCCCTATATCCCATCCCTATCCCATCTCTATCCCTACCTGTACCTATACTATATCAAATCTATCTATCTATCTATCTATCTATCTATCTATCTATCTATCTATATCTAATCTATCTATACCTATGTCTATATATATATACACATATCTACATATAAATACATATCTATATATCTATATCAACTCCTATCATTTTCCTTGAAACAAGGCTTCAAGCAGCATAGCAAATATACCCACTGAGCTCTTTCTTGGTCCAATCTGGGGACTTTGCCTCCTGTTTTCTTACAGAAATGAAGATGCCAGCTCTTTAGCTAAATGTTGCCATCCGTTCCCCATGGCACCCTGCCACAGACCAACTAAATGCAATTGTGCCAGCGGCTTATTTTAGGGTCCATTAATGCCTCTTTTCTTTTCCAAACAAGAATCAGTGGATTGGCACACAAGTACCAGCAAATGAAGCTCGGACCAGAACCAACACCTTCAGTCTCTAAGCATAGGTTTCAGCTCTTTCCACTAGCCTATACTTCCTTTAAAAAAAAAAGAAAAGAAAAAAGATGCTCCTAAACTAACCTAACCTAGTACTTACTTGATTCAGCTAATCGAGTCCTTCTCTGCTGTTTTGAAATGGAAAAGTAATAAAAATTGGAAAAATAAAAATAATTGCCTCCTTTCTTTTTTGAAGCAAGTAGGGTTTCAATGACTTGCCCAGGATCACACAGCTAGCAAGTATCTGAGTCTAGATTTGAACTCAGATCTTCCTGACTCCAGGGCTGGTTGCTCTGTCCACTATACCATCTAGCTGCCTCTCTATTCCCTCCTTTCTAAAGGGTTACAGAGTCTGAGAAGTCATTCTCTCAAATAGATTCTGTCCAATTGTTAAATGTATCTTTACAAAAATAACTGACTAAAACCCCCAAAATCCTTAAAAATGATTTACCTTTTCAAAAATGAACAGTTAGGAAGTCATTAAAGCAAAGGTGTGTTTATAGCATGTTTCTCAAAGATCTGAGTTCTGCCCAAGTCATCTTTCCCTCTAAGACTCTGTCATAGGATACACTAACAATGCCTGCTAGAAGAAGAAGGGGATGAGAATGAAGCCTCCCTTTGCTTCTCTTCTGTTATTTTAAAATACCTTTATTAAGTACCTACTACATGCAGAGCATCCAGGTGGTATATACTGGGGGCATCCAAAATTTAAACCAGACATTATCTACCCTAATAGAGTTTAGAGGGGTGACATTTTTATCTATATCTATACCTATGTACACATACACATATATGCTCATATGTATACATAATACATGCACATATATATGCACAAATATATATGTGTATGTGTGTGTGCGTGTGTGATGTATATACACACCACCACACTGTTATTATAGGGCAGAGGGGTCAAACCCCATGTCCACAGGCTGCATCACACCCATAATGCCCCTGAGTGGAGTTTGAGGCAGATTAAAATGTTATTGGGGAAATATTTAACAAAATAAATTAAAGTCCAATAAAACGTAGAGAATATTAATATGTGGTTTCCTAAGTCAACATGTGCCCGGCAGGGATCCTCAAGTACAATATGGTGGCCTCCCTACCCCCTCCCCAACTGCTCTTTGAGTCTGCCAGCACAGGTGTAGGGATCCAGGGCACTGTGGGGCTGGGAGGCAGAAGAATGAGCTCCTTAGCCCAGGGAAGCTTTCCCAACCACTGTGGGAAAACAAAGGGAGAAGCAGCTTAAGGTCTGTATTCTTCTTGGGGTATTTCAAGAAAGGGACTGATGTATAGTGGTTTGGCAGTATGTGAAGATCAGTCTATTATGTGTAGGTCAGCAAACATTTGGTAAAAGTCAAGGCATGGTGATAGCGGTAAGAGCAGTGGAATGCATGAAGAGGAGAGACGAAAGGCGTAGGATGTTTGTGGCCAAAGTGGTGTTTAGTCCTGGGTCTCTCCCTTGTGCTGTCATTGTGGTGTGGGCTTGAGGACATGGGGAGTGGGAGTGTTTGTGGTGTGCTGCCTCAGTGCTCACACATAGCAGGAACTAGAAATGGAGAAGTAGGTGATGAGGAAAGTCATGGTCAGATCTGATCAGACCCTGCTCATAAATTTTAAAAGGTTTTGGAATTGGAAGACCTTGTGACCATGGGTGAGATAAATCATGTAACCTCTTCTTGCCTGGTTAAAATGAAGGCTTTGGATGTTTCTAGAAGAGTATCTCTGGAAGATAGTGACAGAAATAATCCAGCAATCTTACTTTATCTTAATTAAATTTGAATGCTGCAACATTCAGTGTTTTCTTGCATGATGGAGTTTGGCACATGCCCAGACCACCCATTATAAAGAGCCTACTCCTTGGAGACAAGAGAATTGGGGGAATTCATGGGCATTCTGCTTCAGTCTACCGTATGGTTGGAAAACAGCCTCTTTCCATTGTCTATATATATAGTAGCTGGACCCCACCACTCTTGGACTGGGACAGTCTCTGCCTTTAGCTTAGCATTAATGTCTTTGAGTGGACTCATTCATTCAAAGTAGGTCAAACAATGCAGTAATGAGAACCACTCCTCCCCTAGGCCATGTGGCCCCAAGAAAAGGCTTAGGGTTTTAGTGTCTTTCCTTTGTCCTTTTAATTTCTAGATTCAGGGAGTCCCAGACTCAGGAGCTTGAGACTTGGAGGTGTCAGAACCTAGGATTCTATGCCAGATGTTGCTGCCAGCCCAGAAGGGTGTAGCACCAATGCAATATTCAAAGCACTGATGGCCACTGTAAATATGCCAGCATAGTACTCAATTGCAAAACATAACAGACTCTCCATATATAAGACAGAAGCAAAACATTTATTCAGCCACCAGAAAATGGAATCCTAAAAGCAGTGAATCAATTCCATCATAGTGGCAAAGAAGTTAATAAACCATAACAGCACAGAGAGCCATTGCATGCTTTAGCCTTCCCACAAACCAACATTTACTCACAAGGCTGTCTCACTTGGGTGCGTTCTCTCCTCCCTCCAGTTTCTAACTCCTCTGACTCCCAGATTCCTGTGAACTCTGCCCCACCGTTCAGCAAGCTCCTCCCACCAGAGGCTCCATGTGATTACATTCAGGCTATTAGAGGGCAGGGTCTATCTTCAAAGCAGAGAAGGTCTTCAAATTCCCTTAGTCTACTAAGGGGCAGAAAAGATTTTCAAATTCCCATTACCATTACATTTGGCCCCAAGATCTTTCATGCCGCTTACAGAGCAAAAATACATTAACATTACATTTCATTACATAGATCAATGAGAGTTTAGGGGTAACTGGTGTCAACAGAACTTTGCAACAATATAACAGGGATAATAGAAAATAGGCACATAAAACAATATCTTAGGATGGGGGGTTGAGCACAAGCACCCCATCTTTCCCTCCTTGAACAAATGGGGCTCAAAATCTTGGGGTAAAGGGTGAAGATTTCTTCTCCATAGCTACTTCCAACTGAAGTTGGATGTAGAGCTGTTCCTGCCCCAAGAGATCCCATTCAAGAATTCAGTTCTTTAGCTGGCATCCAGAGCTTTGCCGACGCCAGGTCCAGGGGTGGCACATCACAGTCATAGACAGAGGGTAGCATCTGGCTTAAGCAATCAGGCATCTGCAGGTGGAGGGTACTAAGCCAGCAGGAAATAAATCTTGCAAACAAGTTTAACAGATAAAAATCCAAAAAGAAATAAATATAGGGTCAGTTGTGCTTCTGGAGTCCATGAACTCACTATCATAGCCTCATTCATGGTAGAATATATGAGTTAAGGGTACGATTTGGTAATTACCTTCTCCTGAATAAACAAAATTCACAGTATTATCTTTCCATTTGTGTTATAATCTCCGCAGTCTTTGGAATATCATCTGGCTTCTGCTTCACCTATACTTTTGCTCCCAATTTTATTTTAGCAATAGAACCAAACCCTTAAGTTCCTCTGATAGTTATTTCAGAAGAAGGGTCAGTTTTCACAAGGGGTATTGTTTCACAAGGAATAATGATCACTTGAACTATTTTATCATTTATACAAAACTGTATAGGCTCTTCACTTAAATTTTGCAATTTCACAAAAATTTCTCCTTGATAATTAGAATTGATTACTCCAGCCAATACATGTATTCCTAGAGCTGCTAAACCTGATCTAGATAACATCTGCCCCACATGATTTTTAGGGATTCTCATACATGTTTCAGTAGAGATGCTTATTATTTCTTTTCTATCCAACCAAAAGTCCTCTAAACAATGTAAATCATATCCTACTGAACCAAGTGTTCCTGGATACAGTTCTGGGACATCTTGCCTCACAGTCCAATACTCATCATTTGGAATCTTATGTGTCTGTTCTTTTCTAGTTTGCAGATTTGGGGTCAACATTCTGCCTAGAGGTGTACTGCCTCCCAATGATCTATAATTCAAATTATGTAAAGCAGTGGACAAATTATGTTTCCAATGTTGATATGAATTATTAGAGCTTAACTTCCTTAACTGTTCTTTCAATAATCCATTCATTCTTTCAATTAACCCAGATGTTTGTGGATAATATGGAATATGATATATCCATTCAATATTGTTTAATATCTTCATTTCATTGTCTTTGAAATGTGACCCAGTGTCACTTTGAATCTGCATTGGGCTTTCATAATACAGACTTAGGAGATTTAGAGCTTTACAGGTGTTTTTCTGGGTTGTATTCTTATAAGGACAAGCCGCTAGTACACCTGAATACATGTCAACACAAGTACATATAAATCTGCATACTTTTCTGTGATACAGGATCAATATAATCTATTTGCCATATTTGGGCTGGGACTTTTCCCTTTGCTATCTCCCCAGTTACTACCCAAGGAATAGTTCATTCCTTTTCCAATGGACATATATGACATTCTTCTGCTATCTGTTTTAACAATGAATGAGAGATAATAGTACCTCGGTCTTGTGCCCACCAGTATGTGGCCTGGACCCCTAAATGGCCAGTCATTTGATGGGCCCATTTTGCTAGTATTAGATCATTAGTTGGTGTCAGAGTAGGGATAACATATTCAGTGGCAATCTTTGCTAGTCAATCAGCATGTGCACTGTACTCCTGTTCTGGTGTGGTGAGAGCCACGTAAATATCTACATGAAAAACTGACAAATTATTTACCAAAGACATGTCCCATATATCTTCCCATAATTCTTTGCCCCAGACTTGTTTACCATGAATTTCCCAATTTCGATTTTTCCACATGGGCATCCATGTAGCTAACCCATTAGCTACCACTCATGAATCAGTAAATATATGACACTGTCCTCCTTGTTCTGTTTTGATGGCCTGATGTACTTCCAGCTATCTCTGTACTTTCCAAAGTCCGCCTAGTACATTGGTTATAGGCTACTGCTTTCCAGTGTCTTTTACAGCCCAAATATTTTGCTGTCCCATCAGTAAACCATGCATGTTTCTTCTCTTTTTCAGTTAATCCATCATATCTGTCATTCCATTTTGCCAAGGACTATACCAACTGTTGCTTTGGTTCAGGGGATGTATCATTTTCCTCAGTATTGATGTTAGCTATAGATTTATGTAGAGCAGAAACTCCTCTTTTGCCAATTTTAGCTCTATTTTGAATAAACCACTTCAATTTAATTATGCTGGCCTCTTGGGCATGTCCAATTCTGTGAGAAGCTGGGGTACTCATTACCCAGGTCATAATCGGGATTCCAGGTCTTAATATCATTTCATGGCCCAGAGTCAATTGTTCAGCCTCTACTAAAGCCCAATATGCAGCTAATAACTGCTTCAAAAGGTGTATATTGAACTTCAGATGAAAGAAGTTTCCTAGACCAAAATCCTAAGGGTACATTTCTACTTTGTTGTTTTTGCCATAAACTCCAGTTTGCATATTCATCCTGTACAGTCACTTGTAATTCCACCAGGCCATTTTGCATAATAGGCCATAAATCTAGGGCCAATTGTATAGCAGCCTTGGCTTCTTCAAAAGCTTTACTCTGCTCAAGTCCCCAATCAAATTCATATTTCTTCTGAGTAGCTTTATATAAGGGTTTCAAAATCTGTCCCAGATGCGGGATGTGATGCTGCCAATATCCAAATAATCCTATAAACTTTTGGGTCTCCTTCTCTTTGGTGGGGGTTGGAAAATCCTGAATCTTTTGTCAGGCATGCAGAATAATCTCTTGCAGTCCCTTATTTTGTTGTATACCCCAAAATTTTACATTTTGAGCTGGTACTTGAATTTTTGCAGGGCTAATTTCCCACCTTTTGCTTTTCATATGCTGTAATGGAAATGCAGATTTAAAGATCTTCCCTGCCCCTAGCTTAAGTGCACCTGGAGCCTGTGGTGGGAGGCTTGTTTTTCAGGAAAGCCCACACCTTGATACTTTGTGATTGGGCAGTGGGTCCAGAAGGTTGTTACATTCTCTGAGCCAAGAGAAGGCTATATAAGCCCTGAGGAGAGGCTTTGCTTTGGGGCTTACTTTGAGAAGTGTTGTGTGATTTGACCAGATGAGACTCTGGGAAGCCGTTGTTGAGAGCCCCCCGGCTTTGAAAACCCAGATGTTGATGCTTCCCTCTCTGGTAACTGTGATTTGGTATTGATATAATGGTTGGACAGTTTGGAAGCCTGTCTGTTTGATCTGTAAGTTCTGTAACTCTGAAGTTCGGGGTGCTGACCTTTTTCCCCTGAACTAGGTAATGTGTGTTTGTTTGATTAAAGTAAGCTTGTTAACCCATTTTGAGTTGCTTTCCTTTTGAAAAGCAGATCTAAGAACCTGTGCTGGCAGTCACCCTGGGGATATTGGGGTGCTTGCCGCTACAAAATGGCGACGAGGATGGGATCTGCTGAGTAAAAGGAAAGTATGGGGGCTGGGATAATTGTTTGTTTCCCAGTTGTGGTAGCTGTGATTCTGTGGAGCCATGGAGCAGGAGAGAAGAAAGGCCTGCATGCTGACTTCACTGAGCTGAGAGCAGGAATGGTGAACTGCCTGCATGGAGACCTGTGGAGAAGCCTGGAGCTGCTGCCTTCTGCTGGAGGAGAAGGAACCCAGGAGTTTGGAGTTCAGCCACAGGACAAGATAAGGACTGTGTGGCAAAGCAGGGGCACTGAATGTGTTTCCTTGCTGCATCCCACAGTTTGGGACCCAGGGGGAGGATGGACTTGTGACTGGTGGGTGGGGTGAAGTGCCATGGACCCCAAGGACCCCACTTTGGTTTTGTTGCCCAGCTCCCTCTCTGGACTTGGAAGCAGGGGCTGGAGCAGTGTTGTGGGAAGGACACCCCCCTCCTCCCAAGAGAACTTTATGTGATAATGCTTTGTATTTTGTGAATTGATGTGAAAATGCAATGTACTTTGTTTAAGACCCAGTGGCCACTTTGGTAACTTTAGATGTACCTTGAAAATATGACTTAAGGGATGGTTAGTACTAATTCAAATGTAAACTGTCTATGCTATGGGCATCCTTAGTAAGACTTTACTGAATAAGTGACTAATTGTACTTTGAGATATTGTTACAGATAAGAAACTAATTGAGCTAATCAAGACTTTGCCCCATGAGTGGAAGACTTGTACTTTGAAAACTGATGTACCTGATCGAGTTAACTTAAGAGTGACTATTTTTTGATTTTACTTATAAGTGACTGAGTTAACATTTGCCCCATGAGTGGAAGACTTGAACTATTGTATTTTGAGATTATATTGTGATTTTCTTATGTACCTGGAAAATGTGACCTAAGAGATGTTTTAGTGCTAATTCAAATGTAAGTTGTGTATGCTATGGGCAAGAAAGATCTTGGGGCCGAATGTAATGGAAATGCAGATTTAAAGATCTTCCCTGCCCCTAGCTTAAGTGCACCTGGAGCCTGTGGTGGGAGGCTTGTTTTTCAGGAAAGCCCACACCTTGATACTTTGTGATTGGGCAGTGGGTCAAGGAGGTTGTTACATTCTCTGAGCCAGGAGAAGGCTATATAAGCCCTGAGGAGAGGCTTTGCTTTGGGGCTCACTTTGAGAAGTGTTGTGTGATTTGACCAGATGAGACTCTGGGAAGCCGTTGTTGAGAGCCCCCGCCCGGCTTTGAAAACCCAGATGTTGATGCTTCCCTCTCTGGTAACTGTGATTTGGTATTGATCATAATGGTAGGACAGTTTGGAAGCCTGTCTGTTTGATCTGTAAGTTCTGTAACTGAAGTTCGGGGTGCTGACCTTTTTCCCCTGAACTAGGTAATGTATGTTTGTTTGATTAAAGTAAGCTTGTTAACCCATTTTGAGTTGCTTTCCTTTTGAAAAGCAGATCTAAGAACCTGTGCTGGCAGTCACCCTGGGGATATTGGGGTGCTTGCTGCTACATATGCTCAGTTAAAAGCATCAAACTCTTCCCCACTTCTTTTATATTTTTCCCTGTATTAAAATATTATCAATATAGTGGGTAAGCTATACACCAGGTAGCTTTAATTCATCCAAATTTTCAGCTACAATCCTATGACAAATAGCGGGGCTATGCAGATATCCTTGTAGCAAATGGGTGAAAGTATATTGTCGGCCCTACCAAGTGAAAGCAAACTGGTCCCATTGTTTAGAGTCTATTGGGATGGTAAAAAAAAAGCACTGGCTAAATCAATAACTGTGTACCAAGTCCCATCATATTTCTGGATCCTTTCAATTAAGGTGATGGTGTCTAATCTACTGTCATTCTCCATGTCCCATCTGATTTTCCTACTGGCCAGACAGGATTATTCCACCATGTGATTGTAGGGACTAACAAACACTCCTGCTTCAACATATTCCTTTATAGTATTGGTAATTTCACATGATACTGTTTTAAAGTAATTACTTTAGAAGGTTCAGGTAAAGTGATTGGGTCCATTTTTATTTTTCCCACTAAAACTGTATCAATTCCCATCTTCCTTATTGCAAATTGGTATTTTTCTTCAGGTAAATTCAGGGTCATACCTCTCAATATATCTATTCCAATGATGTATTCACGAATGGGTACAATAACCACAGTATATTCTTTCTTAGGTAATTGTCCAATTTTCATCATTAGTTTGACTTGTCTGGCTGATATTTCAGCCCCTCCCAGTCCTGTGATGGTATAGGAGTTCCATGCTTGAACTTATCAGGGTTCCCATAAATAAGGACAGCCTCCTCCCCAGTAGCTATCAATGCCCTGGTTACAATAGTTGATCCATTTTTTCAATATATAGTCACATTGATATGGGTCTGTAATCTCATCTGTGTATTTCTTTAATCTGAGCTGGGACTTGGCCAGTTTCTTATTCTCCCTGAAGGTGTGATAAACTTGGATACAATGGTTCAGGAGCATATGTAGGGGCAGTTCTCATTTGCCTATTCCATCTAATATTAAGCCCCTTTTCTCAGTATATTTTATATAGTTCATTAGTTGGAATACCATCAATTTTCCCAAAATCAACCCCTGATCTTAATAGAGCAGTAAATAGTTCTCTTCTTGTCAATCTATTCTGACTTTGAATCTGCTGGCCATTTACTCTTCTCTCTTGAGGAAATTTATCTTTTCCCCCTTGTCCCAAGTCACTTAGCTGTGAAATCTTACAAGCACCTCCAAAAGAGGGTACCCTATTTCACCACTTAGTAGAGTCAGAAGTAGGTGCTTATAAGCAGGAGGAGCCATCTTCACTATGATATTTCTATGAGAAACTGCTAAGGGGATATCATGATACATATCTGCATCTCCAACTATGATAGCAGTTTTCATTACTTCCCCAGCAGACAGAACTTCTTCCTACTCAAAGCCTGAATGCATTCATGGCCCCCTCTTGTCTCTAGGATAAAATGCAAATTCCTCTGGTTCTTGAAAATCTGGCTCAATAGTTCTTTGGGATTGTCTTGGATCATTGTATTGCTGACAATAGCTAAGTTGTTGAATTCTTCATTGTACAATATTGCTGTTACTGTATACAATGTTCTCTTGGTTCTGCTCACTTCACTTTACATCAGTTTATAATAAGTCTTTCCAGGTTTTTGTGAAATCATTCTACTTATTATTTCTTATAGCACAACTTATCTTTCTAGACTGATTTTACAATTACCCCTACTACCTGTAATTGGAGAGGCAGCTAAACAGCTCAGAGACAGAGCCTTGGGCCTGGAGTCAGAAGGACCTGAGTTCAAACCTCCCTCATCCACTTACTTAGCTTCTGTTTGCCTCAGTTTCCTCATCTATAAAATGAGCCAGAGAAGGAAACCACTCCAGTATCTTTGCAAAGAAAATCCTATGGACAACATGGTCCATGGGGTCACAAAGAGTCAGATATTACTGAACAATAGCAGCATCCCTTTAAAGTTAAGGCCAAATTGGTTTGCTTGCTGTTCCCAGCTATGACATTCTGTCTACTCTTTTGAACCTCCCACTATGTTCCTATTCCTAGACTGAAGTGCTTTTCCAGTTCTAAGTTTATGTACAGAAATGAGATGTACTGGACAGGTCCTGAGTTCATTACATGATAAGATTTTAGGTAACCAACCCCATCCTCTTACCATCTTATCATTTGATAACTCATTCATATTTTCTTTATCCTCTCCTTTCCCCCTACTTGGAAATAGCTTCCACTGATAGTTTTCTAAAATAATCTTATTGTGGGTTTATAATAAAAAAAATTTAAACCATACAGTAATAATCCAGACAATTTCCACCAACAATAAGGGAAGGGTCTGTTCTCTACAATCATTGATAAGGAGTACTGGGTAAGCCACTTCCTACACATAAGGATAAATATAGTTTTAACATTTGGTGCCTGCTGCAGACATCACCTGCCTGTCCTTGTGCTGAGAGACTTAAGGAAGTGGCTTGTCAACCCACATTCTAACAAGAAAATGCCTGTCACGAGGTACCTTTTGCTCATACAAACATAGGCAAAAGCCCCTCCCCTCATCCCCAGGGGGATTTCAAATCAAGCATTCTCACTTCTCATGTGAAAACAGAGATGATTTTTCCTCATGCATTTTCATTTCTCATGCATTTTAATGCCCCAATTTAATATCCAGGTAATTTTTACACCTAGTTGCCTAACTGAGGCAAGTTCTCCTATCTCACTAACTTGTTCAATTTCTCTCCTAAAAGTGGTCCTATTTTACTCAAATCTAGATATGGAATGAGGATGACCGAGCCACTGTCCAAGATTCTAACACTGTAAGGGGCTCCAAAGCATTGTACCAACACTCTAGGGAGGAGGTCAGTCTGGTGATGCATTAATTATCTTGATAACAGGTCTGGTCCTATCATTCCTCTGCTAAAGAAGCTTCAATGTCTCTCTCTTGCCCCTAGGATAAAATATAAACTGCTCTGTTTGGCATTTTTGTTGTTGTTGAGTCATTTTTCAGTCATGTCCTATTTGTTGTGACCCCATTTGGGGTTTTTGTGGTGAAGATACTGGAGTGGTTTGGCATTTCCTTCTCCAATTCATTTTACAGATGAGGAAACTGAGGCAAACAGGGTTAAGTGACTTGCCCAGGGTCACACAGCTAGTAAGGTCTGAGGCAGGATTTGTACTCAGGTCTTCCTGACTCCAGACCAGGTGCTCTAAGGTATAGAATACTGAGTTATAGAGTTGGTAGACTCCAGACCAGGCAGTTACCTAGCTGCCCCTCCTGACACATAGTAGTCATTTAATTAATGTTTGTTGAATGGGAAAAAATTGAATCTTGGAATTGACTACCTTTGTGACACTAATTTAACCTAATTTCTTCATCTTGACTCAGGATCTCATCTCTTGCCTCTGTTTTTGCCCAGGCTGTCCCACATGCTTCTTTGCGTTAGAATCCTTAACTTTCTTCAAGACTCACCTCAGGTGCCATATTGACTGAGGCATTTTCTAGGACTTTTTGGTCTCTAACAGAAGCACTATGGTGAAATGGATGAATCACTTGCCTGGGAGTCAGAAAGACCTGGGTTCACATCTTACCTCAGTTACATACTAAGCTGTGTAGCCCTACACCAGTCACTTAACTTCCCTGTACCTCAATTTCCTTATCCATAAAATGAAGAGGTTGCTGCCTTTAAGTTCCCTTTCAGTTCTAAATCTATGAATCTTCTCCTATTATCTTCCATTAGATTGTAAGCTCCTTGAGGGCAGGGACTGTCTTTTGCTTCTTTTTGTACCCTTAGCACAATGTCTGACATATAACAAATGCGTAACAAATGTTTATTGATTGATCCATAGTATTTACATGTCATCAGTATAAATGTTGTGCCCCCAGCCCCCTAACCCCCCGCATGTAAGCTCCTTGAGGTCAGGGACTGATTTTCTTCTTGGCTTTCTATTCCCCACACCTAGCATAGTTCTTTGATGCTTAGTAAATGCTTTCTGAATTGAATTGAATGGGATTTATGAAATAAGGTATCTCTAAGGTACCACTAATAATAAGATCCTATGATTCTCTGACTAAACCATCCAGCCTTTTTACAGGGGTTTTCTTCAAGGTTCCTTCACAAACTGATCATTTTCAGCCACTGTCTTAGACTGTGCTATTTAATTCAGATCAACAAAGGTTTCAGACCTTACACTCAGGGAGACCTAAGAATAGACTTTCTTTGGTCATAACAGGCCTCAGTCAATTGCTGCCCAAAGCTAGGGATGTTATACATACATGAATTAAGAGAGAAGAGATGCCCGAAGGATTCTCTTCTCTTTTTCTCAATCCCAGAACATATCTAAGTGACTAAGAGGCATTTGGAGTAAGGAGTCCCTGAGTTTGGAACTGAGTCAGGCAGTGGCATCTCCTTCCCAAAGAACGTCACCTATAGATGTACTGTTAGGAGAGAGGGTGTCAGAGCCCTCTGGTTCAGGTACTTTTCTCAGATAGCAGGGACACCTCAGTAGGAGGGTATCAAGTATACAGCACAGAGCAGACCCTGAGAAACTCACTGGTTTATTCCCTGGTGATTCCATAGATTGACTCTGCTCCAACTTCTCCCTAAACCCCATACAGAAAAAGACTAGTGAAGAAAACCCAAAAGGAAGCAAAAACAAAAACCAAACAAAAACCTAGAAGGAAGCAAAAAACAAACAAGAGATTGTTTTGAAAACAATGTGTAATATTTATTATATAGGTTTTCTTGAAATAGAAATGTATTGCTTTATATTGAATCCTCTCATGTTCTGCTGTGTACACAGAAATGTTCTTTTCCCCCTCTTTTCTTGTTTTGTATTTAAGTTTAAAATGAATAAAAGAATTTAAAAAGACTAGTGAAACTCCTGGAGTCTTCCCTCAAGGGAACTGACAAGAGGTTCAGCCCCTGGGTATGTGGGCAAATCAAAGCCACCTCAGCCCCTTCTCTTTCAGCTGGTCCTCTACCTTTAGCACCATTTCATGGGGAGCTTTCTTGCTTTTCCTTTTCCACACGTCAGGAGTTCTCTACATTTTTGCTGTCCTCATTTCCTTTGCTCTAGGCTCTGGGGAAGAAGTTCATTATTGGTTTCCCCTCTAGACAACAGGAGCCTAAACTAAGGCTCCTGAATATCAGAGACGAATCATGAGTGTGGAAAGGATCGTGCGTGGATTAGGCCTTTGCCCTTGGGCCAATTAATATTCAAAACAGATTATACACAAGTTTCAACTTGTGCCACCTGGCCAGCTAGTACTCATAAATTTTCAAGAATGCTTGAGGCACAAGGTACCTCATGCTAAGAACTGATGTCAGAAGTGAGGCTTTTTCACTAAATAAGTAGGTCTCAGTTGGATTTCTGCCAAAGACATCCTGATACCCTCTCACTGGTATGGGTACTTGTGTTGGTATGGAGAAGGATGGCAGAAGACTGGAAGAAACTTATAGGTCCAAAGATCTAAAAAGTTAAAACAATAATACTTGGAAGCAAACTTGAGATCTAAGCAAAGAATAAGTTCCTAAAGAGCCAGTACCTTATCTGGAATTACTCAAGGTAACTATGAGTAGCATTTGTCCTGTAAGTTTTTAACGTCCACCTAAGGTCCATCTGGCTGTGATTCACTTCTGTAATAGCATATATCTTTCATAAATATAACTGGAATAAATGTGAGATGTGCTGAATTTTGTTTTCACCTTTTTAGGGGTTGTTGGGGTAATATTTACCACATTAATTGCTAAAGGTTGGGAGATGGAAAGGACAGCCTGGTCACTTCTCCAATTCTTGGAATTAGCCCCATGAACCTAAAACACAATGCCTCTACTTCTGTACCAACCACCCATTCACTTCTCAGCTCCTTACAACTTGGCTTCTGATGCCGGCACCCTACCAGAATGGTTCTCCCAAAGGTTACCAACAAATGCCTATTTGCTAAATCCAGTGGCTTTTTCTTAGTCCTCTTGGATACCTATGCTGCTTCCTCGCCTCCTTTGCCAGCTCTGCTTCCTTCTGCGATGAGGGTGACGCTCAGATCTTTATGTCCAGCCCTAATCTCTCTTCGGAGCTTTAGTTCTCTATTTTCAATTCTTTTCTGCCCCTCTGAACCTGAAGTTTCCAGCAGTATCTAACACTCCACATTTCCAAAATGGAATTGTCAAAGGTTTCCTGTTTCTCTTGAGGTAACCACCACCACCCTCATCACCCAGGTTAGCAACTTTAGCATCATCCTTGATCCTCCCCTTTCTTTTACTGTGCTCCCCCTCCCCCAATATGCAATCAGTCTTGTTAATTCTGTCTGTACAATATCTCTTGTATCCACTCCCTTTTCTGTATACACACAGTCCAGTTCAGGTTCTTATCG
The DNA here is from genome assembly GCA_011680675.1 of Gymnobelideus leadbeateri. Classification (NCBI taxonomy): domain Eukaryota; kingdom Metazoa; phylum Chordata; class Mammalia; order Diprotodontia; family Petauridae; genus Gymnobelideus; species Gymnobelideus leadbeateri. Next base: position 105,613 of record WOXC01002199.1, on the reverse strand, counting down.
TCTCTTACTTGGACTATTGCAGTGACATCCTAATGTGTCTCTTTGCTCCCAGTCTTTTCTATATCTATCCCATATTTTGCACAGCTACCAAGTTAAAGTGCATAAAACACAGGTCTGATCTTGTTCAAAAATTTTAGTGACTCTCTATTACCCCTAGCATAAAATGCAAACTTCTAGCCTGGTGTTTAAGGCCATCTTTAATCTGTTTCTGCTCTTTCTAGTCTTATTTCACACGACTCCCCCTGCCCCACGCTCTTTGTTCCAGCCAAATGGATGACTAACTTTCTCTTGAACTCCAGATTCCGTCTTTTGCCTCTATACATTTGCACAATCTAAGTGTATTTCTTCCTAACCTCCATCTATCGTAATCTTTACCTTCTTTTAACTCAGATACGTTTTCTTCTGTGAAGCCTGCCCTGAAACTCTCAGTTGCTACAACTTTCCATGTAGTTATTTATCTGGATGTTTGTGGCATCTCCTAGTAGAATGTAAGTTGTTTTCAGGCAAAGTCTTTTGGTTTTCTCTTTGCTTCCTTCAGTTCACTAGCACAATGTATTGTACATAATAGGTCCTTAAAAAATGTTTGCTGAATTAAGTTGACTGGATCCCCAGAGAACCAAAAACCATTCATTCATTCCTTGGTGGGAACCAGGACTTCTTGATATCACCATGACCATCCCAAATTCCTGAATCATAGCCTGCTCCCCAGGCTCTCTTGAACCCAGGCTTCACTCCTGTGTATTCGGCCTTAGCAGAATGATGGTCAGTTATTCAGTTCAACAAACAACTTAACAAGCATAAAACATGTTTGATATACTATGCTAGGCATCAGGGATACAAATATGAAAAATAATACAATCTCTAAAAGAAAAAAAGAAGAAATATACAGGATATGGAGCTGCTAGGTAGAGCAGTGAGTAGAGCACTGGCCCTAGAGTCAGGAGGACCTGAGTTCAAATTCGGCCTCAGACACCACACACACACACACACACACACACACACACACACACACACACACACACATACACATACAAACTAGCTGTGTGACCTTGGGCAAGTTACTTAACCCCAATTTCCCTGCCTTCCCCCTCCAAAAAAAAAAAAAAAAAGAGAAACATACAGGATAACTTTATTCTATATTTAAAAGGTACAGCAAGTTATACATAATAGATTTCTAGTTTCACATGCAGTTATCTTTTTATTATTCTATAGAGCAATTATCTTTTTATTATACTATATTATAGAAATGCTTGTTTTATTCAATAAATTAAAAATAAAATTAAAAACAAAAAAAAGGAACTTATAGTCAAGTGAAAAGGAGGAATTATGAGGCGTGCACAAATAACTATAGTATGCATTAAGAAATTATTAAATGAATAGGAAAGGTCAAACAGTAGACAGAAAGATTCAAGAGTGGGAATGACTTCCAGTTTGGGCAGAGGGGTCATAGAGAATTCCATCGAGGGAGTGACAATTGAAGTAAAGAAAGGAAAGGATTTCATTAGCTAAAGATAGGGATCATGGGGTATCTGGTCTAGGTATGGATGCACAAAGGCATGTACAGGATACGATGAGATTATACTAGTCTGGTTTGAAAGGAAGAAGGTATGGAAGGTGATATAGAGTAAAACAAGGCTGGAAAGAGAAATCAAAGTCAAACTGGGAGCGGGGGAAGCAGGGTTCTTGGATCCTAAGGGAAGAAATTTCTATTCTATTTGAGAATAATGGGGTTTTTGAAAAAACTAATGGGAAGTCATTGAAAATTTTTGTGAAGAAAAATTATGTGACCAGGCTTGTTAGTTTCAAATCACTGGCTGCCTTTTGCTACTGTAGCCTACATTAAACATCTTATGTTTTCTTCCTGCCCTCTGTGAGGCAGAATTCTGGTAGGTGTCCCTCTTCTTCCCTTTCTGGTGCCGCCCTGAAATGCAATTTCCCTACGTCCCTGCCTGCTGCAGACTGAAGAGAGCAGTCTTCAAAATAATGAACTCATTGGAAAAGACAGAGGGGCCGCTTTCTGAAGATGTACTTTTTCATAAAGTTTAATGTACAGAGTATTTGTTGGCCAATAAAGAGTGTTTGCAAAAGTTCCACTGAGGTATTTTTGATCGATTTCTATCATTGTATCCCTCTCCTCTACTCTCCACTGTAGTAATTCTGACATTTAACAAGTCAGAGGGGACAGAAATCTGAAGGCCTGGATTTTCACTCTTTCTCATGTCCCCCTTCTGTTAAATGGGGATTAATAGTATCATCCTATTCCAAGGCAGCTGGCATGAGGATCAGCTAAGTTCCATTGGGCCACTGGCAATTGAACTGGAAGAGTTTGAATGTGATCTTGAGTGAGGGCAGCTACATTTACTTTAAAATATTTTTATTGGTATCTTTAATGATTTTAAAATATATTTTATTGATTTTTTTTACATTGCCTACATTTCCTTCTATATCCCTCTCCCCCAAGAGCCATCTAATACAACTAATAATTATTTAAAGGAAATTTAGCAAAACCTATCAAACATTAAAAAAAATCCCTATACAATACAATACTGTTGACCTCTGTATCCTTCTTCCCTCTCCCAAAAAGCCATCTCTTAAAGATTTTTTTAAAAGAGAAAAGAAAAATTCAGCAATACTGATCACTTTCATTATAATCTAACAATATATGCCATGTTCTGTACCCATGGCTCCCCTACCTCTGCAAAGGAATGAAGAATGGGTTTCTTCTTCTCCTCTTTACAAATAAATAATAAATTTATTTTTTTTAAAGAATATCATATAGTATCCCTGCCTTTCCTCATATACATACAGGTAGGGTCATCCTTACAGATAGACAAAGTTGGTATATTCAGAAGGTATCTTCTTATATCTTTTCTTTAGGAACAAACTTGTTCTTTGTAGTTTTGCAAAATTCAGTTTTGGTTTTTCTGTTGTTATTCTGTCCATTTATGTTGCTGCTGTCACTGTATATGTTGACATCTTGGCTCAGCTTAACCCCACTGTGCATCAATTCATATAAATCTTCCCGTGCTTCTCTGAATTCCTCACATTCATCATCTGTTTAGCTATTCCCCAACATCTGAACACCTTTGCAAATCTCTGCTACTACAAAAAAGTGCTGAAGGCAGCAGCATTTTGATGGTCTGTGGCAATAGCAATAGGAGGTCCCGAAGCAAGGAATCAGAAATAGGACATAACTATTCCAGCTCAGGCTTAGGTCAAATAATTCTGCTTTTGCTTTTTTGTTTTCTTGTTTGTTTGTTTGCTTTTGCACTGGTTCACCAAGACCTAAAATAAACTATGGGAAAGAAGGTGAATTCTTTCCCTTTTTTTATCTCACTGTTTACCCTGGATTAAAGATAATGAGATGATTGAGTTCAGAGAAGAAAATCTAGAGAAGTTAGTTCATATACAGCTGAAGAAAGTATGAGTTCATAACCTGCAACTGGCTAGATGGATGAGGTGGAGGGCTGAGTCTCTGAGTGATTTAAAGACATTGGTTCAAATCTGACAAGATGAAATTTAATAAGGATAACTTGGGTTCCAAAAGATCAAAGTCATAAGTCTAAGATGGAAGAGGTATGACAGACTAGCAATTTGCCCAAAAAGAGGCAGGTTTTAGTGGATTGCAAGCTCAATATGAGTCCTTGGCGTGATGTGGAAGCCCAAAAGGCTAATTTAACCTTAGGAGATGTGTATCCAAATGAGGGAAGCAATGTTCCTCTGCCCTCATTGGGCCTTGTTTAGATAATGGTGGCCAGTTGGTTTTAGGAAGGAAGTCTTATAAGCTCAGAACTCATGCCTTTAAAAGAATAGCTTGAAAAAAAGGGGAGATGTTTAGTGTGAAGAAGAAAAGACATGACAGCTGCGTTTGGGAATCTAAATGCTGTCATGTAGAAGAAAGACTAGACTTGCTCTTCATGGTTCCACAAATCAGAAGGAGGAGTAATGGGTAGAATATGGCAAAGGGAGGCTTGGACTGATTGACTTATTTAAACTTAAAGGAGATCCTCTGCAACAATTAGAGCTACCTAAAAGGATGCCTTAGGAGTTTCCCCTCTCTAGAGTTCTTTAAGTCAAGTCTCAATGACCACTTATCAAGTACTTTGTAGAGAAGATTCTTTTCCAGACGTGGGTTGGGTGAAATGGCTTGCTGAGGTGCCTGACAATTCTGAGATGATATGGTTCCATGAAATGTTCTGGGGTGTTAGGGTTCAGGCTCATAAAGTCATTACACTGTGTTAGATCCTACCTCCTCCTGTAGCCCAGCTGTTGCAAGCAATGTGAGACCTCTAGTCCTTTCCAAAGAGCAAGAATACCTCACAGAAGGGGTGGTCTAGGGTAGCATCAAATGCCTCCAGAAATATATTTATTACTGTTATTGTTAATAATAACAGCTCCAAGCTGCATTCAAAATTCTTTCAGTTCCTGCTGAGTTAGTGCAACGGATTTAGGAGCTGCACCTGGGATGGTGAAAAGGTGACATTTGGGATTGCTATGGTAACTCCCCAGGCTGCAGCCCTGTTGTCTTTTTTAGTGAAGTGAAAGAATGGGGAGTGGGTTGGAAATGTTGGGGGAAAAGATGTTTGGGAGTGGATTGTAGCCCATGCAGGGTGTACTTGTGCATCTAACCCTATGCAAGAAGTGAAAATTGTATAATCTATAAAGCATGCAGATGAGGTAAAAAAATTCAGAGAAGAGACCTCAACTCAGTTAAACAACTGTTTACAAAGTACCTACTATGAGCAAAGAAGGGGGAGTTAATAAGGATTTATTAAGCATCTACTATGTGAAGTATTTAAGCATCTACTATGTACATGGCAGGCACTGTACTGAGCTCTGGGGTTATTCAGACAGGTGGGAATTGACTGTAATTTGAAGCAATTCATCCCAGTTCCAATTTCTGTGAATATGCACCTCACACATTTCATCTTCCACCATCTGCCATGTCACACCCATGCTTAGGTTTAATATCTTAATAGATTCATGATTTTATCAGCATGATTTCTCCATCCATAATTACTCCATCCACCAGCAAAGAGCACAAGATCTCAATGGTGAACTACCATACTCAAAAAAAGCTTAGTACCAAATTTCTGGTCATGAAACTTTTCTGACTTCTCTAGGTTGATCATAGACAATAGATATCACCCACGGCCAGGCAAATTCTTGAAGCCTTTGTAACTTGGTAAGACAACAGAAACAAAGATTCTCATAGCCAGAAGGGATTTCAGGCTTCACCAAGTCCAACTCAGATCTGGAGCAGTAAACCCCTAGCACCATCCCTGATGAGGGTTCATTAATCCATCAGTTAACATCTATTAAGCACCTGCTATGTACCAGGATCTAAGTACTAAGGATACAAAAGACAGTCCCTATCCTCAAGGAGCTTACACTTTTATCCAGTTTCTGCTTGAATTCCTCCACTGATTGGGGAACTTACTATTCCCTAATAAATGTCCCATTCTGCTTTTGAAAAGTTCTAATCATTAGGAGTATTGTTCCCTTTCACTGAAATCTGACTCCTCATAACTTTTACTGCTGGGTCTGCCTTTGAAGAAAAGCAGAGCCTATCTGGCTTCTCTCTATCACAGCCTTTCACATTTTTTCATAGAATTAAGTCTTTTCATGGAATTTCAGAATCTTGGAGATAAAAGATACTTGAAGACAGTAATCACCCCTCTCCCCCTTAATTCTTCTGCAGGCCTAATGTCCCTACTGGCATAGCCTTGGAAAACCCAGAATGACTTCTATGCCATAATGAGGCTTCAGAGTATAAAAAAGTATAGTATATTTATTATTGCTTTTTAAGGATCCCTTCTTTTCCTTTTTATTTTTTTTATTTTTTGCAAATAGCTTATACTATTGGAATTAATTAACCATCAAATGGCTGAAAGAATTCATTTGTAAATCCATTTTTTCTTGTTTCTTTCCCCCTTTGGGAATTCATTTTGGACTTGTCCTACTTTTTTGATCTTATATTAGGTTATTTAAATAATCCATTTCTTTTTCTATTAATCTGAAACAATTTGTTTTTCTTCTCAAAACAACTAACTTTATTTAGTTTTTTAAAGGTTCCTAATTTTTCCATTTCTTTTGCTTTTTTCAGAATTTATCATTGATTTTTAAATGGCAGTATTAATATAGCAATACCGAACTGTTGCTTTCCTGTGTGATATCTCTTGGATTCTTCCTCATTGGTAAAATTAGGGGATTGGACTAGTTGACTTCTGACCTGATTATGCTATGATATTGATTAAGTACTTACTATGTACAAGGCATGATACTAAACTCTGGAGATACAAGAATGAGATAATACAGGTAAAGCTCTTAAAGTGCTAGAAAACATTTGCTATTATTATTACTTTTTAAGGGATGCTGAGTTTGGGTCTACAAATGAATGTGCTGATAGATGTCATTGTCCTTTGCCATGATGTTAAACTCCTAAGGAAAGTGATTATGCCTTTTCACTGGATTACTACAAAACTCAGCACTGGATTAATGAGGTAGTAATTAATGATAGTAGAAGATCATTTCCTTTCATTTAAAGTCATTTAATTAGAAATTGTATTAAGTGGTTGGATTGATCTGTATTTGAGAATATTTTTGTATTAATTTCCCTTTTAATTTCTATGGATGATAATGGATTTTTAAGTATTATTCTATAAATATTTCTAAAAAGACATTTTTCAATTTCCTGACATAGGGATTTGATTGATGTTACCTTACAGGTAGACGGAAATGATGTGGGATTCTTTTCTCTTATGTTACATGGTTGCCATCGAAAGTTGTAAATTAAGAGTGAAGATAGAATTAAATGGCTTAATTGAAGTAATTAAGGCTTAAGCATTTGAATTTCATGTAATTTGATTAGTGTATAGTGGGATCCAAGACTTTTATTCTGCTTTTAAAAGGTTCAAAAAGATTTTTTGAAAGTCAGTCAGGATGAGAAGGGCCCTATAATGAGCTTTATTCAGGTGGATGCATTCACCTGAGTTTGCATCATCAATTGACTACATATTATAGCTCAAGATCAAAGTAAAGGTGCTCGACTTTTTGTTCACAAATGATTGTGCACTCAATACATCCTCTGAGATTGAGACACAACAAAGTATGGATCGGTTCTCTGCTGTTTGTGCTAATTTTGGCCTAATAATTAGCACCAAGAAAAAGAGGATCTTCACCAGCCCATTTCTACACCATCCATATGTGGAACCATCAATTACAGCAAATGGAGAAATATTGAATGCTGTGGATAAGTTTGCTTACCTTGGCAGTATACTTTCCAGGAATGTACACACTGATTATGAGGTTGACCCACACATTGCCAGAGCTAGCTCAGTGTTTGGAAGGTTCCAAAGGAAAGTTGGGAGAGAAGAGGTATTAGACTGCCTACCAAACCGAAACTCTATAGAGATGTTTTGTTGACCTTATTGTTGTATGCCTGTGAAACCTGGACCATATAAAAGTGCCATGCCAGGAAACTGAATTGCTTCCATTTGAATTGTCTTAGGAAGATTCTGAAGATCACCTGGTAGGAGAAGGTTCCTAATACTGAGGTCCTCTCTTGAGCTGAAATGCAAGCATTCAAACTCTATTGCAGAATGTGCAACTCCAATGGATTGACCATGTTATTTGGCTGCCAAATGTATGTTTGCCTAAAAGACTATTTTATGGAGAACTCACACAAGGTAAGAACTCACATGGTGGTCAGAAGAAGTAATACAAAAACACTCCCAAGGTCTCTCTGAAGAACTCTGGGGTTGATTGTGAGGCATGGGAGATACTGGCACAGGTCCACCCAAGCATGGCATGCCCCCATCAAAGGAAGCACTGTACTTTAAGAGCAAATCAGAATTGCAGTAACTGAAAAGAAATGTGAGAAGCACAAATTTAGAGACCTTTCCACTCCAAACATTCACATGGACTCCTTTGGCCTGACCTGCGGTGGAGCCTTCTCAGCTTGTATTGGTCTGATCAGCCACAGTTGGACACACTGTATCTTGACCCCAACATAGTGAAGTCATTTTGTTCCTCTTTAAGAATCAAGGAAAACAACCAACTGACCAACATATTAGAGCTGAAATCTGGTGGGATTATAAAATAAAATATTATTTTATATAATACATTTTATTTTAGAAATTATATATTTATATAATACATATGATATATACTATATATGTCATGTATAATTTATATAATTTATAGATTTTAAAATAACATATTATTTTATATAATATATTATAATAAAAATACGTATGTGCTGGTAAAGGGCATTTTCAAATATAACAATTCAATGTACTCTTATGTAGCAAACTCTTCTGCTTTCCCTGTCTAAATTTAGGCAAGTCATTTAATCTCTCTTGGAGTCAGTTTCCTCACCTGTAAAATGAGGAGGTTAAACCAGATGGTTTCTGAGTTTCCTTTTAACTATGATGTTCTGATTCAATTTATCGCATTTATTGAGTGTTAACAGTGAAGGCATTGTGCTAAGTTGTGTGTGCGTGTGTGTGTGTGAAGAGAGAAAGAGAGAGAGAGAGATGAAAATGGCAATTCGTACTGTCAAGGAGTTTATAAGCTAGAAAGGGAAAAAGATGAGATGGGCAAGTTAAGATATATTTAAAGGCATTGGAGAAGTCAGAGTGATATGAAAGCTCTAAGAAGATAGGGGCTACTTCTAGATGGAAAGAGACTTGAGAGATGAAAAGAATTTCAACCAGAAGAGATAGGGATGGGGAAGGGGAGGAAGGCTAGTCATTCCAGGAATTCTGGCACTAGGGACAATGGATATAAATGTATGGAGGTGGAAAAGGAAGAGAAAAAGTAGAGAGAGATTAGTAAAGTACATGAGGAAAAGTTGTGGGAAATAAGGCTGAATGGTGGGTTAGAAGCAGACTGTGGAGAGCCTTGGATGCCAAGTGGAGGAATTTATATTTTTTTATTTAGTAGAGAAGAGGGAGCCACTGAAGGTTAAATGCAGATATAATTTAGGAGTGAGCAATAAGCACCATGATGCCTGCCTTCTTCATTGCTGGTGGTGACACAACAATTGTCATTCAACCAGGAATGAAGTGGCCTTTTGCCAATAAGCTCTGTGGCTGAATCTGCTACAGAAACAAGGTGAAGTGTTGTGCTGTTTGCTTCTAATAACCACATGCAGGTGCTAATTGTACACAATTATTAATACCTTCCAAGTGCCATGATGACAACAGACTGAACTGTAGCAATACTGTATCTCACCCAGTGACCAACAGGGACTCTGCCGATAGTAGGTGTTCTCTTTGTAAATATTTAATTTTATCTAATTTAATTATCCTGAAATACTCTTTATCTCATTCTGAGAAAAACTGTGTGGTCATAATCACAGTGGACTGCTAGGTGGTGCTATAGAGCACAGAGTACTGGATTTGGAGTCAAGCAGACTCCAAATCTTCCTGAGTTCAAATTTGGCCTCAGACACTTAATAGCTGTGTGACCCTAGGCATGTCACTTAACCCTGTTTGCCTCAGTTTCCTCATCTGTAAAATAATCTGGAGGAGAAAATGCCAAACCAATCCAGTATCTTCACTTTCACAAAAACACCAAATGGGGTCACAAAAACTAGGATATGACTGAAAAATGACTGAACAACCAAAACATAATCAAAGGAATGAGAGCTGCTTTTTTTTTTAAAGAAAGTATTTGGTTAAGGAGTCAAGGAATTTTTAGTTCTTTTCTCTATAAGGGAGATTTAGAATAGGAATTAGGAAAAATAAATAAAAACATACTCATTTCAAAGGTGCACCATATGTCCAGACTTGGGGTGTGGAGCTAGGAAACAAGGGTCTCTCATCATGCAAATATGGAAAAACCTACTGGAGTGCAGTTTCAGAGATCTGAATTTTAGTCCCAGAAATTGTCTATCTGATCATAGTTATTTCACTTTCTCTTCCTCGCCTGTAAAACAAAGGGTTTTGTGCTACAGAAGTTCCAATGTCTCTTCCAGTTTTAATATGCTCAGATCCTAATCCTAATACTCCAGAGATTCATCAATATCCTGAAAAAAACAACTACTTTGGAATAATTTACTGTTGCTATGTTCGTATTTGGTCTTCTATGTGATTTAGTTTAAGATATATTGCTAAAAAAAACCTGCCTGTTTTATTTTTTCCCATTGATTTGTCACAGGCTCTAACATCTTCATATTAGTCATTTCTTTGGGTTGAGAAATTGTCTCCAGAAAGTCCCTATAAAATTTTATATATGTGAATTACTATTATTATTACATGGGAGGGGTGATATGTTATTCCATCAGCACCCATTATTATATCAGTAGTAAGGCTTTAGAGAATGAGATACAGGACAGATAGGTTTTGATGAGAGTGTAGGCAACCAGAATATGTCTAAGAAATGGAGTAGTGCCAAGGGAAGAAGTTGTAGATGGGAGCCCTGGGTACCTAGGGCAGAGGTAATTGGAAGGCCCTGAGTACCTGGGTAAGTCAACTCAACCAATATTTAAAAAATAACTACCAGGTGCTAGGCACTGGAGATAGAAGGACAAACATAAATATCCCTGTATTCCAATGGGGGAGGGACATTCAACAAGGACACAGTTAAATAAATGTAAGACGATTTGAAGAGGAAAAGGACATTAACTAGGGGGAATTTGGAGAGACTTCAAAAAGGAGGGAGTTCCTGAACTGAGCTTTGGAGGAACCTAGAAATTTTAAAAGACAGAGGTGAGGAGTAAGTGCATATCAGGCATGGGGAAGGAAATAAGAATGGAAAATTAAATCCATAAAACTACTACTAGCTTTAGCTGGAATATAGAGTCTGTTAAGAGGAATAACAAAAAGTCTTTGGAAAGTTGGGTACAAATCAGATCATGGACATATTTAAGTACCAGCCTGAATAGTTTGTATTTCATCCTAGAGGCCATTAGGAGCCACTGAAGGTTTTTTCTTGGGGTGGGGGTTGTTTTTGTTTTGTTACGGGTCTCACTTAGGTGGCATAATGAATGGACCACTGAATTGTGGAATCAGGAGGATCTGAGTTTGAATCTTGCTTACAGTATTTACCAGCTGTGTGACTCTGGGCAAATCATTTAACCTCCCTCAGCCTCAGTTTCCTCATCTGAAAAATGGAGATAGCAATGACCTCACAGGGCTTTTGTGAGGATCAAATGAAATAGGATATATAAAGCACTTTACAAACTTATATAATTTGAGAAGCAGCATAATGTAATGGCTAGAGTGCTGAACTGGGAGTCAGGAAGACTTGTGTTGGAATCCTGCCTCAGAGACTTACTAGTCATTGGACCCCGAGTCTTAGTTTCCTCTTCCGTAAAACTAGGGGGTTGAACTTAATGAGTTCCAAAGTGTCTTTTATCTCTAAATCTGCAAATAATAATTTGATGGTTATGTACAAAACTCCTTGGGGAGGGGAGAGACCAAAAAAAGAAGAAAAAAGAGAAGAGAAACAACATGGAAACAATAAGCCAAGGACTTGGGGTTTTGTAGGCAAATTCTAGAATCGATTATCGAAGTGTTGGTGACCTCGTAGAAAAGGAAATGGTGATTACAATGAGTCATCACAGCTTCATCAAGAACAGGTCATGCCAGACTAACCTTATTTCCTTTTTTTCAAACAAGGTAATCAAGCTGGTAGATTAGACTTGGAATGTTATAAATGTAGTTTACTTAGATTTTAGCTACATATTTTATAAAGTGATAAACTATTCTTGTGGAAAACATGAAAAGAAGTGTCCTAAATGGTGGATTTGAAGTTAGTTGAATGATTGGACTCAGTGAATAGTCATTAATGGTTCGATGTCAATGGAGCAGGAGTCTCTAATGGACTGCCCCAGGGATCTGTGCTTGCCCCTGTGTTAACATTTTTATTAATGGACATGAATAAAGGAATTGATGAGCATTCTTATCAAATCTGAAATTGACTCAAAGGTGGGAGGGACTGCTAATACCTTGGAAGCCAGAGTCAAGATCTGAAACAATGTGGATGGGATGGAGCATTGGGCTGAATTGAACAAAATGAAATAAAATGTAATGTCTTAGATTTGGGTTAAAAAAATCAAATTTAAAAATATGAGATGGGGGAGGCAGTGTTAGATATCAATTTGTCTGAAAAATATCTGGGGATTTTAATGGACTGAAAAACTCAATATGAGTCAACAGGATGCTCCGACCATCAAAAAAAAAAAAAAATCGAACGTGATCTTAATGTAGGCTGCATTAAGAGGGGAAGATCTTCCAGGAATGGAGAGGCTGTAGTCCCACTGGACTCTTCCTTGGCCAGACCACATTTGGAATACTGTGTGGTCAATTATAGCCATCAAAATTTAGGAAGGATGTTGATAAGCTGTGGAGTATTCAAAGGAGGGTAATTAGGCTAGTAAGGGGCCTGGAATCCATGTCATGTGAAGACTGATTAATTGGAATGGCACATGTTTAGCATGGGGACCTGATGAATATTTTTAAGTATTTTAAAGGTTGTCATGTTAAAGGATTCTTAGATTTGTTCCACTTGGTCCCAGCAGACAGAACCAGGAGCAATGGGTAGAAGTTAAAGAAACCAATTTGAAAAACTTCCTATTAATTTTGTTGTTGCTGTTGAGTTGTTTCAGTTGTGGCCAACTTTTGTGACCCCATTTGGAGCTTCCTTGATAAATACACTGGAATGATTTGCCATTTCCTTCTCCAGTTCATTTTGCAGATGAGGAAACTGAGGCAGATGGGGTTAAGTGACTTGCCCAGGGTCACATGGCTAAAAGTGTTTGAAGCCAGATTTGAACTCAGGAAGAAGAGTCTTCCTGACTCTAATCCTTATACTCTATCACCTGTGCCACATATCTGCCCCATGTAGATCAATATCTTCAGGGATATCCCATACTCATTGAAATGGTTTACCTTCATGTCTTCAGAGTTTCATTGAGCAGGTCTTCTTGACTCCAGGCCTGGCACTCTATCCATTGTGCCATGTAGAAAGTACAGCAAGGAATGCCAAGCTTGGAACTAGGAAGATCTGAATTAAAATCTGTCCTCAGAAACATAATAGCTGTGTGATCCTGGACAAATCACTTAACCTCTGTTTGTCTTAGCTTCCTTATGTGTAAAATGGGGATAACAAAAGAACCTACCTCCCAGAGTTGTTGTGAGGCTGAAATGAGAGAATAATTGTAAAGCACTTAGCACAGTGCTTTCTGTGTATAGTACACTGTAGGTGCTATCTAAATGTTACTGTTTTTGTTGATGTTGATGAATTTCCTCATCTCTAAAATGATCTGGAGAAGGAAATGCAATCCACTCCAGTATCTTTACCATGAAAACCCTAAAGAAGGTCACAAAAAGCTGGACATGACTGAAAAACAACTGAATCCAATGAGGCGGGGGTCTCCCTCTTCTTGAAGGTCTTCAAGCAAAGATTGGATGACCAACCACTTGCAGGTATCATAGACTGGGATTCCTTTTCAGATAGGGATTACACTATGTGGTTGGTGAAATCTCTTCCAACTTTACAATTCTCTGATCTTAATGACTCTCTGAGAAGCTGGGTAAGGGGGTGAGGGGCATGGAACGAGAAACAGGAAGCAGCAAAGGGTGCGGCAAGGCAGGTGAAAGACAAGTATGACCTATTTCCCAGTGTTGCCTAGGTGAGCCATGAGGTTAATGATGTAACCATTATTCAATTGCCTGGTTGATGAGGCATTTTGGTTTATCCTTGTCATCTGCTATACGACAATAAACCAGATCATAGGATCATAGTTTTAGAGCAGAAAGAAGCCTTTGGGAACATCTAACCCAGGGGTGGGGCACCTGTGTCCTTGAGTCCACATGTGACCTTACAGATCCTCAGGTGAGGCCTTTTGACTAAGTCCAAGTTTTACAGAACAAATCCTTTTATTAAGGGGATTTGTTCTGTGAAGTTTAGATTCAGTCAAAGGACAGCTCTGGAGGATGTAGAGGACCGCATGTGGCCTCAGGGTCACATGTTCCCCAGCCCTGATCTAGCCCAATCTTGTATTGTGCAGTGCTGGAAAGTGAAAGCCAGAGAGAGTCAGTGGCTTGTCCCAACTCTCATAGGCAACATGGGGCTCATTTATTTGTTTGTTGTTTGTCCTTCATTCTCAAAGAGGATCATGACATCAGGGAAGTGATGCCATGATATGCAAGGGGATTGTATTTAAGTGAGGGAGGGCTTTGCAAAATCACCACGCCAGCCTCACAAAACATAGATCAGGACTACTGGAGATGGCCCTGGATACAGTGGGAGACCTCAGCCTTTTTTGAGGTCTTTCCCAGGTCTCATTTTAATTTAGGCAAAGCCTATTCAGTGATTAAGGCTAGGTAAGAAATGAGATAAAGAATGACTTCTTTTACCCAGTCAAAAAAAAAACAAAACACCAAAATCAATCTGGGAAGGAAAGACCCCCAGGGTTTCCGGCCGAAACAGAAACAATTGCTATTTACACTTACTCTGTCTGAGACATTATGGCCCAAATAATGCCTGAGTAAGGCTTGGGCTGAGACCTATTGCCGGTTGATCAGTGAGAGCCAGAGTGATTTGGGTTTAAGGCATGGTCCCTAGAAAAGAAATCTAACCAGTAAATCCCAACATATCTTGTATGGTTTCAGTGGTCAAAATTTATATTCCTTTGGTCAGAGCACCCACAGGTAAGGGTACGATTCTCTATGTGGACAAAGGGAGAGGAGGGAGGGAAGGAAGAAGGGAAGGAGGGAGGAAAGGAAGGAAGGAAGAGGGAAGGAAGGAAGAGAGGGAGGGAGGGAGGGAAGGAGAGGGGGAGGAATGGAGGGAGGGAACTGTATTGCCCAATTGGAACTGTTCAGTTGGGTCTGCAGTGGGGCAGCTACTACTATTTACAGATTGTTGTTTGTCCTTCATTCTCAAAGAGGACCATGACATCAGGAAGGTCATATCATGACTTGCAAGTGAATTGGATTTAAATGAGGGAGAGCTGTGCAAAGTCATCAGCCTTACTCTGTCTTCCAGGGTCATGTGTATCCAGTGGCAAGATATGGATCAGGACAACTGGAGATGGTCCCTGGCAGCACGGGACAGAGCCAAGAGTACAACATTCAGCATTCTTTCCTTAGCACCACAGCCACCCCAAAAGCTGTGGATCAGTCACACCATAGCTTAATTATTTCTTTCACACAGACTAAATTTTTGTTTTTACAATTACACCAAGTGCTGGGTCATCAAACCCTACAGGCATTAATCAATGATACAAAGTCATAGAAAATGGGGAAAGGACAGATAATTTAAATCAGGAATATATAAAAAATGCATTTTCAACATCAATTTCAACATTCTTCTCCTTAAAGCTCCCTCAGTCAGACCATAGTTGGAGTATTGTGTTCAGTTCTGAGTACCATCACTTATAAGCACTATTGAAAAACTCAGTCAGTCAATGGATATTTATTGAGCACCTACTATGTGCCAGACAGTGTGTTAAGTGATGAAGACACAAAGGAAAGTAAAAGACAATTCCTGCTCTCTAGGAGTTTACGACCTAACTGGGGAGACAATAAGCATATAACCACTCACAAGGAAGTCATATGCAGGATAAATTGGAAATTTAGGCAGGCAGGCACAGAGGCTAAAGCACTGGGTCTGGAGCCGGCAAGACCTCAGTTCAAATCCAGTCTCAAACATTTCCTAGCTGTGTGACCCTAAGTGAGGCAAACTTAACCTATCTGCCTCAATTCCATCATCTGTAAAATAGGGATAATAATAGTACTCTTAAGGCACTAGCAAACACCAATTAAGAATGTCACTCCTGAATTAGCCATTCCTGAATTAAAATGGAAAGAATGGAGAACTTTGGCCCTTTCTAGAAAGCTCTTCAGTGCCAGAAAAATGCATGCAAAATCTTCCTCATGGGTGCTATTTAAACTCTCTCTAACTAGCCTGTATAACCAATCCCAAAGGTCACATTTAAAATAAGGGAGCTGGGGACTATTCCCAGAGCAGCAACGGTGACACATGGCACCCATCTATTTCTTGTTTGGATTATTAACGCCGAGCTCTATTTTGTTTTCTCTTTCTGGGAAGCTGAGCTAAACAAGTAAGGACATGCTATTAATGTCATTCAAGATCCTACTTGCAGCTTCTAATTATAATGATGAGAATATTAATATCACCCTCCATTATATAGCGCTTCTCTCCCAACGAGCCCTAAATACTCTGATGGAGCTCTACAGAAGCAGGTATTACATGGTCTTTACAGATCCTAATTACATGTTCTTTTGTGTTTGGGATGAGCTAAATTTATCCTATTTACCAGGCTCTGTGGGGCAAAGGCCATAGCGTTTTTGCTTAACTCTTTAGAGTATCTAAGAAGATATCATACAAATCTTAGCCTTCAATAAATGTTATTAATGATTCAAGAAACATTTACTGAGTACACCTTGTGCTCCAAACACTCTACTAGGGACTGACAAAGATATAAATTTGGATCACAGGCTCATGGGAATCTCAGAGTTGGAAGGGATCCTGGGCCATCTAGTTCCACCTATACCTGAACAAAAGTCTTCTCTATAACATCAGTCAGTCAACAAGTCTTTGAAGTCATAGTTTTTATCACAGTCATAGCCTCATCACAGTCATCATTTAGTCATTTGTTGTTGTGAAGTAGTTTCAGTCATGTCTGACTCTTCATGACTCCATTTGAGGTTTTCTTGGCAAAGATACTATGTGGTGTGCCATTTCCTTCTCCAGCTCATTTTATAGATGAGGAAACTGAGGCAAACTGAGTTAAGTGACTTGCCCAGGGTCACACAGCTAGAAAGTATCTGAGACTAGATTTGAACTCTCAAAGATGAGTCTTTCTGACTCCAGGCTTGGCGCTCTGTACACTATGGAACCACCTAGCTGACCACTGTTCTTCATACACACCTCATAATGGTCTGCTGACCATACCTCAAGCTTTGCCATGCCTCTGCACACGGTGACCACCCCTGCTGGATGTCTCTTCCAGTCCTCAACTTCTGTCAAGTCTGAGCTCAGGCTCCACTTTCTCTCCTGTGAAGTCTTTCTTAATCCACCCTCCTCAAAGTACCTGGCCTTTATCTGTGAACACTGTCTCATCTCGCCCATAGAATGTAAGCCCTTTGAGGACAGGGACAGGGATGACTGGACTTTTGTCTTTGGTATCTCCGGCGCTTAACAGTTGAGCCATCACTTTGTAGGCCTTTAGTAAATGTATGTTGAATAGAATCAAACACTTTCAAAGCAAAAAATATTTTGCCTCCTTCCTCACTACTGGTCATTCCAAGGACTTTCTGGTGCTTTTGAGTAGCTACTTTCTGCTTTCTGTCTCTTTAAAAAAAGGGGGGGACCCCTCTTCTGTACATGCTCCTTTTCCCAAACTTTGAACTTGTTGGACTATGGCCTCATTGTCACATCTCGAGGGGAGGGCCTAACAGTGAACTTATTCACATTCCTCTGCTTGTTGGAATGTGCTGAAAATGCACTCCACTCCCATCTGGAAAGGCTTTGGTTTGGTCCCTTCAAAGGGGTGTTGGAATTTTAAAAGTCATTCCCAAGTCTTTTTTTCCTTCTAATCCATCTCCTAGAAAGAAGAACAGCTTAGGAGGTCCAGAAAATGAAGACTTGGTGGGAGGAGAAGTATCCCAATCCTGCAAGCATTTGGTGACGGCTATACCATCTGGAATCCCACCTTTTCCAAGAGACCACACACACACACACACACACACACACACACACACACACACGTGTATACACATGCACACATGTGCATGTGCACATATATGTCAGTTACTGGTGTCTTCTCTTTGAGATGCTGACCGCTCTCAGGGGCCTAAAGTCAAAAAGATCTGAGTTTGAATCCAATCTCAGAAGCTTACTAATTCTGTGACCCTGGTTGAGTCACTATTTGCTTCAGTTTCCTCAGCTGTAGAATGGCAGTAATAATGGCCCCTACTTCACAGCATAGTGAGGATCAAAGGCGACAACATCTGTAAAAAGTACTTAGCACAGTGCTTGGCATATAGTAGGTACTATATAAATGCATATTCCCTTCTCCTGAGATTACCTTCCGTTTATCCTACCTCTTATGTATACATAGTTATTTTTGTGTTGTCTCTATTAGAGGGCAGCTAGGTGGCACAGGGGATAGAGCACTGGTCCTGGAGTCAGGAAGACCTGAGTTCAAATATGGCCTCAGACATGTGTGACCCTGGGCAAGTCACTCAACCTCATTTGCCTCAGTTTCCTCATCTGCAAAATGAGCTAGAGAAGGAAATGGCAAACATCTTTGCCAAGAAAACCTTGAATGGGATCATGAAGAGTTGGACATGACTGAATAATGACAAACAACAATAAACAATTCCTCCATTAGAAAGTGAGCTCCTTCAGGGAAGGGAATCAGGGCTTAGCCCAGTGCCTGGCACATAATAAGTGCTTAGCAAGTGTTTGTTAACAGAATCACAGAACGTTAGTACAGGAAGGACTCTTAGTGATGACCTCATTCAACCCTTTCACTTTATAGATTCCTATCATGATTATTCTTGCAGCTGCTAACGTGCCTGAGCACCCAAGATTTCAGGAGAGACAGAAGGGCTCTATTCTAAACTCAGATGTCTGGCACACTTGGGATAGTGATCTACCATCTGGCCCCTCTCCCATAACTTGAATTAAGAACACTGCACTCCAAAACACTCAGGTCCCATACCCATGGTATCATCAGGAAAATTGGCATTAGTGTGAGAAGTGTGGTGGCATTTCACTTTTTGGTCCTGGGTTCAAGTCCCACTTGGACCCAAGCCTAGGTTTTGTTGGCTTCCTTCTTCTATCCCAGTTCCCAAAGGTAGCATTTGTCTGCATTAGCAGAAGCAGCTCTTATCACTGCAGACGTCTGCTGAATTGATAAACCCATGGCAGTCTCAGTGTTCTCCTTGGAAGAACCGTCAGTCTTGTGTTGGGCTATTTTTGTGTCCCTAAATTAATCTCTTTAGGAAGTGTTAACTTTTCCCAGCCATACTCCATTTCAACATGAAATTAATTCTTCAAGTTCCTCCCCCTCACTTATATATTTAATCTATATGTAGCAGGGGCAGGCATGCTTTGGCAAGGATTTTTCCCCCTATTTCTCCCTTCTAGACATTCTCATTGGCTCACTTCGCCCCTACCCCACTAGAAACTCCTCATTTCTCCTTAGAGCCACCTGTGTTAACAAATTGCTTAAACTTCCTCTCAGCAGTAAAGAACAAGAGCCATTTGCTTAAACTAGTATTAATTATTAGCCTAGTATTTGGACACGAAGGAACTACACCAGTACTCTTAGTGTTGCACGGTGGCCCAAGCAAGCTCCTTTGTCTCTTTGAAAACACCAGTAGCAAGCGGTCATGAGTCCAATCTCTTACCTACTCTCAGCTGCCTCTGTTCTCCAGATGGAAATTATGACGTGTATGGCTCCTTGTAAATCCATCTCCTTGTTCATATAGTGAGAAGAGGGAGATTTCTCAGCCATGGCTTTTTTTTTTTTAGAAAGTGGTGACTTGGACTACAATGGGCTTGACATGTGAACCAGATGCTCACTGGAATTCTTTATCACCACTTAATCATTTTTGATGGAGTGGCTGTCAGGGACCTCAGTAACCTCCATCTCCCTCCTGCTGCTCTCACCGATGCTATCAGCCTGTAGGAGAGGAAGGAGCAGAAGGACCCTCAGTGTCTGCAAGCAGAGACTGGAGTGGGCACAACAGTCAGAAATGGGCCTATGTTCTGCCTCTCACTCTCCTCCATCTTGGCTCCCCTTTTTTCTTTTTTTTTTTTTTTGACTCAACCTTGAGTCCTCAACCCTTTCAAGTGAGTCCTTCTGATCAGACTTCACAGATGAAGACTGTAGTATCTATAGATGCGTCTTGCTCAAGCTAGGGAATTGCCTCCTAAAGCTAGGCTATGGAGATGAGGGGAGATGTAGCCTGCAAATTTCAAGTCCAAATCCAAATTGGTATACCTTCTACATTCACATAATGTAAACATTTTTAATTGGGGGGAGGGATGGTTTACAGACTTACCTTGTGTATTCAACTCATCCTATGAATATCACTGAATACATCAGCATACCAGTGTTTTAATAAGCAGGAGATACTCTTCATTTTGCTGAAGGTGTGAGATTACCTGGTTAGATACAGAAGTGGGAAGGAGGCATTTTCAGTAAAATCCCTCATCAGAGAAGGGGCATCATCATAGGCCTTGTCAGCAGGTATCCTGGCAAGTACAATAGAGTGTTACATGATAAGAGTACAGGTAAGTGGTAAGATAACCAAATTAAACCAGATTATCCAGATCCTGATTTAATGGTTGGGAACTCTGGGCAGACAAGCTCTCTTGATGACGTGTCACATTCATGGTTTCCAAACCTTGGCTGGGACTTCCACTCCCCAGACCACATTCCTGACTTTCTTCTGTTCTGGGTATCACCTCCTCATTTAGATTACAAATGAGGACCTTGGCCAACTCTGGACATACAGAAATCTTTGAATAGCAGTCCTGTTCTCATCACCATTGGCTTAAGGTGTACACCTACATAGCTTTAGGGCATTATTTCCTCCTTGGATGGGAGGATTCAAAAAGCGTTATTGTCTTTCAGGTACTGTAGTGATTCTCAGCCTTCCCTCCTTTCTTCATGCCCCACTCACACTCCCAGTCCTAGAGACTTGGCATGAGAGACACAGACCCTGATATACTCTGAAGGGAACAAAATCAATTTTCATGACTATAGATGATGCTCTGGGCCACTTTGATCAGGGCCCTTCACTTGAAGAAATAGATCTATGGAGACAGATGCAAACAGAACGATGAATCTACACAGGAATGCTTCCTGACTCCAAAGAATTTTACTAATTCCTGGATTTTAACTTATCTGTTATATTCTTTTTTTTCCCCACATCCTATTTTTTATTTTTTCCAAATTATTTATTTATTTTTAGTTTTCAACATTCATTTCCATAAGATTTTGAGTTACATATTTTTCTCCCAGTCTTTCCTTTACTCCCATCCCCAAAATAGTGAGCCTACTGAATACCCCTTCCCCTAATCTGTTCTCTCTTACTTCCTCACCCTGCAACTTTCTAGTAGGGTAAGATGGATTTCTATACTCCAGTGCCTGCATATCTCATTTCCCAGTTGCATGTAAAAAACAATTTTTTTAAACATTTGTTTTAAAACTTTGAGTTCCAGATTCTTTCCCTTCTTCCATCTTTACCCACCCCTCCTGGGAAGATAAACAATTCAATGTAGGTTGTACATGTGTAGTTACATAATACGTTTCCTATATATAGTAGGTATATTGTGAAAGACTAATTATATTTCCCTCCATCCTATCCTACCCCCCACTTATTCTATTTTCTACTTTAACCCTGAACCTTTTCAAAAGCATTTGCTTCTAACTACCCTTTCCCCCAATCTGCCCTCCCTTCTATCATCCTCCCTCTTATCCCCTTCTCCTCTACTTTCCTGTAGGGTAAGATAACAAATTAAATGTGTATGTTATTCCCTCCTTAAGTCAAATTCAATGAGAGTAAGGTTGACCCATTCCCTTTCACCTTCCTGCTCTTCCCCTCCATTGTAACATTTTTCTCTTGCCTCTTTTACATGAGATAATTTACCCTAATCTATCTCTCCCTTTCTCTTTCTCCCAATATATTCCTCTCTCACCTCTTAATTTTATTTTTTAGATATCATCCCTTCATATTCAGCTCATCCTGTGTCCTCTGTCTATGTATACATGCACACACATATGCACACACTCACATATATATTTATGTATACATACACCCTCCTATACACACATATGTATGTATACACACACGTATACATATATATATATATATATATTCCCTTCAATTATCCTCATACTGAGAAAAGTCTCATGAGTTATAATTATCATTTTTCCATGTAGGAATGTAAACAGTTCAACTTTAATAAGTTCCTTGTGATTTCTTTTTCCTGTTTACCTTCTCATGCTTCTCTTGCTTCTTGTATTTGAAAGTCAAATTTTCTGTTCAGCTCTGGTTTTTTCATCATGAATGCTTAAAAATCCTCTATTTCATTGAATGAGCATATTTTCCCCTGAAGCATTATACTCAGTTTTGCTGGGTAGGTGATTCTTGTCCTAGCTCCTTGACCTCCAGAATATCATATTCCAAGCCCTTCAATCCCTTAATGTAGAAGCTGCTAGGTCTTATGTTATCCTTCAAAAATTTTTTTTCCTGACTGCTTGTAGTATTTTCTCCTTGACCTGGGAACTCTGGAATTTGGCCAGAATATTCCGAGTTTTCTTTTTGGGATCTTTTTCAAGAGGTGATCAGTGAATTCTTTCAATTTCTATTTTGCCCTCTGGTTCTAGAATATCAGGGCAATTTTGCTTGATAATTTCTTGAAGGATCATGTCTAGTGTCTTTTTCTGATCATAGCTTTCAGGTAGTCCAATAATTTTAAAAATTATTTCTCCTGGATCTATTTTCCAGGTCAGTGGTTCTTCCAATGAGATATTTAACATTGCCTTCTATTTTTTTTTTTCATTTGTTTGCATCTGTTTGATAGTATCTTGATTTCTTATAAAGTCATTAGCTTCCAATTGCTCCAATATAATTTTGAAGGAATTATTCTCTTCAAGAGTTTTTGAAATTCTTTTTCCATCTAGCAAATTTGGTTTTTAAGGCATTCTTTTCCTCATTGACTTTTTGGGCCTCTATTTGCCATTTGAGTTAGTATATTTTTAAGGTGTTATTTTCTTTAGTATTTTGGGGGGTCTCCTTTAGCAGGCTGTTGACTCTCATTTCATGATTTTCTTGCATCATTCTCATTTTTCTTCCCAATTTTTCCTCCACTTCTCTTACTTGATTTTCAAAATCCTTCTTGAGTCCCTCCATGGCCTGTAACCAGTTTATGTTTTTCTTGGAAGCTTTTGATGCAGGGGTTCTGACTTCATTGTCTTTCTCCCATTCCATGTTTTGATCCTTTTTGTTCCCAAAATAGGATTTTATGGTCTAATTGTGCTTCCTCTTGCTTGCTCATCTTGCCAGCCAATTACTTGACTTTTGAGCTCTTTGCCATGGTGGCAAAGAGTGGAAAAAGCTTTGTCCCAAATCACTGGGGTTTTCACAGCTGCCCTCTCTATAGCCCCCAGAAGCTCTGGCACACTGGCCACATACCCCAGGACCATCACCTGAGACAGAGATCCAAATCCAAGCAGGTCAAAGCAAGAGAGATTACCCTCTGAATGGTTGCTTGGTACCCCTATGATCTGCAGACCAGGAGCTCAGGAGGCAGCCACATGCCAGTAGCTGCAATCACCACACCTCTGCTACCTCTTGTCCCAGGAGCAAAGGCTGGACTCTGCTCTTCAGTCACCCAGTTCCAACAGTTTCCCACTTACCTTTTACTTTCTCTTTAGTGTTTATGGGTTGAGAAGTCTGGAAACTGCCATAGCTTCTGGTGATTCATTCTCCTGAAGTCTACTCAGGCTGATTTGTGCCACTGGCCAGGGCTGCCCCAGGGCTGGAACCACATGGCTCATGCAGGACTACTCTTCAGTTCCCAGCTCAATGTGATAGACTCTTTCTGTCGGCCTGCCGGGCTGTCTTCAGCAGGAGATTTGTTTCTTTCTGTCACTTTGTGGGTTCTGTATTTCTAAAGTTTGCCTAGGGTAATTTTCTTTTACAGGTATTGAAGGTGGTTGGAGTAGGAGCTCATGCCAAGTTCATGCTTTTACTCCTCCATCTTGGCTCTGCCCCATTTTATTTTTGATTAGATAATTTAACTAGACAACTGGAGCTGGCTCAACCTCATTTGAAGCATCGGGGTCCCTTTTGTTTCCTGACATAGCCTCAGAGCCTTTTGGCCTATCAGAATTAGAGCTGAAGATTGTTCCTGGGATTCCGCTCTAATAAAGGGATCATGGACCTCTATGTGGTCTATATAAGCAGATAGAGTGAGAGACTTGAAATTTGGAAAAGAACTTGACCTCGCTCTCTGCCTCAGTTTCCTCATCTGCAAGCTGGGAACAATAATAGAAGCTACCTCACAGAATTGTTGTGAGGATTAAATGAGATAACATATGCAAATTTGAAAGCACTATATAAATGTTAGCTATTATTAAAGCACTTTGAAAAACCTTAAAACATCACATTAATATTATTTTTGATGTCATTATTTCCCCATGACAGACCAAAGTAGGGACTGGGGCATGATGGTGAAGGGGAAAGTGTATCTTGTACTTTTTTCCATGATTGAATAGACCCACTAAATTGGTTTATGTTTCTTGCAATACTTGAACCTGGCTATTACAACAGACTGAGGTAGGGAGATTCTGTGGGTAGGAATAGGATAAAACAATAATAAAAATACTAACAGCTAGGCTTTATATAGTGCCTACTATGTGCCAGCTACTTTGATAAACACGTTACAAACATCATCTCATTTGAGCCTCATAACAGCCCTGAGAGACAGGTATCATTATTATTCCCATTTGACAGATGAGAAAACTAAGACAGACAGGGGTTAAATGACTTGCCCAAGGTCACACAGCTAGTGGGTATCTGAGATCAAATTTGAACTTGGACCTTCCTGACTCCAGGCCCATCACTCTATTGCTGGAATTAGAACACTACTAAAGCAACCATCCTCCCACTATCCTCTTGTCCCGTCTCTAGAAAAAAAAAACCAAGTTACCTCAAAAGCTATCATCCAAATGCCCCCATTTCTTACCTTCTACAGAGAAACTGCGTATCTGTCACAAACATTCTGCAGGATTGTGATTCTAACCAGTGACTAAGTTGTTAAATTGCACAGAGCTGGCGCTGTGTAAGGAAATGGGAGAGGAAGCCAGATTTTTCCTGTTCAGGCCGTGGAATTGTGCTGCTCTGGGCCTGCTGTAGAGAACTCTAGGCAATGTTGACTTTCCAGAGAGCCCCAGCCCAACTCCTACCATTCATGCTCCCTCTTCAGAGTTCTAGGTTCATGGTGCACTCAGGTAGAATAATTCACAGATGAGACAAAAGTTTTCACTAAAGAGTGATGGGCCAGGCATATTTCAAAGAGAGTGTCTGCAAAGGTAAATCACAATGTGTCTGCCAAGGATCAGGAAAACATGAAACTACAAAAAGGAGGAGGGAGGAGGGGAGGAGAAAGAAAGAGATCCAGTTTCTCAGTAGAAGTTGACAGATTCTGCTATTGAGCCAGGTTTCCTCAATTTATTCTCAAGGTGGATAGAACTTGGAGAGGTTATCATGACATTACTAACAGCTGGCAGGGTACACCAGAGTCCCTGATGTGGTGATGTGTCATCTTCAATGACTTCAGGGTTCTATGGGCCATCCTGTCATAATCCAGTAGTGTGAAGATAACTGAAAAATGTTTAAAGTTATTTTTAAGAGAGGAAGGAGGCATACTGTGGGCAGAGTTCTAGCCTTGGCTCAAAAGGCTTGGGTTTGAGTTCTTGTTAATGTAACCTTGGGCAAGTTAGCTTATCTCTGTAAACCTCTGTTGTTTCATCTGTAAAAAACCTAGTAGTTGCCCTGTTTACCTCATGGGGTTGTAGGGAGAATCAAAGGACATAACCAGGAAGTGCTTTGTATCTGTAAAGCATCATACACACAGGAGATTTCTTATTAATGCCCTGACCCTTCTTCCTTCCTGGCATGCATTCTACCAATCCCTTTCAAAGTCAGGAACAAGAACTATCTTTCCATGCTCCTGCAGTAGAGATGCAGACCCTAAACAGGAGAAACAAATGCAGAAACAGCTAGCTGCCTTACTGCCATTTGGCTTCAGCAGCACAGTGGGGATGGAGGCACACAATGTCACCATGACATCAGCTTATTATTTCCAAATTATACTTTCAGAGCTGCTTTCCTCCCCCCATTGCTGAACAACCCAGACATTCTCCCGCCCACCCTCCATGTGCTGACCATGTGTGGGTTTGCTGTCTGTCCTTAGTGCCTCAGTGGGGTAGCAACCATTCCACCCAATCAGGAATCAGTTGCAGAAACCCCACAGCTCATCAACAATCTAGTTAGAAATATCTCCTGAGTTGTCCACATACTGTGAGAAACAGATGAAAAAGAAAATATTCCAAGCAGAATGTTTCCATAAGGCTGTGCATATGATCTCTCGCCAATGTCAATAGGGGCTGTCCACATGCTGGGGAAAGGAAACATCTCCACCAGCTCTCACCATGAGCCTATTCCATACAGGATACCAGTCCCATCAGTGTAACTTCTCCATCCTCAGGGTGGCTTCTTTCCTTTCTTTGACAGCTTTTGTTTTTGATGCCATCTTGTGTGTTTTTCCTGATTAACTCCAGGAGAGAACACTTGTCATTCCCAGAACTGGATATATGGGAAGCTCATAGAATGAAGGTATCTCCATGGGCGAAGCACTGGCTCCTTCTCTTTCCTCTCTGTGTGCGGTAGAATAATCATTTTGGGGGGAAATTCACTTCTTTCCTCACTCTTTGCTTATCTTTTGGGGAACTCTAGGATCTTTTATCTCTGTTGCCACTCATCAAAGTTCCTCTTTCCAATGTTTCTGCCAGAACTTAGCATTTCCAATCCTATTTTTCAACTCTATGCAGCTGTCCTTTGGATTCCCTACCTCCCTGCCAGGTCTAGTTCTTGGGCATAATCTAAGAGCTTCAGGAAAGATGATATGGATAAGACATGAATCTAATTTCTTTATCACTGTCATTTTCTACTCTACTTCTGATTAAACCATCCCGTGTGATAAAAAAAAATGATGGGGGCAGCTAGGTGGTACAGTGAATAGAACACCAGCTCTGGAGTCAGGAGGACCTGAGTTCAAATATAACTTCAGACACTTGACGCTAAATAAAATTAGCTGTGTGACCTTAGGCAAGTCACTTAACCCCAATTGCCTTGTCTTCCCCCCTCCAAAAAAAAAAAACACAAGAAAAACAATGAAACAAAAAAATCCAATATAGAAACCTTGTCTGACAATGCATATATTATTTACAATGTATATAATATAACATATATATACTATATAATAAAATAAAGGGGTTCCTTTATTAGAGGTCCCCCATCCCTCTCTTTGAGGGTATACAGTACCTGTATTATAGGAAGTGTCTTTGATAATCAGATCAGGACAGGAGAGATTCAAGTTTGGTGCAAAGAATGCATTTTTAATATTTCAAAGGGTTTTCTCAGGACCACTTATTACTGTTCAGTTTTCCTATGAAGAATCAGTTGGAATTTGGTGGAATGAGAAAGTGAAAAGCAGAAATGCGTGTAAGTCATCAAGAGGGACATCAGTAATGGATGGAAAAGGGGTTTGAGAGCTAGTAGTCCTGAGTCCTTTTCTCATCTTGTCCTGTATTTGGTGACCAGAAGTCACGTGTCCCCTGTGCATTTCAGCTCTCCCATACATAAAATGGAGTTGCAAAGAGTCATTCAAGTACTGAAGAGATTATGTTTGTCACATTCAGAAGTCTTTGATCTGAAAACTGACCTTGTGAATACCAAATAATTGGGCACTTTGATGTCAGTAGGTCACACAACAAGCTGTGGACAGGTCACCTCACCTGCCTTTAATCTTTCTCAACTCCCTATCTGCTTCCTTGCTGACTTTTTAAGTGATGCTGCAGTCATTTCTGAAAACCCGGCTACTGAGTTAAATGTCATCTCTTGTACTGTTACTGATATTTTCCACATAACATGAAGTAACATATGATGGACCATTCAG
The DNA here is from genome assembly GCA_011680675.1 of Gymnobelideus leadbeateri. Classification (NCBI taxonomy): domain Eukaryota; kingdom Metazoa; phylum Chordata; class Mammalia; order Diprotodontia; family Petauridae; genus Gymnobelideus; species Gymnobelideus leadbeateri. The sequence continues at coordinate 77,869 of WOXC01002199.1, read as the reverse complement.
AAAGATAAAGAAGATTCTTGATGTCATGGAGAAGTCTTGTATAGTCATCATTCTTTGCTTCCTAATTCCAAGTCTGGTGCTATCCATTGTACCACCTAGCAGCCTGAAAAACAGATCTTTCACAGAAATGGGAATGTCCATGGCAGAAAAATTCTGGCAGCTTCCTCTCATCTTCTTCACATTCAGATCCTTCTCAAATTGAGATTTCCTTATATTTGATCAATTGATCCTTTTGCTGTGGGTGATGGGCAGGATCCTGGAAGAGGTTGAAGATAGATGGCATCTAGATAGATGAACATTGGATTTATAAACATATGAAAAACTGCAAGGTGGCTATACACACCAAATGGAATAGAACTGTAGTATGGTCGTCCCTGAAATCTCACAGAACGACTGTAAGATGCTTAATTTGCCTGCTGATCCCCATTAGTATTGAGAGAGAACAGGGTCAGTTATATTCAGGTTAAATACCTTACAATTTTCTCTCACTTGGAAAACAAAATGTTGATAAGGATCATTGGTCCAGATTGCAGTGGGAACTTGTTAGCTGTTTTGACCACCAAAAGGGTAGTGCAGCATTTCTGAAGTGCTTGATCTCTTCTGAGCAGAATCTCAACCCCATAAAACTTGAAAACAAGTCCATGATCATTATAGATAGTATTCCTAAAACCAAGGGGCATAATAGCTTGATCTCAAAAGTCAGAAATAGGGAGACTATGGAGTGGAGTTGAGAAGTGGCTAATCCATGGGTAGAAAGAAAGGAGGAAGAAGAATTTCTTCTCCCTTTATCAGTAGTGACAGACATACTGTCAGTAATGGAAAATTATTTACTAACGTGCTCGTGAAAGACACTCTGGTTCTGAAGAGTACAGCTCACTATTGAATCTTCAGATGGGTACCTAGGAGCGGTGGTAAGAGTTGGGGAAATGGTCATACAAAGGTAGTGGCAGGACTTCTCCAAACACCCCAAAGTTTTTACCCCTTGAAAGAAGGAACCCTTGCCTGGTTCACTACTGGCCACCAAGGGTGGGGAACCTGCAGCCTCAAGGCCACATGTACCCTCTAGGTCCTCAAATAAAGCCCTTTGACCTAACCCAAACTTCACAGAACAGGTTCCCCACACCTGTGCCAGACTATTTACCTCTTGGTGTAGCATGAAAATCTACTGCATTGTTTGAAAATGTAGGAACCCAAACTCTCAGTATCAAAAAATTAAAAAACAAAAACAAAAATGCAAGGTCAGCTTGATTCCTAGAAGAGAATCAGGCAGGATACAGGCCATAGAACATCCCCACAAAGTATCTTTTTCTCTTTTCATGGGAGTTCTTCTGGTACTTGAAGAAGATACGTTAACTATTTTGCAGATCTCTCATGCAGCAAGATGACTTGTTTATGTGGAAAAGAAACAAACATTTTCAAGGCCCAGATAAAACAGAAAAAGATAGGAAACAGCAAAGAACACTTATAATGCATCCCTATTCTAGGAAAGGAGGGAGCTGCTATCAGTGAGAACTGTGTCTTCTGAAAAAATTCTATTAAACTTGAGTAGCAACAGGGTTTCTCTTTTTGCTTTTTATTTGTTCTAGAATGTTTTTGGAAGGTGGCCATTTGCTCTCTTTATCTTCTTGATTTGGGGCTCATTTCTCTGTGTCTCTGTTTCTCTAACTGTATCTTTCTATTTCTGTTTTCCTTGGTCTTGGTCTCGATCTTTATCTGTTTGTCTGTCTTTCTCACATTCACACATACATCTTAAGGTTATCTCACATCAATCAATTAGGAATTTTAGCACATCCCAGGCCACCTTATCCCACATCTTGAGGAATCCCTAAGAGTAGTGGTTCCTAAACAACTCACTCTGGTCCAGGAAGCCATGGGAGGTCCTTTTCCTACCCAGGGTAGTTCCATGTAATAATTCTATTATCAATTTACCCAAACCAAGACCTGAGTCTAAAGACTGCTTCTTGCAGAGGAGTAAAATAACTGTTTGGGGCGGCTAGGTGATGCAGTGAAAAGAGTACCAGCCCTGGAGTCAGGAAGACCTGAGTTCAAATCTGGCCTCAGACACTTGATGCACTTACTAGCCATGTGACTTTGGGCCAGTCACTTAACCCCAACTGCCCTACAGAAAAAAAAGCAAAAAAAAAAACCAAAAACAACTATTAGTATCACCACATCCTCATAGCTTCATTCTAATTTCCTGGGACCCCAGTAAATACCTCTTTTCTCAACACATTATGCATTTTTCAAAATTGTGCTTCCTATTTCCATTGGGCTGAAATCAATTACCATATTTTATATAATTATAACTTCAAGTAGCATAAATTTGAATATCTGTGACCACTTCAGAGGATTAATTATTTGCATTAACTGGAATCTAGTTATACCATACTAGGATCTATTATAGCAAATGGAAAAATTTTAAATGTTGTGTATAAGTACACTTACCTTGGCAGTATACTTTCCAGGGAAGTCCACATAGATGATGAGGTTGACACACGCATTGCCAGAGCTAGCTCAGTGTTTCGGAGGCTCCAAAGGAGAGAAGAGATACTAGGCTGCCTACCAAACTGAAGGTCTATAGAGCCATTGTGCTGACCTAATTGTTGCATGCCTGTGAAACCTGGACAGTCTACCAGTGCCATGCCAGGAAACTGGATTACTTCCATTTGAATTGTCCTAGAAAGAGGCTGAAGATCACCCAGCAAGATAAGGTACCAGTCACTGAAATCCTTTCTTCAGCTGAACTGCATTCAAACTCTACTGCAGAGAACACAATTCTAATGGGCTGGCTACATTTTTCAGATGTTAAACATACATTGGCCTAAAAATAAAACCTAATTTACAGAAAACTCACACAAAGAAAGTGCTCACATGGAGGTCAGAAGAAGCAATACATGGACATGCTCAAGGTCGCTGTGAAGAACTTTGGAATTGATTGTAAGACATGGGAAACACTGGCACAGGACCACCCAGCATAGTATGCCCCCTTCAAAGAAGGCACTGTGCTCTATGAGCAAAGCAGAATTGCAGCATCTCCAAAGAAACAAGATTTACCAGTTTAGACATCTCCACTCCAAATGTTCATATGGACTATTTGTGTCTGACCTGTGGTAGAGCCTTCTCAGCCACAATCAGACACATTGAAACTTGACCCCATCATAGTGGTGTCATTTTGGTCCTCTGAAAATGAAGGACAATAACCAGCCAAATCTAAGGCTCAGGGAACTAAATCACTGATATAACGGATGTCTAACTTGTATACAAGCAGCATAACTTAACTGTGGTCTTTTATCATGGTGGTATATGTTCCCTGACTTTGCCTTGGGTTGATATTTAGCATAGTCATAGTCATTGCTTATCTCCTTTGGATCCAGATGCACTGGTAAGGCTAAAGACTCAGATACTTGATGTTACTAAGGTCACCTTTAAGTATTACTCTTACTAATGGGAAAATAAAATTTAATTTAATTTAATTTAATTCCACAAGTATACACAGTAGAGATTAAAAAATAAAAGGTAGTCCCTGTCTTCAAGGAGCTTGCAATCTAGAGAGTGATATGTAGTACAATGCCATTTTTGTTGCCATCATTGTTGTTGCTAACCTGTATTTTCAGTGGGTCAGGAAAATCACTCTACTAATGAAGGTTATCAGCAATTACTCCTCAATCTACAATTTTAAAGAGTTTCTTGAGGCACTGAAGAGTTATGATTTAGCCAGGGTCCCACAACCAGGATGTGTCAAAGGTAAAATTTGAACTCAGGCCTTTCTAATTCCAAGGCCAAGCTCTAACCCTCTTTCAAAGTATACTAATTCCATCAAATTTTGTGTAAAAAATATATAGTATCAACAATAGATAACCCAAAAAGAGGATAGGTGGGTATTGATAGAAGGTTTGTGAGTTAAGATTTAAAGATTATAGGATTTAGAAGGCCCCATGGATCATTTAATCTGGCACTCTCAGTTTACAGATGAGGATGAGAGAGGATAAATGATTTATCCAAGGTCATACAACTGAGAAGTAGCAGAATCAGGTTCTGAGTCCAATTTTTCCTATACCAAAGCCTGGTAATTAGACCACAAGAACCTTAGCTGAAAGGGGTTTTGAAGGGCTAGTGAGATCTGGACAAAGATTTTGGAGGAGAGAAGATTTCAGACAAGAGAAGTGAAGTGAGTAAAAGGGCTGAACCTAGAACGAGTCTGACGGGTAAGGAATGTATATGGAGGGTGAGGAGCCTGGCTGGGCTGAAACAAGGTCAGCGTCAGGGAAGACTGGCCACAGAGAGGGGAAAGGTGGCAGAGCTTGGATACAAGGGGAGGGAGAGCTGGATTAGAAGCTGTCAAAGGTTCTAGAATGGGGAAGTGGCATGAATTAAGCAGAATTTAGAAGGATCAGTGTGACAGGAGGATGTAAAAAGGATTGAAGGGGAGAGTAGGGAGACCAGGGAGCTGCTCTAGTCATACAGATGTGAATTGTTACAGTTGGTCCTAACTGGAAACTGGCAGAAACCTGGTTTTCCATGGGAACTGCCTCAAAGTAGAATGAGTAGAGTGGTTTTTCTTAGCTGTGGGCAAGAAAGTGGAGTTTTATCCAGTTCTCTCTGTCTCTGTCTGTCTCTATCTCTCTCTATTTCTTTGTCTCTGTTTCTCCATCTCTGTCATGTTGCTGTGTCTCTGTCTGTCTCTGTCTCTTTGTTTCATATCTCTCTGTCTCTGTTTCTCTGTCTCTGTCTTTGTTTTTCTGTCTGCTTATCTATTTCTCTGTCTCTCTATAGATCTCTGTCTCTATGTTTCTCTCTATACCTCTCTGTCACACTCTGTCTCTCTCTCTTCAACCCAGTATCTTCTCCTGTCTTGGGAGTCCTAGTTCCAGATGATAGTTGAAGTTGTCATAATAACTGGTCTATGTATAGGCGAAGAATTGTTGCATGTGCCTCAGGGCTTGGAAATGATTGCCTATGCTGTAAACCAAAGGTATCAGACAGAGCCTGAGGGCTATCCACAACAGTCCAGAATGCTGAACCAGATTAAAATGTAATTGGGAAATTATTAATAAAATAAATAAAAACATACTAGAACATAGATAATGTTTACATGTGGTTTTCTAAATCAACACGCGGTCTGCAGAGATCCTTACAGTTTAGTGGCCCCTGTTACTATCTGAGTTTGACACCACTGCTTTATGCCACATTTCATGGGTATAATTTTCCTATAATAAAGCAGCCCCGCCTGCCTGAAAGTGGTGGTGTGGTAGTTAGAAACTTTAAGATGAAATACAAGATGCCCTTCCATGCTTCTTAGAGGCAGCTAGTGAATAGAGAATCAGGAAGACCCGAGTTCAAATCTGGCCTCAGACACTTCCTGGCTTTGACACTGGACAAATCACTTAACCTTTGTCTGCCTTAGGGTCCTCAACTGTAAGATGGAGATAATAATAGCACCTACCTCCTAATACTGTTGTAGGGATCAAATGAGATAATAGTGCTTAAGGACACAGTAGGTACTTAATGAATGCGCATTCCTTTCCCTTACCAATAACGAGGTTCTTCACTAGTCTGTTAGACATGTCATTGTACCTTAGGAGTAAAACCCCAGAGAAGTCAGTGTGTGGATCCATTCTAGCATGGCAGCATCTGGGGACTGAACCTCATTTCCCTTGTGCTGTGAGTCTGCGGGTTTCTTTCTAGAATGGTGTCTTGGGCTCTGGTTCAGGAAAGATAGGTTTAGGTTTTTGTGTTATTAGGAAAGTGGAGCTTTTTTTTTAAAACAGGTCTCCACTTGTCTGGGGCTCTTTCTGGGGCTGGAGAAATTCAGAGATTCGTTCTTTAAGATGCTCAAGTTACCAGGGCCAAATAGTTTGAATGCAGCCTAGTCCATAGACTTGTGTCTAAAAATATATTCCTGAGGTCTCACAAGGAAATAATTGGGAAAGATAAAAGTATTCACTCATATCTTATGACCCAGGAAGAAAGGAGAACCACTAACACTCTCCATGAGTATTCCTATATCTCCAGTCTCCACTATGCCCAATTAAAAACACTATGCCGCCAACTCTAGCTTGTCCCAATGGGGTTCTCAGTCAGCATGCAGACATGAGGGCTGTGCTGTAACCTCATCACTGAGTTCCTTCTCAAACACAGATTATGGTGGTATAATACACACTTTCCCAGAGATCCAAGATCACTAAGTAACTACCACACGAGGTCAAGACCTCTTATGTACGATCTTTTGCCTGTGATCAGGACAGCCTTGTTAAAAAATGATCTGAGTGCTGCAGAAATTGTAAGTTAGAGGCACTGAACTGAAAAATAGATGTTAGGGCAAGGTTCCAGAAGCAGAGTAAATGCCATTTTTTTCTCAATTGTAACTTCCTTAATCACTGAACAGAACCAATAAACCTCAAGAGGAAAGGTTGAAGAACATCTACGCTGCCAGGTCTACTTCTTTCCCTTGGGACAGTCAGGTTATGTCTGGTCAGACTAGCTACTTGACATTTTTCTCATGATCTCTATGATCTTGTGCTCTGTCCTCTGCCAAGGGTTACATTGATTTCTGACTCACTGCCTTACCTCCCAATGAGTTTTATATGAAAGAAAAAGAAAAGACAAAAGGGATGAAAGGTCAAGGGAACCAACAATACAGCTGTTGAGAATCAAAGCAGCAGACAAGACTAGGAGAAAAAAAATCTATCTGCTTATTAAGAATGGATCCTATGTGCATGTATGTGTCTCCTCTATTCTCTCTCTCTCTCTCTCTCTCTCTCTCTCTCTCTCTCTCTCTCTCTCTCTCTCTCTCTCTCTCCTTCTTTCTTTCTCTCTCTCTCTCTCCCCCTCTCTCTTTTTCTGTCTCTCTCTGTTTCTGTCTCTGTCTCTATCTCTCTTCTTTCTCTATCTCTGTCTCTCTGCCTCTCTCTCTCTTCTTTCTCTGCCTCTGTCTCTCTGCCTCTCTCTCTGTCTCTCTGTCTGTCTCTCTTTTTCATACACTGGTAGAAACTCCAAGGATGGAAAAAAAGTGAGGCTGTGAGTGGGAGAGGTACACTGCTTTTTAATTGAAGGAGGGGGAAAAAAACCTCTTCCTACTGTAGTAAACACTTTCTTTGAAAGTGAACATATCCGGTTGCTCTCATTAAAATATGTTATCATCCAATCAATTAATTAATAAGCATTTATTAAGTGCCTCTTAAAGCAGCTAGGTGGCTCAGTGGATAAAGTGCTGGATCTGGAGGCAGGAAGACTCTTCTTGAGTTCAAATCTGGTCTCAGACACTTATTAGCTGTGCAACCCTGGGCAAGTCACTTAGCTGTTTGCCTCAGTTTCCTTATTTGTAAAATGAGCTGGAGAAGGAAATGGCAAGCCATTCCAGTATCTTTGCCAAGAAAACCCCAAATGGGGTCACAAAGAGTCAGACACAACTGAAATGTCTGAACAACCACAAAGGGCCTCCTGTGAGCATTGTGCTTTGTACTAGGGCTACAAAGACAAAAACTGAAACTCTCTGTCCTCAAAGGAGCTTGTGGGTAGATATCTCCATAGATAACAACATATATACAAAATTGATATGAAGTGATTTGGGGGGGGAGTGCTAGATCAGGAAAAGCCTTATAAAGAGGATATGGTACTAGAATTGAACTGTCAAAGGAGTTAGAAGTTCTATGATGTGGCAATGAGGAAATAATCCTGTACAGGCACAAAGGATGTAAAGGCACACAGAGTCTGGAGATGGAATGGTGAGTAGACAGGCTTGGCTAGATTGGATTGTGTAAAGGCAAGTAGTATGTAACAAGCCTGAAAAGCTGACAAGGTAGGCTGGTATCATATTGGGAAGGCCTTTAAACACCCTGAAGAGGAGTTTGCATTCCCAGAGGCATTAGGAAGCCATCAGAGCTTTCTGGGGAGGGGAGCAACATGGGCAGACCTGGACTTTAGGAGAATTGCTTTGGTAGCTGTGTGGTGAATAGATCAGAGAGGGGAGAGACTTGATTTTTGGACACTAATAAAGAGACTATTACAATGGTCCAGGCAGTAGGGAATGAGGAACAGACATTACTAAGTAGCCCACTATATCAGTAGGGCATTCACTTGGTATTGTTTCTTCCAGTTGTAGTAATGAATTTGTCTGATCTGTTCATAACCTTTCAACCTTTTATGCTTGGGATCAATGATAGGCTTCTGCAAGCTTATTGACTGGAGTTATAAGGGACCATCTAAGGCAAAATGAGCAGCAACAAAAACCCATGGAAGTAGGGCAAAATGTTAATGAGGTCAGGGTTATGGCTTTGTCATCTACCTTCTCTGCTACTAATCCTGAAACACCAAATGCTGCTAGAGGAAGAAACCATATTAAATTGACAGAGTCCACTACAAATTCATGCCATCTGAATTCAACCTGGCCCTCCTAGCTGGACCAAATCCTCTTCTTAAAATATGATAGATTCTCTGTTATGCTCCCGGCAGCAGATGTTATGAATCTCTCTATTCAAGCCCCTTTATCTTTCCCTGCTCCTCCCACTTTTTCTCAGAAGATGACCTTGCCTCCTACTTTACTGAGAAGATTAAGAACATCTGTCATGAGCTCCTTCCCCTCCTCCACATGTGAAAAACCTTCTAACCTCTAACCCATGCTTGCCTGCTTTCCTCCAGTCTCTGTGATTGTTTGGGTCCTTCTTCTTACTAAAGGTTAACTCTCCTTCCTCTAAGTGCACTTCTGATTCCATTTCTTCCAGTCTCAATGAGTTAGCCAGTCAATAAACATTTATTAAGTGCCTACTATGTGCCAGGCATTGTACTAAGTGGTGGGGATATAGATATGAAAAAGAAAGACAGTTCCTGTCCTCAAATAGCTTACAATCTAATGGGAGAAGACAACACACGGAAGGAAGCTGAAAAGTGGGGAGGAGGTGAAGATATGGGCATGATGTAGTCCTGTTGAAAGGAATGCAACTGGGTGGGATATGAAGAGATGGCTGGCTGGAAAGCCCTCTTTAAATGGAGGCATTGGGGGGAGCTCTTTGCTCTGCCCTCTCATCTCACTCACAATCTTGCTCCATTGATCATCCCTTCTTTTTCTCTATATTCTTTGCCTCTCTACTAGCTCATTCTACTCTACCTATTTATGTATTTAGGTATTTATAAAAACCCTTCTCATGATTGACAGCCTCTCAGGATTTGTTTCTTTTAACCTTCTCTTATACAACATGTATGACTAATCAGTCTCTACATCCCTCTCTACTTACTGACCATCCACTCAGAACCTGAATGCCTTAGAACTGTTTTTGTGCCCACCACTCAACTGAAAAAGTGATAATTGAATTAGTTGCCAAATTCAATACCCCTTTTCTTGATCTTGATCTTTCTTGACCTTTTAAGCAATCCTTGAAGCTCCTCCTTTTACCTCTATGACACTGCTTCCTGATTTTCTTTCTGGTTGAAAGACTAGAAAGACTTCCTTCTTAGGCTCCCTCATTGTTTCATGCCTCCCTTCCTCCAGCCCCTAAGAATGAGTGTCCCCCAGGCTATGTTCTTGGCTTTCCTTTCTTCTTCCTCTAGTTTGCCTTTATGGATATGGGGGGTGAGGGGAGAGAGGTGAGACAGGGTGAGAAATCAAGGATGACACTGAGGTCAAAAGCCTGAGTGATTAGGAGAATGGTGGTATTGGGAAACAATAGTAATAGGAAAGTGAGGAAGAGGGGAGGATTGGGGAGGGGAAAGGAGTTCAGTTTTAGACATATCAAGTTGATGATGTATATGGGACAGCCAATTCAAGATATTTTAAAAAGTAGTTGGAGATGCAAAATAGGAAGTGGAGAGAAAGGTTAGGAGGGTCATCTGCATAGTTTTTGTTTGTCCTTCATTCTCAAAGAGGACCATGACATCAAGAGGTGGCAGAGATGTACAAAGTCAGCCCCACTTTCTTCTCTAGAGTCATCATGGTCCAGTGGCAAGATATAAGTCCGGATAACTGGTGATGACCCCAGAAGCAGTGGGAGCCCTTTACCTATTTAATCTAAGGTCTTTCTCATGTCTTGGTTTGTCTAAGGCAACACCCATTCAGTAGTTAAAGGCTAGGTAAGAAGTGAGGCAAAATATGTTTACCTTCACAAAATAATCAGTCTGAGAGGGGAAGATCCTCAGAGTTTCTGGTCAGAACAGAAACAAATCCTATTTACACTCCCTCTGAGCCAATAATAATTGAATCCATGAGAGTTGATGAGTTAGTAACTGCCTATGTAGTATAATCTGGGTGGGGGGAGCTGAAGAGGTCCCCTTAGCCCCAAAATACCTAATCACGAATATTTTCATGGAGATATAAAGAAAAATTTCTTTAAAACCAGAAATATCTAAGAGTCCTATTTCAATATGGATTTGAATAAATGATCCCTGAGGTCCCTTCCATTTTTGAGATTCTATGACTCATATTTTCTCCTTCCTTTCATCTCCTGCCTCCATAAATTTGTGCAAGCCATCCTTTATGCCTGGAATTCACTCTCTATTCATCTGTCTCTCTCTTATCTTCCGTCTAAACTAAGCCAAGGGGCTACCTTCTCTGAGAAACCTTTCCTTCACTCCCAATTGTTAATGCATTCTCTTTCCTCAAACTACCTTGTATCTATTTATTAGTATATCTGCTTATACCCCTAGCAGAAAGTAAGCCCGTAGCTCAAGAACCATTTCTTTGTTAATATTGGTATTCACAACCCCTGTTATGGTTTGTGAAAGTAGTAAATGTTTACTACATAATAAATTTTTGTTGAATTATAGTTTAATTACTTTTGAGTCTTGAATGCTTTGGGAGTCTCAGATTCCACATCAAAATGCAAATACTCTTGGGAAGCAGTAAGCCTTATCAAGGGCTTTCTTCAACTTATTAGGGAGAAGGCTGCTTTACTACTAGCTGAAAGCAAAAACCTGGCAGAAGATAGAGCAGAGCATAGTTAGCAATTTTGACAAGTTGAGAAAACCAAAAAAAATGTTCCCACAGAGGGCAGCATGGAAGAAATTTGTGCTTTTTAAGATAAATTCATGGTTTTTTGGAGATAAATTCAGTGGGGAGGGGGGTGGAGAAGAGACCAGGACAAAACAGGGTGCCAGACTAGGAAGAACCTTTCTTGGAAGAAAAGGCACTGGGGGAGGGGAGAGAGGAAGAAACCATCTGCTAGTTTCCAATTTTAGCTAATTTGTCTTGCTCAGTTGTTACTATGCTATAGAAGTAGTATGAGTTTTGTTAGCACCCTTCACATTTGATGCCCTGAAACTAAGTTCTGATTGCCCCACCCTAGTATAACTCTATGATAGACCTTAGGAGAAAAGAGAGTCAGGAATATTAAGAGATATAATTGGAATTATGACAGGATAGGAAAGAGAAACTTTCCAGTTTTTCCTAGGACCCTCTTTAAAGTGTTAGGTGTATTCCTGCTTAGTATGGGAAACAAATCTGACAGTATCTCAAGGTCTCTCAGGATCCAGAGTCTGAAATCTCCACTCTATACTATTTTGCAGCTCCTCTGCTTTGTATTACTGCTCCCTGCTATGGAGACCTTTCTAGGGCAGCAACAAGGATTGCTCCCCCAACAATCCACAGCAGTGATGAAGTCAGCATAAACCATGAATTCTGAATAACTGGCTTGTTTGCTCAGTGAAAAAGCCTTCCTGTGGCTTCCACTCTCCTGCATCCACTCCTTGCCAGATAAGAAGTGGCATTCTGAGCCCCTGGCCTTCCTTTGGGGGCTATTTCATGGAAAGTGAACCCCACAAGGCAGCAGACAGGTGCACCAGCTCAGCACTGGCCGAACTGAGGCCTTTTGTCTGACTGCTGCCAAGGGAGGTGGACTGAAAGGTTTCATATAAAACATTTTAAAGGGGATGAGTAGGACAGGAAAAAGGAGAAAAGGAAAAAGGAGAGGGTGGGGGTAGGAGATCACTTAAACCCATTACGGTACTTTATTAACCTCCTATTTGCTGGTTTACTCTGTTCCAGACCTAAATCTTTCTGTATAGCTCAAGTCTCTCCCGTCCCCATGTATCCTTATAGAAAGTGCCCTGGTAAAAAAAGCCTCACTTTGTCTCCTGAAATGCTGCTGGTCCCAGGCCAGGAGCACACTGTAGATTGACTAACCCCTTTGTGTGATAGTTTCTCTCTCCAGAAGCAGCAGCTGCCATCCTTTCCCAACCCTCCAATCTGCAAAAGAGTTAGTCAATCTTGTTCTTATAGTATATTGGAAACTACTCTGCCTGCTGGCTAGCTCCAAATTCACCATTTCTCCATGTTACCTGCACCAAAGTACTCATTTCTGTGGTTTCAATTTTTTTAGAAGTTTAATACAAACATATTTTTTTGTATTTTTAAAGTTTTTAAAATTTTGAATTTCTCCATCACCAACAATCACAAACATTCAATATACAAAACAAGAATTAAAAACAAACAAGAAAGCGGTCTATTAAGAAAGTAAATTTCTATTATGAAGTTGCTGTTTTTTAGGAAACATATAAAACTTAACAAAGTAGCAACCAACTTGCTATTTTTATCCTTCTATGTTTCTTTTTGTTTTATTGTATGCATTACAAAAATGTTTTCTTAGGGTGGCTAGGTGGTACAGTGAATAGAACACTAGCCCTGGAGTCAGGAGGACCTGAGTTCAAATCCAGCCTTAGATACTTAACACTAACTAGCCATATGACCTTGGGCAAGTCACTTAATTGCAATTGCCTTGCCCCACCCTCCAAAAACAAAAAGATGTTTTCTTGATGCTTTCTTTCTTCCTTCCTTCCTTCCTTCCTTCTTTTTCTTCACTTACCCACTAATTCACCATCCCATCTCCAAATAGAAACCCTTCCTTGTAACAAGCAAAACAAAGCATTGCTTTTCTTCCTCCTTATTTCTCAATCATGTTTCTGTCTGAAAGTAATTATTATTATTTTATTAGAAAGTATTATCTTGCCTATACCTATTGATTCTATCTATAATCTTGTAATTGCTTTTCAGGGTTTTTTAAAATTAACTTTTTAGTTAGAAACTCTACATTGAACATAAGAAGAAACACACTTTCTTAGTAACAATTTACATTTAAAGTAATAATTTCAACATATAATAATATCATAATACTGTTTTAATTATTCTCTTAAAGTCAGAAGTCTCTAACCATTTACTTTCACTCATTTTTCTTCATGTGACTATAGATAGTAAGTACTCCATCCTTCCCATTTTACTCTTTTTTCCACTTTGTATTATTCCCTAAAGGTTTTTCCAAATTTTTTTTGTATTCCTCATACTCAGTAATCTTAATCAATCAAACCATACATTTTCATTATGTGACAATTATGTGCCCTGAAGATACAATGACAAAAGTTAAAGTCAAGAATGAAATGCCTCTAAGAGATTTGCATTCTATCAAGGGAGATAATTCATACATAAGTATATAGAATAAAAGTACAAAGTAATTTGGAGGGAGAAAGACCCTAGCTGCTGGGGAACAAGGAAAAGGTTCCTGCAAGGGAAACAATGCTTTTTCTCTTGGACTCAAACCCTCTTTAAAATTGTGGGTGATAACAAACTAAAGAATTCCAATTTTTGGAATGGAATTGAATGACCAGTAGAAGTTTTATTCCCAGATATATATTTTTATACACACACACACATATACACATGGGGGTAAATATGTGTGTACATATACATATACACATAGTATATGAGTGTGTGCATGTATGTATGTATTACATCCTGTGCCTCTCTGCCTCTAGCTTTCTTCAAATCTCAGTTCAAGCAGCAGATCCTTCCTAGGGCCTTTCCTGGTCTCTCTCTAACCCTACCTACTCTAAATCACTTTGCATATATGCAAATCTACTCATGTAGACAGAATACTGTTGATAGAATAGAAGTGGTTGAGAGCTTAGAGTGTTTCATTTTGTCTTTGTATCCCTAGCGCCTAGCACACAGTAGGGACCAAATGTGGTGGTGGAGTAGAGTGTGGTACTGGTGCTGGTGCTTTTCCTTCTGCTCCTGCTGATGGTGTTCTACAGCTGCTGGTGGTGGTGGAACAGGTGCTTGAGTTGGTGCTGGTGGCTTTCACACTAATGTGTTACCTTGTTGTTGGCAGGTGGCTTTCAAGCAAAGTGCTGGCATGCTGTTGGTGTCTAGCTGGCATGTCATTATCCTGTTGATGGCATTGACACAGTGATATCTGTAATTGGCATCTTGTTGACAAGTTATTGGTGTGTGGGTATCTTTGAGGTTGGTGCTGGTGGTGGAACTTTTGGTGCCAGAGCTGCTGCTGCTCTTGGTATTGATGGAGCTGGTGCTGACCTGGCGCTGTTGTTAGTGGTAGTGCTGGTGTTGCTGGTGCTGTTGTTGTTGGTGTCACTGCTTTTCCTGCTGCTGCTGTATTTGTGCTGTTGTTGTTGGTGGTGGTGCTAGTCCTGAAGCTGCTGCTGGTGGTGGAGTTGGAAGGGAACTGAAGGTGGTTTGGTGCTGCTGCCATGGTTGCTACTGCTGTTGCTGGTACTGCTGCTGTACTTGCGGTAGCATTGGTTCTGCAGCTGCTGCTAGTGGTCTTGGTGATAATGGTGGTGCTGGTGCTGCTACTGAGCTGCTGGTGCTGCTGGTGCTAGAGTTTCTAGTGGAAGTGGAGTTGAAGGCGCTGGTGGTGCTGGTGCTAGTGCTAGTGTGCTGGGGTGTGTTCAGGAAGACTTCACCTCTGGTGTGAAGGCTGCCAAGCCCTTTTCAGGGCTGCTTTCCAACTTTGGTGTCCACCTATTCCACCTAAGTCTCACCTGTGGTTCCAAGAAGCTGTAGCTGTTTCAGCAGATGGGCTAAACCAGGTTGAGGGTAAACAAGGGGTCTCAAACCTGTTGGTGAGTTGGGGGTGTCTACCACAAGCATTTGAAGACTTCCCCGGGCAGATGAGAACAATTTGTTACAATGGCCATGAAGGCAACTGTAGCAGGAACTGTGGAGAGCTTAGAGCTTGATTAGACATTGAAGATGCCAAGATCACCCACTGCATCTTGAGCCATCACATGGTGGTCAGAAGTGATACAAGTACATTCTCAAGGTCTCTTTTAAGAACTTTGGAACTGATTTGTGACATAGGAGACACTGGCACAGGACCACTCAGCATAATGTGCCCACATCAGAGAAGGTGCTGTGCTCTATGAACAAAGCATAATTGAGACAACTCAAAGGAAATGCAGGATGTGCAAATTTAGAGAATCTACCCCAAATGTTCACACAGACTATTTGTGCTGACCTGTGGTAGAACATTCTAAGCTTCCATTGGCCTGATCAGCCAGTTGGACATACTGAAACTTGACTCTAGCATAGAGATGTCATTTTGGTCCTCTTTGAGAAGGAAGGACAACAACAAACCAGGAGTTTAATAAATGCTTATTGATTGGTTCACTCTTGTCTATCTCATCCGGTATAATTTTCAAGGGGGAGAGGTCTACCTAACTTGCTGGGACCTTCCTCTGTTTCTCATATTGAGTGGGAACACATACTTCAGTACATATATATCTTGGACAGATACTTCAGATGAACAATTAACTTGTTGAGCTTATAGGACTTTCCTCATCTTGAGCCAAAGAGGACAGTAACATAAACAAGCCTCAGAGGGCCTCTCCCTTCTCTTCTGGCTATAGATGGCTCTAGAGAACAAGGCAACCTTTCCCTGGCTAGTTTGTCAAACAATAAAGACTTTTTCTTTCTCCATCAGCAACAAGCATCAGAACTTCCTCCCAATCAGACCAGTTCCCCACATCAAGGGTAGAGACTGTCTCCAGTTAGTTGGACTCAGCTAGTCCATGTTGCTGGTAGCTTCTCAGCTCCACTGACTTCTCTATTTTGTGTTCCAGTCTTTGAATTCTGTCCATAACCATCTTCTCTTGTTTCTAATTTCCTGGCTTCTCACGTTTCTCCTGCTTCAAATCAAGGACTCCTCATATGTAGTGAGTGACTCACTTCTATCTTAGTTTTGTTGTTGTTCCATCACATCCAAGCTTTGTGACCCCATGGACCATAGCACACCAGTACTGGCTGTGGGGTTTTCTTTGCAAAGATACTGGAGTAGTTTGCCATTTCCTACTCCAGTGGATTAAGGTAAGCAGAAGTTAAGTGACTGCCCACAATCACACAGCTAGTAAGTATCTGAGGCCATATTTGAACTCTGGTGTTCCTGACTCCAGGCCTAGTGCTCTATGAACCACCTAGCTGCCTCTTAATTTAAGGAATCTCAAATGCACATTTTCATAGGACATGACACAGTGAACATATAAGTGTCCCTAAACAGTTCTCTGATTTAGACTTTACCAGAAATAAGTGTCTAGTCCTAAAAATTAATATGTGGGTCCACAGGGTTTTCCTTTCTTTTCTTCTTTTTAGTTTTTTTGATTTGTTTGTGTTTTGGAAGGGGGAAGGCAGGGCAGTTGGGGTTAAGTGACTTGCCCAAGGTCACATGGCTACTAAGTGTTAAGTGTCTGAGGTTGGATTTGAACTCAGGGCCTCCTGACTCCATGTTCGGTGCTCTATTCATGCTACCTAGCTGCCCCCATAGGGTTTTCTCAGCAAAGATAGTGGAGTGGTTTGTCATTTCCTTCTCCAGAAGTTAAGTGACTTGCTCAGGGTCACACAACTGGAAAGTTTTTGAGGTTGGATTTTAACTCAGGTCTTTCTGATTTCAAGCCCAGCACTCTATCCACTTCACCACCTGCTGCCCCAATATGTAAATTAGCCTTTAGACCATAGTGCATTGCAGTTTTTTTAAAACCATCAGAAAGCCCTTGTGCCTGGGGGCAGTGTTTTTAATCAGTTCCTCTCATAACTGTGTCTTTCCTCAAGCTGCTTCTTTTCTGTGTATATTACAAAAATATCTATTTTCCTCCTGTCCCTTTCAGTAAATAAGTGCCCACATAAGAAAGGGGCAATACTTTATATTTAAGCAAGATAACATATGTGAAGTGCTTTGAGAACTTTAAAGCACACAATTTGATGTGATCAACCAGAAAATGTTTTTCAATATATCTGGTCAATTTCTTTCTAATTCCTGGACCAACTGGCATGTTATCCCACCCACCAACTCCACGTTACATTCACACCCATATTATATACATATATATATATAAACATATATACATGCGTGTATATATATACATTTATGTAATATATGTATATACAATATATGTATACATAAAATATTACATTATATATACATATATATATACACACACACACATATATACTTATATCCACCCTGCATTAGTTTTCTTTAGCATTTAAAATTAATCCCTTAGGTTTCTGGAAAGAGTAATAAATATGGTAGGAAGTTTTCCTTGAAAATAATGTCTAATTCCTCAAAAGTTTCCATAATACTTATCAACTTGCCATTCTGAACATCATATTCCTTGATACCAGGGTGGTAGAATGGTCTTGTTTACACACTTCATTATTGAACGAGTATAATAAGGTTAACAGAGTTAAATCTGAGAAATAGAACTGCCTGACTTCTGTCATTTGCGAACACAATCTCCATATACTTAAGTTTAGGGGACCATGAGAAGAGAAGCCAAAGTACTCAAGGAATGGTGCATTTTATAGAATTCTAATAACTCTTGACATTACATGAATACCAGTGGAGATACAAATGATCTCACGGCCATCACCCTGGTGCAAGTGCTCTCCCGTCATAATTTGATTATTGTGGTAGCCTGTGGTGGGTCTGCCTGCCTCAAGTCTCTCCATTCTCCAATCCTTCCTCCATTCAGCCACCAGAATGGTTTTCTTAACTCACAAGTCTCACCAGGTCACTCCGCTACTCAATAAGCTCCAATGGCTTCCTATTGCTTCCAGAATCAAATACAAAATGCTGTGTTTGGTATTCAAAGAACTTTATAACCTAGGCACTGCACCGCCCCCCTTCCAGGCTTTGTACACTTTACTCCCCAACACATACTCTTTGATCCAGTGACAATGGCCTCCTGACTGTTCTACTAATGAGACATTCTATCTTGAAGATCTGAGGATTTTCTCTGAGTGTCCCCCAAACCTAGAATGCATTCCACCCCTCCCCCCTGCCCCGTTCCAACTACTGACTTCTCTGGCTTCTTTAAATCCCAACTCTAATTCCATCTCCTACAGGAAGCTTTCCCCAACCTCCCTTAATTCTAGTGTCTTCCCTCTTTTAATTATTTCCTATTTATTCATATGTAGCTTGTTTGTACACATTTGTTTGCTTGTTGTCTCCGCCATTAGATTGCAAACTCCATGAGGACAGGAACTGTCTTTTGCCTCTTTTTGTATCTCTAGTACCCAGCATTGTGCCTGGCACATAGTAGGTGTTTAATAAATGTTTATTGACTATCAAATATTGATTAGCCCTTTTTCTACATGACCATCCCACTGCCTTTTCTGATTATACGTCTCCTTGATAACATGTTGTATACCACTTGTCCTGTGCAATTTGTTATTGGTAATAAGCTGAAAATTACTTATACCCACCCTGCATTTTCCCCTGTACTTTTGAATTCCTTGAGATCAGGAACTGTCTTTTGCTTCTTTTTGATTCCCCAGCACTTAACGCAGGGCTAGGAACACAGTAGACACTTAATAAAAGTTTACTGACTGCTGGTCATGAAACTTTAATACTTTGAAGACTGTGGAATTCCATGTTCTTCAGCCCTAATAATCATCAGAAGGATAATAGTGATTAAAAAGATGAGATTTTGTTTCAAGGAAGAATTTAGGCTCATTAAAAGCATTGTGGAATTTCCCAAATGCAATTTGACATTCCCTTATTGGTCAATTCTAGGCAAAGTGACCAGATAAGAAATGAACTATTGCTGGCTCCTGTTAAAATGCAAGCACTGGGATTTATAGATTTAAAGCTGAAAGGAATCATAGAGATCATCTAACCCAATACCTTCATTTTACAGAAAAGGACAATGAAACCCAAAGATTTAAGTGACTTGCTCAAAGTCACCCCAATAACAGGTAGCAGAGTTTTTATCTGAACCTAGATTCCCTGATGGGGCAGCTTGGTGGCACAGTGTATAGAGTGCCAGGTCTGGAGTGAGGAAGATTCATCTTCCCGAATTCAAATCTGGCCTCAGACACATACTAGCTGTGCGGCCCTAGGCAAGTCTCTTAACCCTGTTTGCCTCAGTTTCTTCATGTGTAAAGAGAGCTGGAGAAGAAAATGGCAAATCATTCCAGTATCTCTGCTAAGAAAATCCTACATGGAGTCACAAAGAATCAGACATGACTGAAAACAACTGAGCAACAGCGAAAAGGTCTCCTGATGTCTGATCTAGTCACACAGCCTTTATTTTTATTTAAAGAAAACCATTCCTAGCCTAAAGGAGACCCCTCTCAAAATAGAGCCAAGTCAGAGGATCAGACCTGAAATGAACCTCAGACATCAATTAGTCCAAGTCCCTCATATTAAAGATAAGGAATATCTGAAACTTTACAAGGGCATGTCTCAGGGGAGGTTTTTTTCCATTCTTTCATCTTTCCTTCTTCCCTTTCATTATTCTACTGTGGCTAGAAAGTGAAGAAGGGTGGTAATTTTACCAATGAACTGAAACCATCCCTTAGGAATGGAGAAAATCACAACAAACCCACTTTGGAGATTTGAGGAGACCTGGGTTGTGCGTAGGGATGGGAGTGAGATGTTGCAGACCTCTTGCCCCAATGTAATTGGTCTTAAAAGCGGATTATTATATCCCATAGCTTTAAAAGAAATTAGGAAATTCTAAAGCATGACCAGTACCCATGGGAGGTCTAATTCATTTGGCCAATGAATGTGAAGCTGGTAAATGCCCCGCTGTTTTCCTAAGCATTTCTTGAGTACCTCCTTCCACCCCCAAAGATTACTCACTCCAGCACACACTGGGTAATACATACAGATGCAGCTCCAAGAGCCAGGGGGTGACTCAGCACTGTAGGAAACGAGCCCATCGGTTTCCAAAGGCATGGGTCTGGTTGTAATTTCATGTCTTAGTACCCACCTAACCACCGCATCGTAACTTCCTCAGAAATTGATCCTAAGGGCTAATTATGGAGCAGTCCCAAGAGATTTCCCCAGCTCCAAAATGACTGACTAGCTCATTGTACATGGAGATGAATTGGTTAGAAAGTCCTGTACATAGACTTACACCTTACTTTTCAAAGATGAATACTTTGAAAAGAGCTGGGCACTGTTGTTCCCACCCACATACTGTAGCAAAGCAAAGCTTTTTGAAAGACTTGGTGGGCACTTCCACTGTAATTAGCTTTCCAAGTATTGTTTTTTTGCAAGTTGTTTTTGTGACAGTACCTGTGGTTTGGCTTTTATTCAAGGGGATCTTACATTTTTTACATTCTCTAGTGAGAACAGCCAAAATATCAAAGGGTGAGGGATTCTGCAGAAGCAGCCCTCCAGGTTAGGAATTTACAGAATGTCTTTTCCCTCATACCTTTGTCTCTTTTGTTTATAGTCGCTCTTCCTCCCCCTCCCCCGCCCCCACATTATGGAAAAGTTTCATAGAATTTCAGAACTAGAAGGGATTCTTAGAATGAGTTAGAAAGGTCTTGAGAGACCATCTAATTCAAACCCCCCATTTTACAAACAAGAAAACTGAAGCCTAGGGGGCAGCTAGGTGGCGCAGTGAGTAAGAGCGCTGGCCTCGGAGTTGGGATGACCCGAGATCGAATCCGACCTCAGAAAATGTGCACCCACACACAAAATAATGACTGGCCGTGTAACCTTGAGCAAGTTACTTAACCCCAATTGCTTAAAAAAAAAAAGAAAGAAAGAAAACTGAAGCCCAGAGATAAGTGACATATCCAAGGACACATGGTTAATTAGTGGACCTGGGTCCCCTCCTATGTGTTCAGTTAATGTGGTCTCCACTATACTAAGCTTCTGTCTCTCTGTTCCTTCTACTTTCCCACCTTCCAGGTAACTTTTTCTCCCATTGCCCCTGTGGATCCAGGAATATATGAAATAGAAAAGAGTTCAAGGCTACTACTTTTCCTTAGTTCAGATCACGCAATGTGATTTTAAGTGGTAAGAATTTAGAATGAGATGAAAGGGTTATATGAAGGTCATATGATTTGGCGAGGGGGTGTACATAGAGAAACTAAGTTTGCAAATAGGAATTAGTCAGACATGTCAGACTAGCAACTAAGAACCACCCACACAAGCAAGAAAGAGCTATCAATTTGTTAATCCTTTCCATATCTGGATTGGTGAGGCTCAACTATGATGAGTAAAATATTAAAATAAAAATAAATTGACTCACTAATATCCATAGTCTTTCATAATACATCCACCTTCTATCTGCTAGCATCCTATTTAGGGATGATGAGGAAGCTGAGAACTCTGAGCCAAGTCAGCGCTTTGCAAGGGACAGCCAAGCTATATTACACTACCAATATGGCTAGCAATGTGCAGCAGAGGATTCAAGGAAGAAGAGTGGAACAAAGCCCTTGAGGGTAGTTAGATTAATCACTAGCATGGAAATGTAGAGAAGTTGGGGCTATCTTTGGAAGATGACTCTGGAGCTGACGAAGAACGTGGTTACATTGCTGGAATTCTCAGGAGACTTTTATGACATGGGGACATTACTGTGTGTTTTCTTAGGCTGCCAATCTCAGAAAGGTGCTAGGATAGACAAGTGTGTTTGTTTTCCCAACTTGTATCACAAAGCTTGTTCCCAGTAAGGCATGCCCCTTACCCTAGTTCTTCCATGCTATCCAGGTGATCCACAGTAGTTTAGGTGAATTTAGAAAATGCCTGATTCAGATAAAACCTATATCAGATAAGAATCAGTAACCTCTTATGAGTTCCATACCAGTAGGTATGGCAGAAAAGGAGAAACTGGGAAACAGACTCCCATTTATAGTCCTTCTTTTATGATGTTTCAGTGTGCAGGGAGGATTCACCAGCTCTTTATTTACCCTACCACTCACAATCAGTCTGTCATAAAGACTCACTGAATCTTCTCTTCACATAACTCTCTCTCTCTCTCTCTCTGTACCTGGTACTTCACCATTGACTTGTGGGTAGTCTCCTACTATTAGGCAAGTGTGTGATGACAAGAGCTCTTGAGACAGACTTGGGCCTAGATCTTTGATACAAATACCTTTTTGAAATGCTACTTTATCAACTTTAGGAGTGGCAGGTCTAACATCAGCTTTATTTATCTTTTCTGGATCCCCCTATGTCCTTCAGTTCATTACCACAGAACTACTTTCCCTCTGTGTTTCAGAAAGCAGTATCTTCTCTTGAACAAGGGGCAACAACACACATAGTAGGAGTAACAAGAACGTGTAATGACTGAGTTTGGGAACATCTTTTCAAGCAACTTCAAGTGCTTCATGGATATTATCTCTTGAAATCTCACAACATCATAAGAAGGAGGCAAAAATCATCCTCCCAACATAGAACTTGGGACACTGAAGTAAAGTGAACTAAAATGAATTGCCTAATATTACCCATGAATCAGTTCTGACTAGAATATAGGACAAGGTACTCCCTATTAAAACGTAAACTCTCATAAACCTTATTTCTAGATGAATTACTTTTCATTGAAAGTTGAATAAAACTGAGACAGAAAATTGTGTTTATCTTCCTAAGGTAAAGAAAGTGCTAATTGAGAAAATTGAAGAGTAAGGAATGCTGCCAAGCCTGTAAGAATGTATCAGGGTTTCCTGGATTTGTCTTCATGTGGCCTCAGAATATTTACAGATTTTTCTTTGGGGAAAAGAACATACAAGTTGGACAACCTTGGACCAACAGTACCTAAAAGGGCTAAAAATTCCAGGAATGATGAGACTTCAAGTCCTCCCTAAAACAGAACTAGTAGGAGAGACCCTGATTCTAAGATGATAATAATAATAAATAATAATAATTCACATTGATATAGTACTTTAAGGTTTGAAAGGTGCTCTACAGTCTCCTTTGGGCCTAACAATAATGGAGAGAATGATAACTCTGGAGTCAAAGGACGTGGATTCAAATCCTGTCTTGATGCTTACTCTCCTATGTGACCTTAGACAAGTCACTTCACTTTCCTGTGCCTCGGTTTCCTCATTTGTAAAATGAAGAGGTTGGACTAAATTGTCTCTGAGGTTCTTTCAGACTCTAAAACCATCATCTTACTATGATCCTATAATACAATCTGCTCTTATTATTATCATTCCCAATAATCAAGCGGCAAGCATTCATGAAGTCCCTCTTGTATGTTGTATGCTTGGTACTAGAGATACAGTAATAATGAACTTATATTATTAGGGAACACAACTGCATGTATTAGTACATACAAGATAATACACAGGTAATTTGAGTGATAGGGAAGGTACTAGCAGCTAGAAGATCAGGAAAAGATGAGGAAAATGAGGCCCACAGAATTGACATGACTTGGTCAAGGTCACACAACTGGTAAGAGTCTGAGGTAGGGTTCTATCCATTGTGACCCATTGCCCAGGAATATCTCGGAATCTTCATAAGGCCCATGTCAACCACAGTTCCAAGGTCTAGACCAAACTATGAATAGCCTTTGGGAGAGGGGAATGAGGCAAAAAACTGCTTATTTTATTAAATTCTCTTCAGAATCAGACTTCTAAACTTATCTCACGAAGTGAAAGGAATGATATCCTTGAACCCTAAGGAATAGTTCTTTTCCCTGCATATCATCCACAGTGCCCAGTTATTTCAAATGTATGAAATGATAGTTTCAATTACCTTTAGTGGCTCTACCATAGTACTGACCCTTCCCTCCCCCCCCTCACCCGCAAACCAGCACATGCTGGATAACAACAGAAATACAGCAATACCTACTACTACTACTACCACATCAATACTACTACCACTATTATTATTACTACTACTGCTACTAATATGACGACTCCTCTCCTCCTCCTCCTCCTCCTCCTCCTCCTCCTACTACTACTACTGTGACTGCCAGGATAGTCAGAATCTTCTGATAAATCCTTGAGGGGAAAAAACCCCATCTTTTATTTCAACTGAGTTTCTTTTTTTCTCTAACTTAGTGACTTAAAATCAGCAGGAAGTCTCATTTCCTTTCTTTGAACTATCCAGTTCTGAAGTCTGTATTTCCTTCCACCACTGCATAGCTGATCTCTTATTTCATAATTGTGAGCAATGACATGATAGACGGTGGTGAATACCAACTTACTCATCGAATTGGAATACCAGTTAGCCTCATGTCATGGTGGTACTGAGTATGATGTTCATATAAAGAGGAATAGTATTATTTCCCAGCCTGTCAGAACAACTTCCTTCAGACTCACAAACTTTGATATTAAAAGAATGGCATGTGTAATGTGGCATCTAGAGTCATTCTGTATGAAATCCTCCTTTTCAAGATTCCATTAGTGACGTCTCAAAATAGCTTCTGTGGGATGTTCCTGTGGGCTCTTTCTTTTCCCCTTATATAGTTACTTAGCAGAATTACTAAGAATGATAGAATATTAAAACTGGAAGAGATCTTTAAAATGATCTGATTTGGCTCCTTTATTTTACTGATGAGGAAACCAAAACTAATGAAATTAAATGAGTTGCCTCCAGTACTCACTAGCTACAGGATTGTGAGCAAACTCCAGCCACCTTGAGTCTGACTTTCCTTATCTGTGATATGAAGGCAAAAATACTTACACTCCCTACTTAACAGGGTTGTTGTGAAGAAAATATTTGCAGATTGCTATAGAAACATGGGCTATATTATTTATTTTAAGGCATGACCCTGTGTGATCAGCCAGAGGTATAACTGAGGAGGGAGTTCATCCTGTATGTAGCTTGTTTGTAAGTATTTTCTTGTTTATTGTTCCCTCCATTAGATTGCAAGCTCCTGGAGGACAGGGACTGCCTTTTGCCTTTCTTTGTATCCACAGCACTTAGCACAATGCCTGGTATATCTTTATTGTTCAGTCCTTTCAGTTGTGTCCAGCTCTTCATAGTATTCATAATACACCATTTGGGGTTTTCTTAGTAAAGATACCAAAGTGGTTTTTCATTTCCTTCTCCAGCCTGGTACAGAGTAAGTATTTGATAAATGCTTATTGACCAACTAACCAACATGAGGGAAATGAAAATGAATTAAAACAGAAGATGGGATATCAGGGTTTGGGAGATGGTTAGGAGTCCTTAGCAGAAATGAGAGACAGAGGGTCTTAAATGTGAGTCTGGGATGTTTATATTTTATTCTAGAGGCCCTAGGGAGTCACTGAAGCTTTTTTAGAAGAGAGTGGCCTGCTCAGAACTGGACCTCAGTAAGACTATTTTGGCATCTATGGGGAGGATGGATGGGAGAGAGCAGGGAGATAAATTGAGGACATTATAGTAGAGTTGATGGGAAGCTAGGTGGCACAGTGGTTAGAGTACTGATCTTAGAGACAGGAAGACTCATCTTACTGAGTTAAAATCTGACCTCAGACATTTACAAGCTGTATAAGTCTGAACAAGTTACTTAACCCCTATTTGCCTCAGTTTCTTCATCTGTAAAATGAGCTAGCGAAGGAAATGGCAAAACACTCCAGTATCTCTGCCAAGAAAACTTCAAATGGGGTCATGAAGTGTCAGACACAGCTGAAAAATGACTAAAAAACAACATATATAAAGGATAGTTATTAGTGATGCAAATATTTTGTTAGAAATATAATCCTGTACAGTACCAGGAGGGATCTGGCTGCCAAACAACATGGGAAGGGGAGAATCAAATTTCACTGGACGGTCCCTCAGAGCTTAAAAAAATAATAATATATTTAAAGAGTCTAGAAATGACTAAGTATCGAAAAATGAAACTAAATGTATTTGTTTGAATTAACACCTGCTTCTATTTCCTTATTGAAGTAGAGGAAAAGGAAATCTGAGAAATTCCTCCTCAAGCCTAAAAGTGGTTTTATGACAAGAAATACCTTCTTTAAAGAAAGATCAGATGTCAGCCTTGGAAAATAGCTCCTATAATTATAGATTACATTATTTAAAATGTGCCATTCTTTTAGTCATTTGCCTTCATAGCACAGAAGCCAATGAAGTGACATCTCCTAATGACAGGTTAATGGAGTCTCTGCTTGATCTAAAACAAAAGGAACAGCTCATCCATTAACAAGCATCCCAGTCATTTCAGTGTGGAGCCGTGTGTTACCTGGGACTTTTCTTCCTCCATTAAATTGGCCTCCCAAGGAAATGTGCCAATGCACTTACTACCTTAAGACTGGACTGTCACAGATGCTCAAAGGTAGTTTTACTGTCATCTTACTGACTTGGAAGACACAGCATATGGAGTGATGCTATATTGACTCAAGGTCACTCAGGAGTTGGCGGCAGGCCTGCTAACTCATGGGAGGCCATACTTTGAATTGTGCTTCTTAGGGATCAAATCAATAGGCATGATGAAGTTGCTTAATTGGGAAAGGAAAAAAATGGTTATATTTGGTAAGTGAGAGGGAGTAACATGAACTCTGGCCCCATTTTAGCACCACAGGAAAGAGATCTCATATCATTTACCTCGTGTAAGCATTTTTAATCTGAGCAAAGGAGAGCCAAGGTGATGATTTCCAAAGGAAAGGGGGTGGGGAGGAGGGTGTGTGTGTGATAAAATTTACCCATGATGCCATGAGGTAGAGTCCTTGTTGCTCTCACTCTCATATCCTAGAAAAGGTGAAGGATGGGGAGGTTTCCCCGACAGGACTGGGTCAGGTGTTATTGCTACCTGATATGTGGAGTTCTCTGGAATTTTAATGTATTTGTGTTGTTCATCCTCCACTAGTTTTGTGGGTTCCTAGACATGGCTATCAGGGGCAGCTAAGTAGCACAATGGATAGAGTGCTGGGCCTGGAGTCAGGAAGAGCTGAGTCCAAATCCAACCTCAGCCTAGCTGTGTGACCCTGAGCAAGTCACTTAACCCTGTTTGCCTCTGTTTTCTCATGTAAAATGAGGTGGAGAAGGAAATGGCCAATCACTCCAGTATCTTTGCCAAGAAAACCCCAAATTGAGTCACAAAAAGTCTGATATGACTGAAAGGTATGGCTCTACACCTAGATTAGATTCCTGATTCCCTCTCCATTAAATATATTAAAGAAGTTAGCCAGGAACTGAAACGTCTCTTGTATAGGCCTTTTATATTGAATATTAATTTGTATATTCCAATTTTTTTACAAAAGGGTTTTTTTCTTTAATATAGTCTAATATAGTGATACAACTAACCATCTACCACAAACCCAGGAGTAGAAATTTGACTTCTACACTATTACATTGCAGAGTTGGGCTAGACTATATAATAATTAAATTGAAATAACACTTTAGAATTTCTAAAGTAACTAGGATGAAAATTCTAAAAATACTAACACAAACTGATGAAGAGGCACTGTTTTTGAAATTAAAAAAAATAAAATGTGGGTTGATTTATGAGTCTATCTGAAGCCTCTGTTTGTGGAGGTCAGGATGGGTAATATGAACAATGACAGTAAGAGTTAGCACTTATCTAGTGTTTTAAGATTTGCCTGAACGTGAACTCAGACTTCAAGAAGTAAGGGAGGACAGAAGGGCCTGGCATGCTGTGGTCCATGGAGTCATGAAGAACTGGACACAATTGCATGACCAAAAAGAGTTTGCCAAATACTTTATCTGTTACCTCACTCGATAATATGTTTGATAGTGAGCTGTATCATTGCAAGGGCTCCTCATATTGAAGCAATCACAAGTTGGCATTAAAGAATCCAAGAAATAGTATGGCACCTTATTCCTCCCTAATAGTGGGTATCTTCCTGATGGCTGAAAGAAAGAAGTAAGTCAATAAGGTACCTCCACAGCTCTGAGTATCTTCCAGAATAAGGGAAGAAAGCAGCAAATAAATTAGAATTTAGAATTAGCCTTTCACTGTTGCCTACAGAACTCCCTAAACTGCTGTTCTACCACTAGGAGCCTTGGGGGAGTGTCTAGGCCTGGTCCTTTAAGTTGGTTTGACTATGGATGTTTATACTACTTTATTTGTTGGTTTAATTCTCATAGCAGCAATCAGGGAGGAGTAACTAAGGCTCTGCCCAAGGGCGCAGAAATCTAGAAGGTGTTAACAGAAGCTAAATTCTATCATACAAAAACAATTGAGCTCAGTAAGCAAGGATGTTTTGTTCACATTTGCTCCCTCAGTAGCTACACCCCATGAGTCCCCCTTTGACCCTGCTATGCCATATAACCCCCCCCATTAGCAGCCATCCCAACAATGTCCTCATGGTGTCCCAGGCTATTTTCCCCAGTCTTGTGCAGTGTCAAGGGGTATCTTCATACCTTGCTCTGCTGGATTGTATCAATAGAGTGCATTTATAAGTTGCTCTAAGGTTTGCAAAGTGTTATATGAATGTTACCTCATTTTATCCTTACTAAAACCCTAGTAAGTAGTTATTATTATTATCCCCTTTTACAGATGAGGAAATTGAGGCAGACAGGCTAAATAACTTGCCCAGAGTCATATAGCTAGTAAATGTCAGAGGCTGGATTTGAATTTTTGTCTTTCTGACTGTAGGTTCAGCATTTTTAACAATACTTCACACTGTTTACCTGGGCATTAAAAATGCTAGTTACAACCCTTTCAGTCTTCATATGAACCACTTAGCCATGATCTGCTACATTATCATGCATTCAATATCTAATCTTGATCAACTGTTGCCTACATGAATGGGGCTAGGTACAATGGGATCTCATCTCAAACTCTCTTTCCTGGAGAGGCATCCCAAAGCCTATGCCCTTCTGATAGCATCATTTTCATAAGTGATGTAAGGCAGCATCTTCTAAATTGCTTTGGCCATAGAATGATTTTGGTTTTGAAAATATTGACAAGATTCATATATGCTGATTCAGCCTGGGATGTCTTCAGACTCAAGAGGTATTAGGGAAAATTTTGTATTAAGGAAATTAAGTTTATTTTATGCCCCAGCAAAATATTGTGCATAAGTTGTTAATACATTGTTCATAGATTTCATAAATATTTCATAAACATTTTAGAGAAGAATATATTACTAAATATCAGCTTTTTCTCATGGAGCTCCTATTTGAAATGCTAGGGTTTTCCATTGGAAAACCATCAAGGTGACAGATATTTATTAAGAGCTTTCCAGACAATATGATTAGCACTGGAGATACAAAGAAAGGCAAAGACAATCCCAAATCTCAAGGAGTTCACAGTCTAATGAGGGAAACAAAATGTAAAGAACTATTTACCAAAAAAAAAAAATCTATACAAGATAAACTGGAAACAACCTCAGAGGGGAGGCACTAGCATTGAAAAAGATCAGAAAAGTCTTCTTTTAGAAGGTAGGATTATAGCATAAACTTGAAGGGAACCAGAAGACAGAGATGAGAATTCCAGGCATGGGGGCCAGCCAGTAAAATGCACTCAGTCAGGAGATAGAGTGTCTTGTGTGAAGAACAGCCGAAGTCACATGTTCTTCATGTGCACATAGGGGTCCCATGGGTCCTACCGTTTGGGAAAGCTTGCTGGAATATTTTTTTCTATGTGTGGAAGCTTCCAACTAAAGAGTTCTGCAGGGGTTAAAAAGAACTCTTTTTAACTCCAACAACACTTTGTGGCTAAGAATAAATATCATGTATCAGCTACCATTGATCTTGAAATAAAATGCAGATGCAAAAAATAACTTCTTTCAGGCATAGCATCAAGGAACTCAGAAAACCATTATCTCCAAGGACTATCTCTGATGCAATTTAGGTGTCAAAAGTGTTCAGTCTGAAGAGCAGAAGGGGAACTTAATGTAATCTGAGAGGCATATGCATCCAAGAGCAAATGTGTTTTCCTTTTCTGTATGGTAGCATCTACTGTCCCCTTCTGAGTCATCACCTTATCATGGCGGAGAGGCTTACGCAGCTCAAAGAAACTGCGAACTATGCCAATATAGATAGGCCATAGTGGAGAGTTCTGACAAAAGGTGACCCACTGAAGAAGGAAATGGTAAATCACTCCAGTTCTTTGCCAAAAAAACCTCACGGACAGGGCCTGGTGTGCTGTGATCCACAGTGTCACAAAGAATCAGATATGACTGTACAACTGAACACTAACAAAGCATCTACTCTAATACAAATTACCAGGTATTTAACTATGGAAAACGATGGTGTGGCTTGTCCTATAGTCATCAAATTAATTAATTTTAATTAACTAAATTAATATAATGTATTACAATAGAGGGAAATGGCATACACCAGATGGAGAAGGGAGAAAGAGAAAGAAGCATATTGTAGAAACTTACACAGTATACAGAATTGAAGATGATAAGCCTAAAAAGACATCTGAAGAATCAGCCCCTGGAAAAATTGTGAAATAAGGTACATTTGTCTTCAACATCTTCTACCTTTCTTTCTTTTTTTTTTTTGGAGGGCAATTGGGGATAAGTGACTTGCCCAAGGTCACACAGCTAGTTTTTGTGTTAAGTGCCTGAAGCCAGACCCAAACCCAGGTCCTCCTGACTCCAGGGCCAGTACTCTATTCACTGTACCACCTAGCCGCCCTTCATCTTCAACCTTTCTTTCTGCAGTCTTTTTTTCCTCAAATCCTACGTGCCAATCCCTCTTCCCCAATCCAACCTCAAAAGTACTCAATGCTCCATGTTCTCTCCAGCTTCACATTCCCCTCTCCCTTAATCTAAATGACTCTCGGCTTAAGGCATATATCATTTGGAAATTGGATTTGATTAATCACCCTGAAGTAAAAATGGCAAGTAATAATTTAATGGGTTACTCCTTGGATTTCTTGGATTTTAAGAAGGATCATCATCTTAAACCAAAGTAATGGTAGAATATCAACTATAGGAATTGGCCGATGAAGGAGCTATTTTGGATCGGGGAAGCCTAAGAAGTGTCAAATTATACTATCTGGGCCACTGCCTATTCTGCTTACTCATCAGGCCAACCTTGACTGAATCTTTACCTGCTAAAGATTTCAACAAAAGCTAGAGGGTTGTTATTAGTAATAATAACAATAATTACTTATACTTGTTGAGTTTTATTTGGTTTAAAAATGTTTTGTAAAAATTATTTTAGTTTACCTTTGTGATAAACTGGCATGGTGGGCAGAGTATTTGTCTCTGAACCAGAATAACCCCAGGTTCAAGTTGTGTCAGTGACCTATTATAACTATGAGACCTTGGGCTTAACCTTTCACTGCTCTGGGCAGCCCTCTAAGATGAAAACTGCAGAGAAAGTACTGATCTGCATTAAGGAAGGGGCTTCCCTCATCTGAGTGTCCTCTATATTAGTGAAATCACAGGTCTAATCCCTATCCCTAACAAACCTGCTGAAGCCCTTCACCTTTGGTATCTACCTATCACCCAATTCTCACCTATGGCTCCAGGAAGCCATAGCATGTGCAGTGACCATACTATCTTAGCAGATGGGCTAAATCAGGCTTAGGGTAGCTGATGGAAATCTGTTGGGAAGTTAGGAGATGTCGACCCCAAGCATATGAAAACTTCCCCCAGCAGAATGGGCAGAGGAGAACAATTTGTTTTAATAGCCACAAAGGGAGCAGAAACAGGTGCTGTAGAGCGCTTAGAGCATGGTCAGACATCGAAGACGCCAAGGTCCTCCACTGCAGCCCAGGCTATCACCAGTCATCTTGATTTGTGTCCAGTCATTAGTCTCTGATGACTCTGGCAGAGAGAGTAAGACTAATTACTTTATGTAACTCTGCCTCACTTATATCTAATTCATGTAAAGGTCAAAATATCACCCATTATCCACTGTTTTGTCCCCAATATCATGATGTCATTGGTCCCCTTTGAAAACAAAGGATGATCAACAAATCCCTATCCCTAATATACCCTATAAGGCAGACAAAGGTGGTATTATTGTCCTTACTTAAGGATATTGAAACTCAGAGAACTAATAAGTGGTATAGTTATTATCAAACTCCTCATCTTCAGGTTGACTCCTCCAGCTTCTGGTGTCTTCCTCCCAAAGTTATGTATTTTTATGCCTATATGAATATATGTTATCTTTCCTTGATGGAGTACAAGCTTTTTGAGGGAAGAGACCACTTCAGATTTCTCTTTGTATTATTGTCAGCACCTAATATAGTATTTGGCAGAGAGGAAGAGTTTCACAAGTGCTTGTTGATTGATTCTGGCTATAATGTTGCTGGGAGTTTTCACTTCAGGTTTCTTTTAAGAGATGATCAGTGGATTTTTCTTTATATTTCCATTTAATTCTCTGGTTTTCAGAGATCTGGGTAATTTTATTTCAAGATTTTTTGAAATAGGAAGTCTAAGCTCTTTTTTTGGTTATGACTTTCAGGTACTCCAATGATTCTTAAATTTTTTCTTCCTGCTCTGCTCTCCAAAAGTCAGTCATTTTTGTTTTGAGATACCTTATATGCTATATTTTCTGTCTTTTGACTTTGTTACAATATTTTTGTTGCCTCATGGAGTCATTGGCTTCTATTTGGTCCAATCCAATTTTCAGGGAATTTGGGCAAAATTTTGTACCTCTTACACCAAGTTGTTAATTCTCTTTCCAATTACTTCTTCCATATCTCCCGTTTCTTTTTCATTTTTTTCCTCAGGTACTTTCATTTCATTTATAAAACTATTTTAAACTCTATAAGGTCTTGCTTCATCTCTTCCAGGAATTTTGGTTGAATTTGTGCCCAAGCTATGTTTTTCTCTGAGCCTTTGCTTGTAGATATTTTGAAGTCATTCTCTTTTTCTAGATTTGTGTCTTGAGCTTCCTTGTTACCATAATAGTTCTTTATTGTGAGATTCTTTTCTTGTTTGCTCATTCTTCCAGTTTGCTTCCTGACTTCATACTTGATATTAAGGCTAGACTCTGTGGCACTTCTAGAGGGGAGGTCTGGCTTGGTCTCATTTCTGCTTTTGGAAGGTATTCAGTGTTACGTTGTTCCAGGATCTCAGGGACTGGTTGAGGAACCTGTGAGCTTTCAGTGCTCCAAAAGTGGTCTGGTCCAAGGTGAAGTTTGATTGGTGGCCCCCGGCCTTAGCTCTGCAATTTTCTGATCTGGGTTTGAATCTGCAAAATAATAGCCTGGCACTATACTACATTCCTGTCAGCCAGCTAGAAAGCTCTGTTCATCCAGCAAGAGAAAATTGTGGGTTCCCCTTTGTTCTGGAATTCCTGACTTGGTTTTTTCTCTACAGGCTGGGCTATGTGTTAGAACTAAGAACCCCTTCTGCTCCTGGGGTATGAGCCATATCACTTCAACAGACATCCCTCTCTGTTTTCTATGCTAACCTGGACTGGAAAAAAATGGCAGCACATTATGAATCTTTCTGGGTTTTCCCATCAAGATGTGGTCTGGTGAATTTCCTAAATCTTTTTTGAGGATTTTTGTGGAGGGGAACTCAGCTGTCCTACTCTTTACTGCTTTGCCATTTTGACTCTTGTGCTGATTGATTTGGACTCCACATCAAGCATTCTCTCTACCACATCACTTTTTGAATATTACATTTTTGGAATGTCAAATGCTTTGGGGATTCTTAGGTTTGTTGGTTTTTTACTTTCTATATTAGAACTATATCGGTCCAGTCTCTAGAGCCCTAGTCTCTCTTTCTGAAGAATTCCAGCACATGTGACCCATCAGAGAGGGGGACTAAACATTTTCTCTCATCCTTACAACCACTCAAACCTTCCCCAAATAAGAATCATGTATAAAAAGTAAAGCAATTTCAGCTGTCTACATGCTCTAGGACACCAAGACATGAAAGAAGGAACAATTAAATGAACTAACAGTAGAGAAGGCTAATCCTTAACCCCTGTTCTCACTCAGTACCCTTTCCCTTACAGCCCACCATACTCCTGCAGTATTGTGCAAGCTTCCCTACAGTCTTGGAATATAACTCAATTCTACATATGTTCCCCACCCAGTTCCACCAAATACCAAGACAGAGGCTTGTCCTAAATGAAACAGTGGTGTGGCAGTGCTCTGTGATATTACATAACTCAGAGAACTGAGGAACAGAGAGACCTGAGGCAGACACTTGTGTGTGACTGTATGACACTTAAGGATGAGGGAAAGAGACCACCATCCATCTGGGACCAGTTTTGCCCTCTCAGATGTTACTTAAGTAGATGTGGATGCCTGTGAAGCATGAATTGGCCAGTGTAAAAGGAGGTTGAAATGGCTTTGAAGTCTATCCTCTAGGGAAAACACCATCAAAAGAGAAGTCAGAAAGTGGTAAATAAGGAAATATAAGAGGGAGAAAGACTGGAATTGCTAAATATCTCAGGAGGAAGAAAAGTCATCTAGAGACCTTGAACATAAGCAGATGAGCTAACAGCTATTAATAACAGAAGGGAATATATCCTCCAGATTAGCTAAAAGAGTACAGACATCAATGGATAAATATTGCAAGATAAAGAAAAGTGAATTAACACCTGATAGAACAAAGGATCTTGCAGATTCCCAAGAGAGCATGGAAACATAGCAAGGAGTTTCTAAATGGTTTAAAAGAGAAATAAGAACTAGAAAAACAAAATTTATGACCCATATAGCAGAAATAATTGGCAGAATAGAAAAACTCAGATTCATGGTGGCAAGCCTTACCAAAAAACAAAGAGAAAATAATTGACTGGGAATGCAAATATACAGGAGTGAAAGATAATCTGGAAGACGAAAAGCAAAAAGCAATAATGTTAAAAGACTACCTCCATGGAAACAAAACATTGATCCAGAAGACAATATATCAACACTACTTAAGGATTATAGGTCTCCTAGAGGAATATGACAAGCCAAAAAACCTGCTCACTCTCTAGTCTGTTCTGCCTCCACACCAGCTGCCCTTCCCAACCTCCTCTTCATGTTTTGTCTTCCCCTATTAGAATGTAAGTTCCTTGAAAGTAGGGACAGTCTAGTTTTCTTGAATTTGAATTCTCAATGCTTAGCACAGTGCCTGATACATAAGTACTTAATAAAGCTCCACCTGTCTGTCTGTCTATCTAAAGTCTAAAAAGGAGTTAATTTTAGAAGGCAGTGGGAAAAGGTGTTGCCAGCTTTCTGAAGTTACTGATCTAGCAGCTTCAACAGCATCTTTCTGTCACTCCTCTGTACAGCTCTTTAAAAAGAGAGCTACACATTACTAAGAGTCACCCCACAGCTGGGCTCGTCCCTCAATTTTCCATTCCTGCTGAGATCTACCTCCACAGAATCACAGTTATAAGCCCAACCCATATGTGAGTATGAAACCCTTCTATAATTTTCTTCCCAAAGTAGCCATCTAACTTTTTTTTTTTGAAAGATCTCTAGTGAGGAGAAATACTTTCTGACCTCCCAAAGCAGCCCAATCCATTTTAGGATATCTCTAATTGTTAGGGAGATTTTCCTCATATCAGATCTAAATCTACCTCTCTACAATTTCTGTTCACACATTGACCCAACAAGCATTTATTAAGTGCCTGCTATACCCACGCACCATTCCTCCTACTTCTGAGCCCAGGGGTCACAGGATCATAGGCTTAGAGCTAGAAGGGATTTGAGTGGTTTACAATTCCAATTTTTTCTCTTTTTTGTAGATGCAGAAACTGCAACCCAAGGAGTTAGTGACCACAGCTGAGATTTAAACTCACATTCACTGATTTCAAAGGTGCCTCTCTTTCTACTACATTATACAAAGAACACAAGACTATTCTCTCTTCCATATGACAGCTTTTCAAATTCTGAAGGGTAAAAGAAGAATATTTGTAAAGTGCTTTGCAAACCTTATTGTCTAGTCCATCTTCTATTCAGCCACCAAACTGATCTTTCCAAAGCACAGATCTATGTCACCCCCTTTTCTTTTTTAAAAATATTTTAATTTGTTTATTTTTTTAGTTTTTAACATCCATTTCCACAAGATTTTGAATCACAAATTTTCTCTCTGTCTTTTCCCTACCCACCATCCTAAAACAGAGATCCCACTGAATACCCCTTCTCCCCATCTGCTCTCCCCTACATCCTCATTCCCCTTCTGACTTTCTAGTAGGGCAAGATGGACCTCCATATCCTGGTGCTTGCACATCTTATTTACCTTCCCAGTTGCATGCAAAAAAACCAATTTTTTTTTTGCTTTTTGGAGGGCAATTGGGGTTAAGTAACTTGCCAAGGTCACACAGCTAGGTTTTTGTTTGTGTGTGCGTTGTGTCTGAGACCGGATCCGAACTCAGGTCCTTCTGACTCCAGGGCCGACGCTCTACTCACTGTGCCACCTAGCCACCCCAAACCAAATTTTTTAACATTTATTTATAAAACTTTGATTTCCAGATTCTTTCCCTTCTTCCCTTGTCACCCACCCCCACTGGGAAGACAAGTGATTCAATATAGGTTGTACATGTGTAGTTACACAAAATGTTTCCATAGTAGATATATTGTGAAAGACCAACTATATTTCCCTCCATCCTATCCTGCCCTGCACTTATTCTATTTTCTACTTTGACCCCGACCCTTTTCAAAAGTATATGCTTCTAACTATCCTCCCCCCGCCAATCTGCCCTCCTGTCTATCATCCCTGCTCTTATCCCCTTCCCCCCTACTTTCCTGCAGGGTAAGCTACCCAATTAAGTGTGTATATTATTCCCTCCTTAAGCCAAATTCAATGAGAATAAGGTTGATTCATTCCCTTTTGCCTTCCTGTTCTTCCCCTCCACTGTAACAATTTTCCCTTGCCTCTTCTAAATGAGATAATTTACCCCATTCTGTCTCTCCCCCTCTTCTCTCATTATATTCCTCTCTCACCTCTTAATTCCACCTTTTAAGTATCATCCCTTCCTATTAAATTGGTCCTGTGCCCTCTGTCTATGTATACCTGTAGACATATATACACACACTCAAATATGTATTCATACCCCCATATGTCCTCCTATATAGACACATATATATGTATGTATACATATACACACATATACATACATACATATATACATATATATACATATACACATGCATACATTTCTATTCCCTTCAACTATTCTCATACTGAGAAAAGTTTCATAAGTTACAATTATTGTTTTTCCATGTAGGAATATAAGTAGTTCAATTTTGACAAGTTCCTTATGATTTCTTTTCCCTGTTTACCTTCTCAAGCTTCTCTTGCTTCTTGTATCTGAATGTCAAATTTTCTATTCAACTCTGGTTTTTTCATCAAGAATGCTTGAAAGTCCTCTATTCCACTGAATGACCATATTTTCCCCTAGAACATGATACTCAGTTTTGCTCAGTAGGTGATTCTTGGTTTTAATCCCAGCTCCTTTGCCCTCCAGAATATCATATTCCAAGCCCTTTGATCCCTCAATGTAGAAGCTGCCAGGTCCTGAGTTATCCTGATTGTGTTTCCACAATATTGAAATTGTTTCTTCCTGGCTGCTTGTAATATTTTCTCCTTGATCTGGGAACTCTGGAACCTGGCTATAATATTCCTAGGAGTTTTCTTTTTGGGATCTTTTTCAGGAGGTGATCAGTGGACTCTTTCAACCTCTATTTTGCCCTTTGGTTCTAAAACATCAGGGCAATTTTCCTTGAGAATTTCTTGAAGGATGATTTCTAGGTTCTTTTTTTGATCATGGCTTTCTGGTAGTCCAATAATTTTTAAATTATCTCTCCTGGATCTATTTTCCAGGTCAGTGGTTTTTCCAATGAGATGTTTCACATTGCCTTCTATTTTTTCATTTGTTTGGATCTGTTTAATAGTATCTCGATTTCTCATAAAGTCACTAGCTTCCATTTGCTCTAGTCTAACTTTGAAGGAATGATTCTCTTCAGTGAGCTTTTGAGACTCTTTTTCCATCTTTTGGGCTTTTTGCCATAGTAGAACTCTGATACCAGAAATGGGAGCTTTATCCCAAATGCTGGGGTTTTCACAGCTGCTGAAGGTATCGGTTGGGTGCCCTCTTTGAAGCTTCCACATGCTCTGGCAATCTGGTCACATACCCCTAGACATCAATCCTTTCTCCACCACCACTATCACAGGCACACTCTAACTTACTCTCCTTCACAATATAAGCCCTGAAAAATTCCTCCTCTCAAGGTGTTCTCAAAGCACCTTTCAAGCAGTGACTAACCATGTATATAAATGAAAGACTAGGATTGTTAGTTAAGTAGAAGAGACAATGACCTTGCCCCTTGGTATTTGTCTATGTCCATTTGCCCCATTCACTCTTATACATCAGAGATGGGAGAAGGCTAAAGTTTGGAAAACTAGGGAACCTTGAGCCCCAGAGTTGTTTGGTCATTATCAAACAAATAACCTTTATTTGACTTATAGTCTGGCCTTGAGAGCATAAACCCATTAGGCACAGGAAATGCTTCCTATGAATTACAAGTGAGGTGGTCCAGAGAGACCCCTAACTAGAGATCAGTCAGTCAATAAACGTTTATTAAGTGCTCACTAGATGACAAGCCATCCCAATACCACTCCTTCCCTTTCTAACAAAAATTGAGGGTGAGGGCATTAGCTTGATATCTGGGGAGGAGGATTCCATGTTAAAGATAAGGAGTTAAATATTTAGACTCTTGTATATTCACAAGGCAATCTCCTTGCCACCATGGGCTAGGCTAGTTTTTCCTCATAAAAGGCAATGAAATCCTCCTTGAGACTTTATTGGTCCATGTGTCTAAGACTCGAACCATTGATATAGCTTTCTGATCACTCTTTGCTGCTATGTAAATTATTGCACCTTCCTGATCAGGACCATCTCTCTTTGGAGAAAAGGAGAGACATGGCTAATTGAATCACTGCCATCACAGATTAAAATTCTTTCCATGCCTTTAAGTAAATTATTTTTTATTAAATGTTATGTGGTTTATGAGTGCTTTATTTCTTTCCAGTACTGAACCTGAATATCCTTAAAAGATATCAGTGTCAGAGCAGCTAGGTGGCACAGTGAATAGAGCACTGGCCCTGGAGGCAGGAGGACTTGAGTTCAAATCTGGCCTCAGACACTTAACACTTAGTAGCCATGTGATCTTGGCAAGTCACTTAACCCCAATTGCCCTGCCCTTCTCCCCTCCAAAAAATCAACAACAACAAAAATCAGTGGCCCTAGAGCATTAGACATGAGTTCCTCTACCATATGTGTGATCTGAGCATGCATTACCTATACATGTGCTTTTGTCATGCATATTCCTAATGTATGTCCCCTCCTTTCACTAATAGTGTATGTAGTTGTTGGGTATGGGGCATAAGACTTAATGGGAAGATGTTTTATCACTACTTTTCTTACTCTGCCAGTTTGTTAAATGTCTTTGCTTAGAACTAAATGTGTCCTCTGGCTAAGCACTTAAAGATAAATGTATTATTGGAGGCTTAAGAGCTTTGGTTTTGAGTGATTGAAGATCTATATAGTATCTTGAACCTGAGGTAGCCATTTCCTAAGGGACCAACCCTGGTTGTTGGGGGCGGGGAGGGTGCCCCTAGGCATTATACTCTCATCATTTCATCTGTACCTACACTGATCTACACTAATTTACTTGTTCTCTCTCTCTGTCTCTCTCTTTCTGTCTCTCTCCTCTGTCTTTTTGTCTCTGTTTCTCTCTCTGTGTGTCTCTCTGTGTCTCTCTGTGTCTTTGTGTGTGTGTCTCTCTCTCTCTCTCTCCCTCTTTCTCTTTCTCTCTCTCTCTCTCTCCCCTCTGTCTCTCTGTCTCTGTCTCTGTCTCTCCCTCCTTCTCTCCCCCTCTCTCCCTCATCCTCATATTAAAATCACTCCATAATCATGCTATTATTTTCACATTGTCCAGGCATTCAATGATACAATCTCACCCTAAATGTAAGTTCTCAAGTGCTAGTCTTCTGTCCATTTCCATGTTCCTTTAAGTATGGTCCCCAATCCAGCCTCTCAATCTCCATTTGACCAACACCAACCCCAAGGTTAAATGCAGATACCCCTGAATAGTCTTGTATAATTGTACCAGCTGTATCTCCTGTGCCTTAAAGACAAAACCACTTCTCCCTTTTCTCTTATCAGTACAGAATCCCCTGCTGCTGATCCATTAAAGGTTCAAGATGCCAGAAATATTGAGAAATTGCATTTTGTCTCAGTCTGTCTCTGGTATATTTTTAAAAGTTATGTTTTATAACTAATGAAAAATTATGCCCATTCAGTCGTTTCATTGTTGCAGTTTATTTTTAAGATGAGATTCAAAATCTCACCCTTAGCTCTTGCCTAACTTTTGCCCTTTTTCTTAACCCTTTTTGACTGGTTATACCGAATTAAGTTTGTGTGCAAGTGTGTCTGTGTGTGTGTGTGTGTGTGTGTGTGTGTGTGAGATGCAAAGTTTTTTTTTCCTTCAATCCAAGCCTTACAATTCAAAACACCCACAAGAAGTGATATTTATCTCTGGAGAAAGCTCTCCTACAACAAAACACCACCACGCAGCTTTTAGTGTTGAAAATTTTTTCCTAGGACACTGGGGCACTTTTCACGTGTTATTGTCATATGGCCTTACTCACAGTCTAAAACTTTTGAAAAGATAACAGGAAATGGAAATAAATATGTGCTCTTTCTCTAGTTGCAAATTAATCACCAGCTAAAGCGATAGGTAAGACAGCTAGGTGGTATGGTGGACAGACTGGTACACTTGGAGATGGGGAGAACTGAATTCAAATCTTGACTCAGTCACTTTTAGCTATGTTACCATAGGCAAGTATCAGCCTCAGTTTCTCATCTATAAAATGGTTATAATTATAATAGCATGTATCTTACAGGTTTGTTTGTTTCTGTTC
Organism: Gymnobelideus leadbeateri; assembly: GCA_011680675.1. Classification (NCBI taxonomy): domain Eukaryota; kingdom Metazoa; phylum Chordata; class Mammalia; order Diprotodontia; family Petauridae; genus Gymnobelideus; species Gymnobelideus leadbeateri. The sequence continues at coordinate 37,176 of WOXC01002199.1, read as the reverse complement.
TGTCATATTTCAGTTGTCTGACTCTTCATGACCACATTTGGGTTTTTTTTTAAAAAGATACTGGAGTGGTTTTGCCATTTCCTTCTCCACTTCATCTTATAGATGAGGAAACTGAGGCAAACAGGTTTAAGTGACTTGCCCAGGATCATACAGCTAGTGTTTGAGGCCAGATTTGAACTCAAAAAGATGAGCCTTCCCAATTCCCAGCCCAATACTTTATCCATTGTACCATCAAGCTGCCCACAGGTTTCTTTAGGGTAACCAAAGAAAACAATAATTATAAGTTCTTTGCAAACTTTAAAGTATTACATAAATGTTTGCTATTGTTGTTGTTGTTAAGTGGAAGCCATTCTTCTTTTAACTCTTCAAAGTCATTTAAACCAATGTTCATTTAGGGCACTTCTGGAAAGACAAGACTTCTACTCATATGTCAAAGAGCCGTGTGTGTGTGTGTGTGTGTGTGTGTGTGTTACAACCAAATCAGGCAACTATACAAACATTTCCAAATAGTATGTATTCTTGGTTGCGCACAGGTGGATCAAATATTTTCTGAATTGTCCATAACAAGTTTTTATCCAGGGTTGCCTTGTCTGATATCCATCGACTTTGTGCTGCTCAGAGATAGTCAAGAAATTTTAATGCTGATCATAAGTAGATGAGAATTTGGAAGCTCAATCTGCTATAAAATGATAGAAATTTTCAAAATTCAAATATATACATTTTTATATTATACTCTTGGGGAAGGGGTTCAATTATCCTCTATGTCCCTCCATCAACCTGGAAAATCAAGAGTTGAGAGCAATTAGTATAAGGGACCCGTGTCTGCCCCTGTAGGTATAAGGTAGGCACATTACATTAGAGTAGTGAAAAATGGAGGATGTCTCTAGGGATTGAGTTAAAATGTTCCTCAGGGTTTTAATGGCTACTTTCTACTAGTCTGAAGAGAAATGCATGAAGTAATAATGCATCATATAATGAAAGAACCTTCAAAATAGCTCTCAATGATGGATCATATTTTAAAACAAATATAGGAATATTAACTTCCATATTATTTTATTATTATTGAGTTCACAAAATATTTTCCCATATGTCTCTAGGACTGAAAGGCATGGTGGGCCGAGGACTAATGCTGGATTTAAACCTGACTCACTATAGCTGTATGACCATGGGTAAACCGTGAGCCTTAATTTCCTCATCTGTAAGATGGGGATGATAATAATACCTGGAGGTCCTATCTCCTGGGCTTGTTGTGAAGTGCAAATAAGATAATCTTAGCAAAGTTCTTTTTAGACCTTAATGCTTTCTATAAGTACCAGCTATTATCATTATTTTTATCGTATTCTGAGTTTTTATGAGATTATGAATATTATCTCATGTTTCTCCTCCTTCGCAAAGGCAGTCAGAGAGAAATGATCCTGGGACAAGCTGCTATGCTGTCATCATTTCAAAGTTCTCTGGATCCCTGCATAAGTGGATAAAATAATAAATGTGGAAGGGTGTAAACTCATCATAAAGAGACTCATGGAAAGCATCCCAGGAACAACTCCAGAAGCAGACAGGACCACAGGGATGCTATGTACCTCACTGGGTTTCCAGAAGATGATTTTGATCATCTCAATCATGAAAACTCTTTGTTCCATGCAGTTTGAAGACTACGAGGATTGGGGATGACAACATCTATTTAAAATATTGTTATCAAATTTTTGTGAGTCAAAGTTATGTCCAGGCAATTATAAGCAATCCTATGATAATGGTTCCTTGTCCACAAATTCTTGGCTGAAGTTACACAGAAATCAGCCATGGACAACATTTTGATTCCACTCTTGGATTTCAGTTGCCTAGGCCATTGAGAGGCTAAGTGAATTGCTCCAGGTCACACAGCTAGTATGGGTTGGAAGTCGGACTTGAATCTAGGTTTTCCTAACTTTGAGGCTATCTATCCATTATACCATACTGTTCCAAGCCAAGAGAACAGAAATTATTTGCCCCATCATCAAAACGAAGGGCATTTATTAAGCACCAGCTATGTTCTAGGCACTGTGTTAAGCTCAAGTTTATAATTATCTCGTTTGATCTTCACAACAACCCTGAGAGATAGGTACTATTATTATCCCTATTTTACAGTTGAGAAAACCGAGGCAGGCAGAGATTAAGTGACTTGCCCATGGTCATATAGCTAGTAAGTATCAGAGGCTGAGTTTGAACTTGGGTCTCCCTGACTCTAGGACCAGGGTTCTATCAAGTGCAACACATAGCTCACTCTGTATCTCCCCCTGCCCATTTATCAAAGGGATAAATTGAAGGTGGGGGGTGGGTAGAGGTAACTGAAGTAGGAATTTTCTCCCTTCTGCACAAAAGTGTACATAATGTTCCCCATGTCTGGAATGTATTCTCTCATCTAGGTCATTTGACCCCGTCTCACCCTTTACACCACATTGTCATCAGCATCCCTCTGCACCTTTATAAGAGATCATTTAGTCTCATGGAATGACTTCCCCAAACCATCCTATATAAATCTTCATGGTGACAAACCTCTGGACAGAGTCCCTAGAAGTGGCACAGTACCACTACCCCCTTTTATCTATAAAATCAAGGAAATTCCAAGTTAGTCTAATAGTCCTTTGAGAGAGTCCAACCCTAGCTCTCACTTTGAGAAGGGTCAATCAACCAATAAGCATTTATTAAGTGCCTGCTGTGTGCCAGGAACTATGCTAGGTGCTGGAGATTCAAAGAAAGGAAAAGGAAGTCCTTACTATAAAGAAATTAACAATCTAATGGAGAAGACAGCAAGCAAACAAATGTATGTAAACACGATATAAGCTGGTGATTGATGCTAAAAATTATCAGAAAGTTTATATAGAATGAATATGACACAATTTTAAAAGCATTAAGAAATTATTTTGTAAGACATCTCAGGAGAAGATAAGAATGGGGGAGCAAATAAGAGAATACCAATAATTGCCATCCCATATGTTTACTTTCTCATTTCTATAAAATATCTATGAGAATGATCAACACATGTGGTGAAGATATTCTTGATGAAAATATAATGAGATCAGGATTTTACAGATAATTTTCTTTAGCTACTCATATCTCCACAGTCACACAACTGACTGAAAAGTGTGGAGAATACAAGATCTTGTTTATTAGTTTGTTGATTGCAAGGAAGAAAAACATTTAGTTCAATAAAGCAAAATATAACCTTAAAAGTTTTCCTTTAGAGAGAAATTTATGTTCTGCATGTTAAGATCATATAAAATTCCTTGATCAAGGTAACCACAAAAGTAACTCTATTCAATGATCATTTGGCTACATATATTGAGTAAGGCATCATCATCATCGCCAACACCAGCAGCAGCAGCAGTGCATTTATAGAGATGTTTAAGGCTTGCAAAACACTTTACAAATATTGTTTAATTTTATCCTCACAACAACCCTGGAAAGTAGATGCTATTATTATCCTCATTGTACAGTTGAGGAAACTGAGGCAGAGTTTAAATAACTTCCCAAGGGTCAGGAATAAACCTAGGAAATGTATGCTCATCCAAGATACTTGGAATTGTCAGGGAGAATATACTACGCTGGGTCTGAAAGGAAGGATTCCCTATAGATTGTGAGGCTCTCTGCAGTGGTGTCAAACTCACATAGAAATAGATCCCTGCAGCAGCACATTGACTTAGAAATATCACAGATTAACCGTATCTTTGTTGTGTTGTATTTTTATTTATTTTGTCAAACTTTTCCAAATTACATTTGAATCTGATTCCCTCTGATTGGGAAGTTGTGCTGGCCATTTCTCCCACTCAGGACACCTTTTTTCTAGAGGCTCTTCTTTATAAGTGACATTGTGTTGATTGTATCAAAGCCTAAAATATTAGGATCACCTCAATAAAATACAAAATCACTCAAAGAGATTAGCCTAACAATGAATGCATAAAGGGGAAAAATGTTAAATAATATATTATGTGTAAAATACAACATAGTGGGATGATTAGCCCATTGAGTTGGTCATCAGAACATTCATCTTAGGGCATCTTGGTGGTACAGTGGATAGAACACTGAGCCTGGAGTCAGGAAGACCTGAGTTCAAACCTAGCCTCTGACTTACTAGCTATATGACTCTGGACAAGTCACTTAACTCTGTTTGCCTCAGTTTTCTCATCTATAAAATGAGTTGGAGAAGAAAATTATAAACCACTTCAGTATCTTTGCCTAGAAAACCCCAAATGGGGTCATGAAGATTCAGACATAACTGAAACAACTGAACAATAATGACATCCATCTTGGTCAAGGGACTATAGATGAGATTACTCTAGATTTGAAGAGCAAAATGGGATCAAGAAACCCTTTGGTTACTGATGTTTTATGTGTGTTCTGAGCACTGAAGTTCTTGGTATGTATCTATCCCTCTCCTCCTCCTCCTCCTCTTCCTCCTTCATCATCACCACCACCACCACCTCCATGGTGGTGAAGGAGGAGATGGGGAGTAGGGTTTACAGCTTTAAAAACAAACAGCTTCCATCCTTTTTCAATCTCTTCCCATCTGCTGAGCATGTAAGAACTCTCTGAGGCTCTCCCTAGTAGGAGAGATACAGCCCTTCTCCTACCCCAAAAGCATAGTGGCTTGGTAGAGGCTCAGCCTAAACCTTGAGCTGCCCCTTCTGTTTTGTTTCTTCCCTGGGTATAGGTGATTAATCAGCAATCTTGGCGTGGACATTTCTAGCCTTGCTGTCAAACTTGTGAATTTGAGAGTTGGGAGCTTATGAATCCTCAGTCACTTCAGAAAGATCCCCCAACCCTGCCACCCCCCACCCAGAAACTACTACACAGTGTTTTTTGGAGACTATAACCAGTGACAGGATATGGAAATGAAGGTATTTTCTTGGACAATGCCAAGGGAAAAGAGAAGGGACAAAATGACAGTATCACAAAATGCTTCATCTTTTGATGTTTTGTACATTGACTTCTTAGGAGAGTATAAGTCTAGCTATAAGTTAATACAATCGCTTGGTTAAATTTTTGTTAATATGGGATTGTCTCTTGTATCAAGCATTTCTTTTGTGTGGAGGAATTAAATAGCCTTCTCATACTTAATTTACATTATAAATTAAATAGCTTTATATTTTCCCCTTTAGGGAAGTCTCTAGATATGAGACAAACCCACAGTTATATTTGATAATAAGTATTTGATAATTTGGTAACAATTATATATAATTATGATGTATTATCTATGAATATATATATTATCAAATGTAATTCAATAATACCTTTACTAATGATTTTGGGGAGACAGTGCTATAACTATCTCATTTAAAAACCATCATGAAAACATACTATTTTCATATTTGAGTGCTTTTGTGGAGTTGTGGTCTCACTTATTTTCTACAATACAGATTATGAAACATTCACACCTCTTCATCCTGGGCAGCTCTCACTTGTGTCTTCCCATAATTCTGCCACAAGGAGTCTATCTAAAATGCTGTAGGCTTTCCTCTAGATTTCTTCAATGTTGCACAGATAGGAATAGAACAGTCAGGTTCTCTATTGGTTATCTCTCAATCTCATTATATGACCAGATTACCTTCTTTTAGAATCAGTTTTCATATCCCTCTGGTGATATTCTTTATGCCACTTCTCCCATGTAAATCTTTGTCATTAATATTTTGAAGTCTAGATATGCCCAGCATGAGCCTTTTCCTTGCCTTTTGGGTGACATTCAACTTTAATTCTTTGGATCAAGGAATACCATGATTCAAAGCTATATAATTACAAAACAAAAAATATTGTTGTTATTTTAAAAAATAGACTTTTGCTTCAGGGAAATCAGCATTATGTAATTTTCCAAAGGCAATTTAGCCTACCATCCTCCTAATAAATTTTAAGCCAAGATTGTCATTCAAAGCTGTGTCTGTCCAAAATATAAGGCAGCTCTAGGAGTTTTCCATTCATGTGTGTTCCACAGTCTGGACAATAGGTATTCTTCTACTTGTTTTTTCTTGAATGTTTAGTTGGACTGAACTCTTTGAGTAATTAAAGATCTCCTTTAGGGAGGTCTGCGATGTTCTGGAGATTGATATAGTCAGCACAATGTCACCCATAAATTCAAATACTTAGAGAACAACATCATTTATAGGGAATCCCTTTTCCATTTGGGTTCTCTATGATCCTCTATGATGGTGGCAAACACCTTTGGTGAACACACACCTTTCTTTTTTTAAGCCTCAAGTACCTTTATAATCAGAAGACCACAGAAGAGAATTAGATATAGCATTACAGTCTTCATGGAAAAATATAGAGTAGACAGTAATGTAATCAGGTGAACTTAGAACTAGTTGAATGAGCAGACCCAAAGAGTAGTCACTGATGGTTCTATATTAACTTGGAAGGATGTCTCTAATGTAGTGTTTCCCTTTCTCTCTATCCTTTACTGACAGACCAGCTTTTCCCCTGTCTTCCCGCCAGAAGCAGTAAGCAAGAATCAGTAATAATGGCTCTGTTACTTTCCCTGCCACACGTTCTGTTGCAGTAAATGCTGTCAGTTTGTTGGACTGGATTACCTCTGAGGCTGCTTTCAGTACTGAGATTCTATCTCTTAAGCCACTAGAGAAACGAATTCCTTGTCATGATCTACTGAATTTGTCTAAATTACTTCTTATATTTTTTTTAAAAAACCACTATTTTGAGCACCACTGATTTGCATCATGAATTATGAATTTGATTTGAGGGTTCCCTCAATAGTGCTTATCCTAGCTGGTGCTGCTTACCTCATGTACCAAAATTTCTAGTTCCCTCTTCTGTCTAACTTATGCATAATAAAAAGTCACTTTATCAATCTGTGACCTCTTGGCATCCCAGTATTGTCTGATGCTACATTGGAAAAGAGAAGGTTTTTCTATAAACTTTCCCAGATCCAGGAAATGGGCAGTAGTTGCCTAGGATGGCAGGTCTGAGAAGGACTCATTATTCAAAGAATGGAAGATGCCACTAAAAAAAGGAAGAGGATACAGTGGAAAATGTATTGCACTTAGAAGCAGGAGAGACCCTAGGTAAAAACCTATCTCTGACACTTACTATGTGACTATTTATCACTTAATCTTTCTTGATCTGTGAAATGGGGATAATAATACCTGTAATTAGTCAAAAGGATTGTTATGAGAATTAAATATGATAATGCACATAAAAGTTCTTTGCAAATCTCAAAGCACTATGTAAATATCAGCTATTATTATCCCTAGTCACATAGGATGTCTGTCTAAAATGTGCATGTGAGATCACATGAATAAGCAAGAAGATAACTGGCATCACTTCAGCATTCCTGGATTGTCACATTTGTCATGCTCACATATTTATTTCCTAGGCAGGTTTTTGTGATACTTTTAAAAGTGGGAAAGATATAGCTCAAAATTCTATTTAAAAAAAAGTGTTTACCATTGCTTTCATAAAGTCCTACTCACATGCCACATACCAGGCAGGCAAGCAAGTCTAGCTGAAACAGCAGGGACAGACAGGAGGCAGCATGTGCCAGACAACTCAAACCACCACTCCCATATTGACCACCATTTCCTCTCAGAGCCTGGAGAAGATGGGCCAGAAGCTGAGCCCAAGAGCCTTGGCAGTAGCAGTCCCCCCAGACCACCTATCCTGTTTCCAACACAGCCATTATCCAGGGAAGTCACTCTTATGGAGAAGGGATCAGTCACCAACTATCAACCAACTGCCATACAGAAGGTTGGCAAGCCAGCCAAGCTGAAACAGGAAAGTACCTTGAGGAGAGGTAGGAGTCAGCAGGTCTCAGCAGTCACCGTCATCACTTTGGCTACCATTACCCTCAGAACCTGATGGAGATAGCCCAGGGCTCTGAACTCAAGAGTCTTGGGAAGGCAACCCTTCTAGCCCAGGGCCGTCAGCTATCATTGGAGAGAAACCCCTGTGAGATACAGCCCAGTAACTGCTCCTGCAGGGGCTACACCTTGGCACTGCCATATGGTTCTACATCAGAAACTGATACTTTATCCATGGAAATGACATTAAAGAAATGTCTTTAACATCATCTTTGTCACTGCACCCTAAGGTTCTTGTGACTCTTCCATTTGACTTGCAGCTGAAACCTACTCTGTGTGTTATTTCTCCATTAGAATGTGAGCCCCTTGAGAGCAGGCATCATGTTTCTTTTTTGTATCCAATCCAATAAAATCAACCCAATAAAAAGTTATTAAGTGTCTACTATGTGCCAGGAACTGTGCTAAGCACTGGGCATGCAATAGTAAATAGAAATAAATAATAAAATAATAAGAAATAAAAAGAAAATTAGTCCTTGCCCTCAAGGAGTTTACAATCTAATGGGAGGGGGTGGGGGAGAGATAATACATAAAAGGAGGCAAAGAAGGTGGGGGAAACAGGGGGTACCTATCGCAGGGACATCTTATTCCATGGAGCTGAAACCAGGTAGAGAAGCACATAGAAATTGAGTGAGTATTCCCTAGTGCTCAGAACAGTGCTTTGCAGACAGTGACTATCTAATTACTGTTTTATTCATTCACTTCTTCCTTTTTCATTCATACTCTGTTGCCTATTTTTGGCTTGGAAGTGTATGACTGTGTTCTCAAAGGTCATGGAGTACAAGTTTGACAAAGTTCTACTTTGCTGGAACCAATCAATCAATTAACCAATAAACATTAATTAAGTTCCTACAATATGTCAGGCAATGTGCTAAGTGCTAGGGATAGAAAAAAGAAGCAAAAGAAAGTCACTAACAACAAAATAGAGGAGAAAACACAAAAATAAATATATGCAAAATTCTCTCTCTCTCTCTCTCTCTCTCTGTGTGTGTGTGTGTGTGTGTGTGTGTGTGTGTGTGTGTGTGCCTGTGTAGGATAAATAGGAAATAATTAACTGAGGGAAGGCACTAGAATTAACAGTGACTGGGGAAAGCTTCCAGTAAAAGATGGGATTTTATTTGGGATGTAAAGGAAAGTTCAGTAGTCTGAGTGGTGGAGGGAGAGCATTCCAGTGTAGTCCCAGAACAGATTATACCTGTTCTCCAAGGACCAGCTTAGTTAAATATGAACAGACTCATTGCCAGGAAACTAGTCACTTGATGATGAATTCTTGGGCCATGACAATTCATGAAGCAAAGAAAAATACCAAATGGTCATCAATCAATCAATAAGCATCTATCAAACACCTGTTCCAGATGTTCCAGGCAATCACTCATTATGTGCCCTACCCTGCACTAAGCACTGTGGATACAAGCAAAGACAAATATACAAAATCTGTTCTCAAGGAGTTCATATGGAAGTTAGAGATACAACCAACATGCAAAGTGCTTTGTGCATCCAAGAGCAAATCTCAGAGGGAAGGTACTGGGCAGCCCTTTCTGCATTAATGCTCCACTGCCAACACTTGCCTTCAGGCAGTAACTGCCCTTCTTTGAAAAGGATCTGATAAAGTAACTCACACTAAAGTACAATGTGACACTTACATGTATCCTCCTAGCATTGCTTGGATTTTAACTGAGAAAATCTCTTTAATGAAATAAAAGTCCAGCAGTGGAACTCCAGGCATCATCAATAGGACAGTGGGGAAGATTCTTCATATTCCTCTTTCCCTTCCCCCCTCATCAATTCTCCCTGTTCTTCTCAACTCTTCCCTCCATCCTTTCCCTCCTCAGGTCTTCAGTTTCTCTCCCCCCACCCCCCCCCCATTACAGCAAAGATTCAAAGATACATAGTAGAATATAAGAGAGTACTTAAAATATGTAACAATAAATTTTCATTTCAACAAAGTTTGTATGATACACGTTGTGTTGAGAATTTGCTTCCTTGTGAGTTTCCTTTTGTTCTCTGCTGTGCACTTTTTTACTTTGTTATTTTTTTACCCTCCCCTCAACCCCCAGAAGGCTACCATAAGGTTTAGATATGTTTCTCTATAGCTACAGATATATAGATACACATATACATATATACATACATCTATAGACATATACTTTCCCAAATATATTCTACTACTGATATTTGTTTTTATGTTTGTGTATATATCTTGTATCCTATCCCTCCTGCCTCCTCTACTTTACTTCGACCTTTCCCTCCTATTGTTTGCCTACTCCTCTCCAAGGATCCCACCCCATTCTCCCATTCCCATAAATCTAAACACCCTTCTATACCCCTTTTACTTATTCTATACCATTTTATTTCTTCTAAATTTAGAAGACCTCTATACTCTTTTAAATATATATGTACTGTTCTCTCTTGTACTCATTCCCGATGAAAGTATATTACCAGAACTACCAACCCTCCTCCCCCATCTACTTCCTCTGTATTGATTCTTCCTCTTGTACCTTATTTGTATAAAATAATTACTCTTTTTAGCTGTTCCTAAATGGTCTTACTTTTAAAATTAATATCATAGTCAGGTTTACCCCATTCTTTCTTAAGAGTTACCCAATTATTAACAAGAATCTTAGACATACATTTTACATATATAAAAAGTAAATAGTCTGTCCTTATAAATCCCTTATAATCAGTCTTTGTATGCGCCTTATATTTCTCTTGGTTCTTGTATGTCAAATCTTCTGTTAAGTTCAGGATTTTTAAAACAAAGTCTTGAAAGTCTGAGAGTTTATCAAATGTTCGTTTTTTTTTTTCATTCAGGATAATATTTAACCTTGCAGGGCATGATATTTTGGCTGGAGCCCCAGTTCTTTTGTTCTTCAATATATTGTGTTCCAAGACCTGCAGTCCTTTAATGTCTCTGCTGCTAGGTCTTGTGTGATTCTAATTGTGACTCCATCATATTTAAATTGTTTTAATCTTGATGTTTGTAATGTTTTATCCTTGAGCTGGGGTTTTGGAATTTGACTATGATATCTCTATGAGTTTTCCTCATAGGATCTCTTTTAAATAGTGATTAATAGATTTTTTTTTCTATTTCTCCCCCCCCCCCCACCCCCAGCTCCTACTTTGTTCTAATGCTTGAGGACAATTTTCTTTAATTATTTCTTGTATTATTGTATAAAGATTCTTTTTTGGATCATAACTTTCAGTTAGTCCAATTATTTTTATATTTTTGTGAAGGGGAAAGATGGAAGCAGGTCTGATTAGGACCAGGCATTTGCGGGGGAACGTGCATGGCACACATGCCAAGTTTGGGGCATTAGTGCTGATTCATGCAGATAGCTAGTTGCTAGTTAGTTGATATATCCAAATTCTCTGAAAGGGTTTAGAATAGGAACTCTCAGCTATCCTGGAGGCTTTATTTGAGAGGATCATTCAGGGGATTTAAGTACCCCACAGCTTCTTCATTTCACTGGATGTAACACTTGGTCCCAAGAAGATTAGTGATACAAGCAGGCCAGTTAGGTAGGCCAAGAGAAGAGGGGAGTGTCTCCTTCAAAGTCTCCTGTTTTTTTTTTAAATCTCAGCAACAGTTTATTAAATGTCCTTGGCCAATAACACCAGGAATGCCAATAATAAGCAAACCTCCAAATCCAGCTTAGCTATGAATAAAAAATGTTTCTTCTATTGACAAGTGAGATGCTTCTACAATCAACACCCCCCACCACCACAACACGAAAAAGAAAGCCAGCTGAGAAGTAAAAGAATTTCTGGCTTCAGAAGGGCTGAAAGCATAGGTTTTACTTGATTCTTTAAGAAATAAAAGTTAAATTGGAAAAAAGTCCTTATCATGTTCCCTGACTTTGATGGTCACTTCCTGTCATTCAGCCAGTTCACAGAAACACCAGTACCATCAGGGCTATCACTTCCCATGCCCCAGGAACTGTTTCCAGGAAAGATTTTTTGCCATTGCTCTCCCAAAGGGAATGTACTTTCTGTACTGTTATTCCCAAGCTTGCAAGCTGTGGATGGACAAAAAAGCCTCAGTTTTTGCGTTCGATAATCAGGTGGCCTAGTGAAAAAAAATCTGTTCCTGTCTCTTTGTCTTCCTGTCTGTCTGACCCTTTATGACCTCATCTCCTGAGACTCATTTCACTTCATCCCAAAGGAATAATGGAAATGAATAATGAATTATGATAGTCAGCTGCTTACTGCCAGTGTATTGGAAACCTACTTCTAGAAAACACAGATTTACAAAAGTATAATGTAGGGTGGGGTTATTCCTTTTACAAAATGATTTTTTTTCTTTTCCAAAGGATTCACCATAGTGTTGCTTTTATTTATATTTATTGTTTTAATTTTTCTTTTTGGAACAGACCTGTGATTTTATAGGTACAGAGAACTCCTAGGGAGGAATCTCAACCAGTGCTCTGCAATTTATAATTTTGGAGACTTTCAGGGGCATTGAGGGTCATGAAGCCAAAGCAAGTTTTCAATCTGCTGTGCTTTACCCATTCCACCCAGCTGCCTCTTCAAAGGTTAGTTTTAAACAACTAACTCTTTTAAGGCATTATTAAAAATTGATTCTATTTACAAAAACTCAGTTACACCCATCTTTGAGGGAATATATCTATTGTGTAAAATGAGGTATGGACAACCTCTCTGAGACATACTCATTGTATGAAGCAGGCACCCTTGGCCATGAAAAGCTCCAAGAACAATGCCTGGCACAGACTAAGCATTTCATAAATGCTGATTGGTGATTGACAGTTGACTAAAAAGTAGCAGGAATCCAGCACTAGCAAACCTACAGAGCTTGAGTAATGAGACTGCTTTCTCACAAGCCACACATGAAAAGAAAAGACAAAATCAGCCTCTGGACTTTATATTCACAACTCGTATACACAGAGTAAATACCTGCAGCCAGTACAGTGCCATACACAGGCAGGCACTTAATGAACGCTATTGGATTACATACGGCGACAAATAGAAAAAACCCAGAAAGGCCCAGCAGATTGATGGCCAAGCCCAGGTCACATCCCCTCCTCTTTGTGCTCCCTGGGAATGTCTGCTCTGATGCCCTGCTCACCCCTCCTCTGATTCTCCTTCTTGACAGGTGCAGTTTCTGCAACTTGCCGGCAGGATTGATTCCTTGGGCAGCAGCTGTGTGCTCAACGACCTGTGAGCATAGAAAATGGCACCAGCAGACAAAGGAAGCTGGCACCAGGCGATGCCTGGAACCTCCAGACCGATTTTCAAAGACTCCCATTGAGTCCGATTTTCTTAAAGCAATGATCTCAGCTGGGGCTTCTGGCTGGCAGCCTCCCTAGTTTTCAGTCTATACTGAAAACCTCTCAGTCACCCACACACACCCAGCGTGGGAGCCACCTTGGCCGGCTGCCACCTTCAGCTCATTATCCTAAGAAGGGTGGAGCCAGGGCTATTATCAAGCCTCAAGCAGATCAAAGAAGCAATTTTTAAGTCTTCTCCCCAGAGACACGGAAAGTCAATGCTGTCTAGAAGCTTCCAGCTCGCTGGGCACAAAGTGAAAGGAGTATTGCATTGTCTCTAGCCCTGGCAGGTATTGTGACTCTTGAGAAACATTCCAGGATGCTAACAGGCTTTCCTTGACACCCGAAATCCTCGACAGGCTAGCAGCAGCAGGGCACATTGCTTTTGGGTCATTTTCCAGAAGTGAGGATGGTTTGTTCTGAGTCTTCTCTACTGGTCTTGTCCATCTGTCCCTCTTCTCCTCTTCCCTTTTCCCCATCCAGCCCCCCCAGTCAAAGGCACAAATTCAGGGCTCTACTCAGGTAAACTGTGAGTGAGGGTAGTTCTGTTTGCCCTCAGCCATCCTGGTGGTTCCCTCCCTCTACCCACAATCTCCCTTCTCCCCCCTCTCCACCACCTCACCTCCACAATCATGCCCCAGGTGCTCTGGGTTTCCTGCTTTCTCAACCAACACCTCTGCCAAAACTTGCTTTCAGGAGGTAATTGCCTTTTGGAAAGGATCTGAAGTAATTCACACTAAAGTATAAAGTAAAACTTAAATTTGTCCTTCTAGGATTGCTTGAATTTTAACTGAGGAAACTCTCTTAATCTAATAGAATAAAACTGATGGTGGGACTTCAAGTGTCAGCAACAGGCCAGTGGGAAAGATTTACTTTCTGTAGGTTTTTTTTTTTTCTAACTCTTTCCTCCATCTTTCTCTCCTTTGCCAGGTCCTCAGTGTCTTCCCTCTGCCTCTTAGTTTATAGCAGGGATTCTTAAGCTGGAATGTGTGAATTTACTTTTTTTTTTAAAAATTTTGAATCCAGGAGAGACAATTTAAAAATTATTGGACTACCTGAAAGCCATGATCAAGGAAAGAACCTAGAAATCACCCTTCAAGAAATTCTCCAGGAAAACTGCCCTGATGTTTTAGATCCAGAGGGCAAAATAGAGGTTGAAAGAATCCACCGATCACCTCCTGAAAAAGATCCCAAAAAGAAAACTCCCAGAAATATTACAGCCAGGTTCCAGAATCCCCAGATCAAGGAGAAAATACTACAAGCGTCCAGGAAGAAACAATTTCAATATTGTGGAAACACAATCAGAATAGCCCAGGACCTGGCAGCTTCTACACTGAGGGATCGAAGGGCATGGAATATGATATTCCAGAGGGCAAAAGAACTGGGAATGATCCCAAGGGTCACCTACCCAGCAAAACTGAGTATTTTGTTTCAGGGGAAAATATGGTCATTCAGTGGAATAGAGGACTTTCAAGCATTCTTGAGGAAAAAACCAGTTGAATAGAAAATTTGACATCCAGACGCAAGAAGTAAGAGATGCCTGAGAAGGTAATCAGGGAAAAGAAATCAAAAGGAACTTATCAAAGTTGAACTATTTACATTCCTATATGGAAAAGCAATAACTGTGACTGATGATATCTTTCTCACTATGAAAATAATGGAAGAAGGGGGTGTGGTCATATGAATACATATGTGAATGTGTGTGTATATGGTTACAGTTATATATGGATAGAGGGCATAGGTTGAATTTGTTGGGAAGGGAGAATACTCAAGGGATGAAATTATGAGGTGAGAGAGGAAAGTGGCAAGAGGAGATGGGGAGAGACATGGTAGGGTAAACTATCTCATGTAGGGGAAGTGGTTGCAAAGGAGGGGGAGAATAAGGAAGGCTAAAAAGGCAAAACCACATTCACATTGAATTTGGTTCAGGGAGAAAATGACATACATACTAAATGAGATATCTCAACCTGCAGCAGGATAGGGGGAAGGGGGATGAGAGGAGGGATGATGGAAGGGAGGGCATCCTTGGGGTGAGGGGAGGTTGGAAGTACCCACTATAGAAGAGGGACAGGATCATGTAGGGAATGGACCAGGTGGGGGGTGGGATGAGTGGGAGGGAATTATAAGCAGCCTTGTACAATATATCTACTATGATAATGTTTTGCATAGCTAGACATGTACAACATATACTGAATTACTTATCTCCCAAGAGGGAATGGGTGACAAGGGAGGAAGGAAATGGATCTGAAATTCGAGGTCTTAACATTAAATGTTTCAAATATATATATAAATACTATTATTAATACTCTTTTGCCTATAATTGGGAGATAAGATGTGCAGGCATTGGGACACAAAGATTCATCTTCCTCTAATGGAAAAGTAGATGGGGGTATGGGAGAAGGTATGGGAGAGAGCAGATTGGAGGAAGCAATATCTTGTGGGACTGCTATTCAGGGAGGTTGGGTAGGGAAATAATGGGGGGAAAATGATTGTAACTCAAAATCTGGCGGGAATGAATGATGTAAAACAGAAGTTAATAAAGCATTTGTTTTAAAAAAAATTTTGATAGCTGTATTTCAATATTCAATTTCAATCAATGTTGATTTCCTTTGTAATTCTACATATTTCATTTTCTGCATTTAAAAATGTTATTCACAAAAGGAATCTGTAGGCATCTCCAGACTGCCAAAGAGGTCCATGACACACAAAATGATGAGAACCCCTAGTTTATAGAGGAAAATAATTGAATAAACTCATTTACACTAAAGGGCCAATGATTCAATGTCTTATTCTCTCAGGTACCTGCATTCTTAAAAAGGAATGTGTGGTGAGGGCCGTGTTTAACTCATAGGAATAAGTTCCTAATGGTAGGAATTTAGAAACCCCAGTAGACCTATAAGAGGAAACATCTTGGGATAGGAGCTTAATCCTCAAATCATACTACTAAGGGCACCTATATTTGTAAAATTAAGTATAAGATGGGGAGGGAAGTTCCCATCTTACTTGGGATAAGTTTGCAAGTTGGGATAAGTTCTATCCCCACATCTAACAACAAAATGAATCTGGAAGAATTTGTGATAACTTCAGTTAGTTCCCTACCTATCCTAGCATACCTCATCTTTCATAATGGAACCCACAGTGTTACTTACATCCCATATTCCATTACTACAGCAAATCATCTTTTTATTATCAAAGATAATGCTGAGGTTGAGTTTAATACAGGATGAAATCTTTTTTTGTCTTTAAATCTTTCTAATCTTAAAAAGATTAGAAAGTAGTGAAGGCCTAACAGAAAAGTGACCCAAGATTCAAATTGTATAGGGCAAGCGAAGAAGGTAGGCCAGTGGCTCAGGATAAAAGGCAAAAAAAAAAAAAACAACAAAACTATAGAGAATATAAATGTTTTATGGAAGAGAAGAACTCTGGGACTGATGATGATTGAACAAGTTTTTGTTTTTTTGCTATTCAGTCACGTCCAACTATTCATGACCTCATTTGGGGTTTTCTTGGCAAAGATACAGGAATAGTTTGCCACTTCCTTCTCCAGCTCATTTTACGGATGAGAAAACTGAGGCCAACAGGGTGAAGTGACTTGCCCAGGGTCACACAGCTAGTAAGTGTCTGAGGCCATATTTGAACTTAGGAAGATGAATTTTCTTGACTCCAGGCCTGACATTCTATCCTTTGTGCCTAGTTGCCCAATGTTTTCAGCAGGAGATAACAAAAAAAAAGCAAAACAAAATAAAAATTCTAAACCCACTTGATTGAGTTAGGGTCATAGGATCTAACATAATGACTAATCCTAGTTATTTCTCCATATTTGGTTGTCATTCTTCCATCCCATAGATAATAGCTTTCTTTTATATACATACCCCAAATCCAGCAAGAAACAATTACACCACTAGCTAAGCATGTGTCTCTTGACCTCCCCAAACTCTGAGCTCTCATCTCAGACTCCGTCATATGAGTAATTCCATTATTGTTCATCACCTCCCCCTTTATATCTTTTCATCATCCCCTGCTGCTGCCATCATCACCCTATCTATTCATGACTAACTCATTATAGAATGATGGAATTGCAAACTTCAAGATAAATCATTATTCCCCCTCTCTCCCTCTCTTGCATTTTCCCCTCCACTCAGTTGATTTTTTTTAAATGGGAAAGGAAGTTGGATTGCAAATTTAGAAGTCTCCTTGCTCACTTCACCTCCTCCTTACTGCCTTCATACATTTTCTGGGGAGTCAGTGAATATCAGTCAGGTAGCTGACATCATCCCCACTGTGACTCCTGGTAAATATGAATACCTTTGTGCTGGGGAAGTTGATTAAGGATGCAAAGAGGAACATTTAGTTGATTCAAACCTGATTTTTACATTCTGGCCTTTGCAGAACTATATATAGGCACAAACCACACAGGTGTAGCCATCTCTGGAGGAGAGAGTGCTCAGTTCTATTACATCCTGGGTACCAAGGAAACCCCTTGTCCTAGGCTACAAAAATTAATCAGAGGAGTTTTAACCCGAAAAGCTTCCTTGTTTTTTAGAATTCTTCCTTGAAAAAAACCCTATCATATCCAGCCTTGCCACATGAATCTGCTTACTGTCCTGAGTCTACTTCTCCCCAAAACAGTTGAAGTCTAGAAGATTGGGATTTGTATCCAATCCAATGATCCAGCTTTTTGCTCAGTCTATTAAATACCCTGCATGCATTTGGGACCCACTTATATACAAAGACATACACAGAGCTTCATTTTAGTCATTTTACATTCCCAGGGTAGGAAAGAAAATCTTTCCTCCAAAAATAAATGTTTTATATCATGAATGATGGTTTGAAAAGAAAATCCTTGCTATTGTTTTTTTAATGTTCTATGTCATTGAGAGACAATACCCAGTGTCATTAAGTACCTTCCTTATAAGGTCTTTATGCCTTTTTTTTTTTTTGCTTACCTGAATATAATTAAATCCACCTGGTGGCCTATTTCTGAAATCCACCAATTGAAAGAAATAGTGCAGTTCACCATAGTAACAGCTCAGGATGAGTGGCTAGTATGAAAGCAACACAGTGTTAGAGTTATTAGCCAATCATGGGGCAGAATAACATTAAAATCTCATAGCAACACAATCTGCATGGCAACATCAGCTGTTGTTAAAGGAAAAATTGGAAAAATATTATTTGAGGGGAAAATTAGATTATCAACTGCTAAGTCATACGTTGGTCACAGTTGTATGAACCTATCTAAAAATATACATGCTTTAGAGAGACCAAATGATATTTGCAGTCTAAAGTCCCAGAATCATATGGACAAGTATAACTTGGCCCTCACTCTGGAGTGACATAAACAGCAATGTCCTTAGAAAACACTACTTTGTAAAAGGGAGCACAGGATGTTACGTCCCTAACAAGATAACAAAATACAAGTGACTAAAACAGAGCCAGCTGAACACTTCAGCTTGTCTTCCTAGACCCAGGCTGGTGCCTTACTATAATAACAATTTAGAATGTATGTGAAAGAGCTTTGTAATCTCCAAGGCGGCATATAATGATGTCATTCCATCCTTACAACAACCCTATTCGATAGGCAAGGAAGAGAGTTTACCCATTTTATAGATGAGAGAGGTAAAGTTCAGAGAGATTGAATGCCTTGCCCTGGGTTCCAAAGTAAGTAAGGGGCAAACTTGAGGCAGGTAAAGGGGAAGGGACTAAGAGTGGAAATATGAGCAGAATGTTCAGGGGCTGTGGACCCAATTCTATGTGGGATATTGGGCTCACAGAAATATGCTTTAAGAGTATAAGGAGTCACATGAAGCTTTCTACTCTAAACGAATCCTGAATGACACTTCCAGGAGAATCTATCAATATAAATGGACAGATACTGGCATCATTCAGCATACTTCTCTCTGGTAAGAAAGTAATTACGTGAGTCTTCCACCATACCCAGTATGATAGTTTGGAGGGAATCATTTCTTTGGCCTGGAACATAGCACTCACCCTCTTCTTTCCCCTTGAACCAAGGCTGGCCTGAATCTTTTTTTTTAAAGTATTTATATGACATTGTCTATAAAACATTCTATAGTGATTCTTGTTAGTTTTTCCTTACTGACCAGCTGCTTATACCATCTGCATAGCACAGCTGGTTTGGAAAATGGAAAATTTCAGCTAATCAATTGGTTGATTTGTTTATATGACATTAAACAAATCACTTTGGCTGATTTTTTTTCATCAACTTAACAGACATAAGTTCATTTTTAAAATTGAATCAATCATTTTCATGTTTTGGAGACACAGCCCTGCCCATTATATTCAGAGCAGAGGACAGGTGTTTGTCCCATGGTAATATAATCCCAGTTCCAAAGCCCAGGTATGGGATTCTCTCCTCATTGGTAGAAATGAATGTCCTGCCTTTGTGTGAGGAGCAGGGCAGACTTTGAGAGAACAGGAGAGAAGATGCTTCTTCATTTCTTTAGATAGTCTTTGAGTTGTCTTCAACTTTCCAGTCTCTTTGAGTCCTGCCATCATTCTGGGCACTTCTAACTTCAGGATTTGAGAGGGAAGATAGAGGAAGCAATCCAGATTTCAGGTTGTTGAAGCAAAAGACTCTGGGAAGAAGTCAACAGGAGAGGAGTTGGGAGTCTCCATTGTGCCCCATCCCCAACTTGCTACTCTAGAGATTATGGGGGCACTCCCCCTTGGTCAATCCAGGACTCTTGGTTGAGCTGAGTTATCTCCCTCCCAATGGGAGAGCTCTTCCTCTCCATATTATCACTGGGTCCAGATGGCTCTGGAGGAGAAAGTGAGGCTGGTGACTTTGCACAGTCCTCCCTCACTTAAATCTAATTCATTTGCATGTCATGGCATCACCTCCCTGATGTCATGGTTCTGTTCAAAAACAAAGGACAAACAACAATTTGGTACATATTCTCCCACGTATACCTTCTCTGATATTTGTTTTGCTATGATTTGGATAAATGGGCTTCTTTTCTATTTGTTGTATGTGTCTTCATTGTGAAACTAAATGATATTTGGTGGGAAAGGGGTCAAGCCTTAGGTATAAAGCTTGGGGACCCCCTTTCACCCAATAGTGAATAGTAAACAGAAGTTAGCTTGAACCCAATCCCATCCTCTTGTTGTTGTAGTCCAGCTGTTTTTAGTTGTGTCTGACTCTTTGTGACCCCATTTGGGGTTTTCTTCACAGAGGTACTGGAGGCTCTACCACTTCCTTTTTCAGCTCATTTTTCAGATGAGAAAACTGAGGCAAACAATGACTTGTCCAGGGTTACACAGCTAGTAAATGTCTGAGCCCAGATTTGAACTCAGGAAGATGGGTCTTCTTGACTTCAGGCCCCGTACTCTATCCTCTAGGCTAACAATATTTAAGGAAACAGAAAGATATAATTCTAGCTTGGTACTGCCTTTCCCTGAGGACAGCAGAGTGGCTTGATTCCCCTCCTGGCATGAATTAAAATCTGCTTTGGAGAAGGGAATGAAGAGAAGAGGTCAGAGATATCTATTTTGCCTTCCCATGAGCCACACAAGACACCTTCCATTTCCTCTGTACTACATGTGGGAGACAGCCCTCTCAACATGTGGAGCCTTAAAACAACACAAATGTCCCAAAGATAATTTTTGTACTTATCTAAGGAAGAAAGTCGGGCAGAATCTAGTGGTAGGTCTGGGTGGAAATGTGGCTATTGGGCTGATGACAGTTTAGAGAACTAGAGAATAGGCCTGATTGTCTTACAGCTTTGAATCAAGAGGCTAAAGGCCAGGGGTAAGACCTAAACTTTGTCTTGAACTAAGGGTATAGAGGAAGGCTTAGCTTAGGCCAATGGGCCCAATGGGCCAACCACTTTGCTTGGTAAAAGGGGCATCGTGGAAGTAGGTACAATGCCCACAAACAACCCCAACAGGGGCATCTGAATGGGGCAAGAGTAGAGTAAGGGAAAGAGTATCTGAGCCCCAGCTAGAAGGTCATGCCTTCCTGGATATATCTCTACTTCCTGTACTATGGTCTTTTTCCTTCAGTATTTAAGTTTTGTATTCCCTTCCCAGAGCCTGGAGCCCAGGAACTGGGCAAGAGGATGGGGTGAAAGTACAGTAAGACATCCTGTGGGGCAAGCAAGAACAGTGGAGGGATAAGGGAAACTTCAATTGGTGAGAGACAGGGGAAAGCAAAGTGGACCACAGTTCCTGCTTGAGGTACCATGGATATCTGGGAATGACTGCCTCCCAATTACAGCAGTACTTTTTCCCCTTGAAGTTTTGCCCTCCTGACTTCTCAACGTTTTTGCCAATCAGGGTCCTAGAGGAGGGGTAAGATATGGACCAAGATGCTTCTAGGCGTATCAAAGATTGAACCATGCTCTTTGTTCAGCTGTGTGTGGAGGGTCATAGGAGTAGTGTCTAGTGTTCTGGAAGGGTTGGTTCCCTGTCTCCTGAAAGAAGGTCAGATTTCAACAGAGTGGCTGAAAAAACATTAAGAGTCAAGAGACACGTAGCTCCTGCTCTAACTCTGGACTTTTGTTTTCTCTTCTATAAAACAAGAGGTAAGACAAATTTATCTCTAAGGTTCCTTCTCTAACAGTCTACAAAATGTGGGCTCTATGTGACTGTCTCAGTTCAGCCTTAGTTTGAGTAAGAGTTGAAGGAGCCTTTCTCAAAACCTAATCAAACTGCTTTCCCTCTCCTCCTCAGTAGCCCCTGAAGGACTGCTATGAGCTCTAAAGTGGTTGGCTCACTCGGCCTAGACTAGGTCTTCCTCCATACCCTTAGTTCAGGACAAAGGTTGGATCCTAATCCTGGCCTTTATTCTCTTGATTCAAAAGTATTCGCTTGATTCAAAAAAGAGATTCAGTTCTTACTCTATTAAATCAAGGAGTTGATCACTTATGGCCCCTTCTAGTTATAACTTAATAGTCTAAAGGTTTGATAGATGTTAGTTTCCAACTGTCTTTCAACCCCCTTCCCTAAAGCATTTATCTGTCTTCTCCAAATACTGACTTTTCCACACACCCATTAGCAGTATAGAATTTGTAAAGCTTTCATTTTCAGTTTTGAGTGGGATAACTACACTCCACCACTCCATCTCACAAGACAAGTATGAAGAAACAACTGATTTTAGCACCTAGTTGCTCATAAAAATACTGAATTTCTAACTTAAAATAAGGAACTACCAAGTGAGATGCTTTCTGGGGTATAGGAACTGGGGTTTGGGTGAGGGGTGAAGGTAGGCATCTTCTCTTGCTGTTGCCTTGTGGTATCCTTGAGTCTCTATACCTGAGAGTATATATACTATACCCAGAAGCAGTCCTGTAGCTTCTGTCTCCACTCAACTCAACTCAGCTGAGGTTGGCTTTGATATAGTCTACAGTGTTTGCCCTATGTCCAAAGGTTTTTGATTATGACTCTGATTCTGACTGAAACGGGTATGTGAGAATAAAAACAAAAAGCAACCCATGCTTCCTGCCCCTGAGAAACCTCTAATTTAAAGGGATAAGACTAAGCCATGTGAAAAAAGTAGAAAAGAAAAAGATGGAAGAGAGATAATTAATTACAAGTGTACATTGATGATTTGTTGTTGTTCAGTTGTTTCACTTGTGTCTGACCCCATTTGGGGTTTCCTTGGCAAAGGTACTAGAGTGGTTTGCCATTTCCTTCTCCAGCTCATTTTACAGATGAGGAAACTGGAGCAAACGGGGTAAGTGACTTGTCCAGGGTCACACAGCTAATAAGTGTCTGAAACTGATTTTGAATACAGGTCTTCCTAGACACTCTGCCCACTGTGCCACCTAGCCGCCTATAGTCCATTGTTAGCATGATACTAAAAGAATAAAGTGCCTAAAAACAGAATGATCACTATTTCCCAAATACCTATAAATACTGAGGGAGTTGGGAGTGTGTACTAAAAGGGGAATGGCAGTTAGGAAACCAAAACTCAGTGTTGTTATAGACCTGGACATGGAGTCAGAACATTTGGCTTGAGGACTGTCTGTTGCTATGACTTTGGGCAAGGCCCTCTACTTCTTCCCTTGTAAAATGGAGATAATATACTTACATTAACTACATATCTCAAAAAGATGCTTTGAGGAAAATGTCTTTAACTCACTATAAATGAGCTGTTATCATATTAAAAATAGTAACATTTGTATCGTAACAGAGATCTCATAATCTGGGGCATGTCTGGATATAATATCAATAGCATTACTTTCCTTCTAGTTCTTTACCTCAGAAACTGAGACAGGAAAAACATGTTTTTTACAGATTCTGGATTTTTTGTTTGTTTTAAAAGCTGAACAATGTTTTACAGATGAAAATGATCTAAACAAGCTGAGGGACCTGGAGTCCTGACACAATACAAAGCTGCTACTGCCCGGCCAGATGGCAACTTTTGGCCATTTCACTTTAGCAGCCAATGTCGTCCTTATCTGAAGGTGTTCACCACTGAGCAAGCCCGGTTCAGGTTGGACTGCACTCTGAAAGTAGCATGTTGAGGCTGGTTGACCTCCCTGTACTCTGGACTCCTGAACCACTTCTTGCCAGGACCACTTACTCGACACCCATTGACTACTTCAGAACATTGCAACATAAAACCAAAGGGAATTTACAAGTCAACAGATGAATGACAAAATTTAGAATGGTCGTCAGAGCTGTCCATTGAGTTTAGCCTTTGTTAACCAAGGAGGAAACCAGGTTAGGGATTGGTCCCTCAAGCATTAATTTGTCCAATTAGGACTCAAGGAAGGTATGGTGATCAGAGGAAATCATGTGTCCATTTCTTTAGGGTTCAAGGATCTGTCTAAAAATCTTTCTAGTTTCCCTAAGCTCAACTCCAGAAGCAATCATCAAAGTTTCATTCTTCTGCCAAAACTCAAATGTGACCCTCACCACTTGGTTCTGGAAAACTGAATAACAGACTATTTTAGCCATTCTTTCAAAGCAGGATAGAATAGCATTTCCAAATCTTCTCATCACCACTGCTGACATGACTAGTTCATACAATGATCAACAGGCTGGAGCATCACTTAGGGAACACAAAGCACCCCAAGTGACAGACAATATAGACAAAGGACACGTGCTTCTCTTAAAAAAAAATGTTTGGCAGATCTGATGATTGGAAATGTGTTGACAGATATCTTATAAAGTAATACTGGCCAGGAAAAGTGTTTAAAGTTATAAATAAAATGGTAAATAACATAGTATAGCTAATTCCCCTAGATGTTTTTCCCCCCTCAAAAAAATAAAAAAAGATAAAGAAAAGAAGGAATACTTTAAAACAAGTCACATTTTCTAATTTCCCTGTGGGTGTAAATTCTCTGGAGAGGTTTTCCTCTCCTAAGTGACTTTGCATCCCTCAGTCTAGGTAGCATTATTTCTTGCCTTATTTTCCCTTCTCCCCATTTCAGATCAGTAGCCTGTACTCATAAATAATACAGCATCTGCCTGGGCATTTGTTTGCAATATTATCTTACACGATGCCATGTGGAGCGAGGAAAAAATGCAAAACATCCTTTGAAAAGCTCGTAATGCTCAAATACAGGGAAATGGTTGTTTTTACAGTCTTTCATGTTTACACGTGATTGGGGCCATGCCCATTGCTGCTGGAAAACTCACCAGGCTGTTTCTACCCCCATAAAGTCTGGTTTCAAGAGCTTAACCCTACTGCAAAAATTTGATCTGCCTGAAACTTGGTAATAGAGTCAGAGCCAATAAGACCACCTATAAAATCATCCCTCATATCTGTTAGGCCTCTTCCTCTATCTACTTATATATTTAAATAGACTTTCCAAGAGAATGGAGTGAGGTCATTTATAATCCTGGAACAAACAAAACATCTCTCTACAAAGTTAGGGTGCCCAAATGTTGTCTTATTTTCAATCCATTCTACTTGCAAACAACTTTTTCATTGCAAAAATTCAAAAAGTGAATATTTAAGGTTTTTAGTAGTACAGCTCTCTGAACTTGAATCTGTTTTGAAATAAAATTATGAGATTATATTGTCAGAAATTTCCCATTAAGTCTGAGGTTGAAAGATGGGACTCAGAGCCCAATTCTTCTTTTTCCTTAATTCACTTCAATTTAATGAGTATTTATTAAGTACCTACTGTGTGTAAGGCACAGGGTTAGTTAATATAATACATCTGTACTATAGTTATGGCTATCAGGAATGTCAGAACTGACTAGCCTATCCAACCTTCCAATTTTTGGCCTTGGAGCTATGCTCTCTAAAATGTAGTTCTAATTGTGTGGTAGGAATATCTTGCATCCATTCCCTTCTCTCCACTTGAATGACCATCCACTATAGTTCAGGAACTCATTACCTCTTTCCTGGACTACTGCAATAACCTCCAAATTAGACTTCCAGTTTCCAGTCTTTTCCCTATCCAATGTACTCTCCACCCAGTTGCCAAAAGAACCTCCCTAAAGTATGTCCTAAAACATCACTCCCTTGCTCAGGAACCTCTAGCTCCCATCACCTCTAGGATGGAAATAAAAACATTGAAAACCACTTACATTCTTTATCCAGTCTACCTTTCCAGACGTAACTCACATCACCCCCTCCTTGCACTCTCTATTCCAGTCATAGCTATGCTTGTTGCCCCCCAAACTCAGAATTCCACTTCTGTCCTTTGCCCAGGTTGCCCTATAGCTAGAATTTGCTTCTTCCTTACCTCTGGCTCTTAGACTCCCAATCATCCATAAAGCCTCAGGTCACATGCCACTTCCTAAGGCAGGGATGGGGAACCTGTGTCCTTGAGGCCACGTGTGGCCCTTTAATTCCTCAAATGAGACCCTTTGACTGAATCCAAACATTTAAGGACATAGAGGGTCACATGTGGCCTTGAGGCTGCAGGTTCTCCACCCCTATCCTAAGGGAAAGAATAAGGGTATACGGGACCTGTGATTTTTACTCCCTGTACACAGGCAGAAAAGGTCAACACCTTCTCTGCAGGTTCTAGTTTTATCTTATCTTTATCTTTTATCTTATCTTATCTAGTTTTATCTGCCTAGGACACTGAAAGGCTAGGTGATTTGCCCAGGGGTCACAGAGCCAATACACCAGAGTAACTCAAACCCACATCTTTCTAACCTTTCTCTACCCACTATCCATTCCATTCTCCTTTGAGAGGCCTAGTTATTAGGGCTCTCTCTGTCCTCAAATAATCATGGAAATGTTTTGTTTTTTTTTTTTGTCTATATGTTGTATTCCTCCAGAAGAATGTAAACTCCTTGAGAGCAGGAATTTTCATTCAAACTTAGTTATCTCAGTGCCTTGTACACAATAGATACTTAATAAATGCTTGTTGGATTGGATTAGATTGGAATTTGGAAAAGAGAGTAAAATATATTTCTTGCTATTTTTTTTTTTTTTTGCTTTTTGGAGGGGGGAAGGGAGGGTGATTGGGGTTAAGTGACTTGCCCAAGATCACACGGCTAGTTGTTTGTGTGTTAAGTGTCTGAGGCCAGATTTGAACTCAGGTCCTCCTGACTCCAGGGCCGGTGCTCTATTCACTGTGCCACCTAGCCACCCCTTGAAATATATTTCAATATATCAAATATATTTGGAAAACACTTTGGAATAGTCAAATTAAATCCTTTTTATTAATATTGACAATAGTTCAAAAATATGCATTTTTAACCATACAAACTAAGTGTTTGAGATTTACAGTGGTGCAAACCCACAAATCAATAGCAATTACCTTGAAGCCAGGAAGGCCTGGGTTCAAGTGCAGCCCCTGACATATATAACTCTGAGACCCCAGGCAGGTCACTCACCCTTTCAATGCACCATACAATGCTCTCAGAGGCTAACTTGCAGGGCCAGTGTTGATATGCACTAGCAAAGTGAGCTTCCTCATAGTGATTCCCTATAGCAGGGGATATCAGCCTTTTAAAAAAATTTCCTAGAATCCTTGCCAGCCTGATAGACCACTTCACAGAATAATGTCTATAAAGAACTGAGGAAAAGGCCAAATTCCAGTGAGAGATTAGTAAAAAATAAAGGGTTTTATTCCCATCCAAATGTACAGAACTCAGGTTAAGGACCCCTGTCCTATACCAATGAAATAACAAATCCAATCCCGTCCATCTATTACTATTAGTAGAATTAATGGTGGCCCTCTAGGTCCTCAAGTGTGGCCCTTTGAATCCAAACTTTGTTCTGTGAAGTTTGGATTCAGTCAAAGCTGGTAGCAGTAGCAGTAGTAATACAGCTGTGCTCTGCTTTTATAAAAAAAGAAATCTATCAATACCAGAACTCACAATATGGATAAATGGGAGAATGAATCCATGCTTTTACAAAGGATTTACCATGAGAGTTCCTTAAAGGATAGCTTCCTAAAACCAACCCATAAACATTAAAAACAACCAAACAAAGGTTAGGTAATTTACCCAGGGGTCACAGAGCCAGTAAACCAGAGTAACTCAAATCCACATCTTTCTAACCTCTTTCTACCCACTTGCCTAAAAGACTATTTTATGGAGGACTTATGAAAGGCAAGCACTCACATAGTGATCAGAAGAAAAGATAAAAAGACATTCTCAAGGTCTCTCTGAAGAATTTTGGAATTGATTGCATGACATGGGAAACACTGGCACAGAACTGCCCAGCATGCTGTACCAAGAAAACCTCAAATGGGGATCATGAAGGTTGTTTTTAACATCCTACCTTAACTAAACAAATTTAGATTTTCGGTACCATGCTATAGGGCAAAAAGGCATAAACTGGAGACTCCACAGTTTTAGGTGGCAGAGAGGGTGGCAAGAAGCCTAAGCTATAATGGTTGATCCCAAGCCAGGAAGAAAATAGTAGAGGACAGAGGAGCAGTGTGCTCCTGCCTGATAATGGTATCCAGGGTCAAGCAAAAAGAGAGGAAATCCACAGGAAGCAAATGCTTTATGAGGACTTTCTGGGTGGGGGCAGAGAGATTTCTCAAACAATCCCAGAGAGGATAGCCTTGTGACTCCAGCTGAAGTCTTTACCTAGAATCAACGATCATTATAAAGGGTGAATTGCAGGTAGTGGAGACTCTTGGAAGACAAAATATCCATTTCCTTTTTTTTTTTTTTAATTTGTGTTCTGCCCAAAAGCTTTGGAACTTCCTGGAACACCTATTCCAGAAGAATTTCAGACATCTCAGTAAGCATTTTCAAACACTGTGCAGTAAAATACACTCACCCACATAAATAAGAAAGATTTGAAATGATGTTTAGGGACTAATTTTTTCCATGGCAGTTGTGAAGGAAAATGTGTTTGGAGCTTAGGATATGGAATAATGAAGACCCGAGTTCTAATCCCATCTCAGATTGTACTAGCTGTGACCCTGAGCAAGTCACTTAACCATTCATTTACTTCCTTCAACTGATCTTTCTATTGATGTGTTAACTTATTCCGCTACGGTGATCATACTTCCATCCTCTTTTATTTTCTTTACATTTTTATTTATTGATTGAATATGATTGAATCATTATTTAATGAGTGGCTGTTGTTCTTTATTCTTAAAGAAGATGAAAATGATATCATTGGGGTCAAATTACAGTGTGTCCAACTGTGGCTGATCAGACCGATACAAGCTCAGAATGCTCCACCACAGGTTGGGCAGATAGTCCATGTGAACATTTGGGGTGGATTCTCTAAATTTGCACATCTTGCATTTCTTTTAAGCTACTTCAATTCTGCTTTGTTCATAGAGCACAGCACCTTCTTTCATGATGGTACAGCATGCTGGGCAGTTCTGTCCCAGTGTCATGCAATCAATTCCAGAATTCTTCAGAGAGACCTTGAGAATGTCCTTGTATCTTTTCTTCTGACCACTATGTGAGTGCTTGCCTTTCATGAGTCCTCTGTAAAATAGTCTTTTAGGCAAGTTTGGAGCTTGGCCAGCTCACTGGAGTTGTGCTCTCTACAGTAGAGTTTGAATGCTTGGCAGTTTAGTTTGAGAAAGAGCCTCAGTGTCTGGTACCTTATCCTGCCAGGTGATGTTCAGAATTTTTCTAAGACAATTCATATGGAGGTGATTCAATTTTCTGGCATGGCGCTGGTAGACTGGTATACAATAACGAGTTCTGCACAATGGCTTTGGAGACCTTCAGTTTGGTAGTCAATCTAATACCTATTCTCTCCCCCCCTTCGTTTGGAGCCTCCCAAACACTGACTTAGCTCTGGCAATGCACACATCAACCTCATCATCTAACTGTACATCCCTGGAAAGTACACTGCCAAGGTAAGTGAATCTGTCCGCAGCACTCGATTTCTCCATTCACTGTAACTGATAGGTCCACATGTGGGTGGTGTGGTGAGCCTCTTGATAACCAGTTCAACTCTGCACTACCCTTTTCCTCACATCCTATCACTGATCACGCCTCGGCACATCCTAGCCCTGGATTACTCCTGCCGTCTGTCTCCTTTGAGCCATTCATGTCAGTGATCAGTTTGTTTCTGTTCAGTTGATGTAGTCATGTCTCCTCTTCATGATCCCCGTTTGAGGTTTTCTTGGTAAAGATACTGAAGTGATTTGCCATTTCCTTCTCAGCTTATTTTACAGATAAGGAAACTGAGGCAAGCAGGGTTACATGATTTGCCCAGGGTCACACAGCTAGTAAGTGTCTAAAGTCATATTTCAACTCAGGAAGATGAGATTTCCTAATTACAGTGTCACCTAGCCACCGAACAGTTGAAAGATCACAAAACCATACTGACTGGCTCTGTCACAAATGTATATTATCTAATCTTAACACTCATGACACCAAAGCAATCCTACTCTCTCTTTGATTCTCTCTCCCACTCACCACAGAAATGGATCCAAATCTTCTCATTTCTGCCCAACCCTCACACAACACCATCTTATCTGAGGTTCCTATCTTATACTTCAAAAACAAATTGAGGCCATCTGCAACAGGAACTCTGTTTCCTGAGTTCCCTTCTCATCCCACATCCTTCTGACAAGATCCTCCACTCTCTTTGACTTCCCTTCTAGATCAGAGGAAGAGGTGGCCCTCCTCTTTGCTAAGACCAGTACTTACTTCTACAAGTGTATACTTGACCTTTCTCTCATCCTGTCTTTCTCTAGATGATTTCCATTAGTATTCACACTCTCTATCTAATCTTCAATCTCTCCCTATCTACTGGTTCTTTCCTGTCTACAAACATCTCCCTCCTCAAAAAACCCTCACTTGATTTAATAATGCCCACTAGTTATCATCCTAGAACTCTCTTTCCCTCCTCTTTTAGATGCCATTAAAAAGTCCTCTACTTGGTGCCTCTTCTCCATCTCTTCTAAACCTTCTTCACTCTGAAGAATTAACCTGAAACTGCTCTTTCCGAAGTTACCAGCCATCTCTTAATAGCCAAATATTTTCTCATTTGCCTTTTCTCATTTGCCATCCTTCTTAACTTCTCTGCTCCACTGATGCTGTTGATCACCTTTTCCTCCTGGACACTCACCTCTCTGGGTTTTCTTAGCATTGTCCTCTTTCAGTTCTCTTTCTACTTGTCTATCCCTTTTGCTGGATTCCCATCCTTGTCAAATTCCTTAACCATGAGTGCCCTCCAAGGCTCTATTCTGGACCCTCTTCTCTTTTACCTCTACACGATCTCATTTGGTGATTTCATCATCTTCCATGGGTCCAATTATCACCTCTATGTAAAGGATACTCACATCTACATAGCTATCCCTACTCTCTCTTCTGGTCTCCAATCCCACATCTTCAATTGCCTGTTGGACATTTTATATTGGTGTCTCATAGATAGCTTAAACTCAGCATGTCCAAAACAGAACTCATTACTTTCCTACCACACTCTTTCCAATTCCCCTGTTACTGTCAAGGGTATCACTATGCTCTCAGTCATCTAGTATCACATTCTAAGCTCTTTGCTCTCCCTTACCCATCCCAATATCCAATCCATTGCCATTTCTTTTCATTTTTACCTTCACAGCATCTCTCAAATAATCCCCCTTCTCTCTTTCCATTCATATGGCCACCACCCCAGTTCAGGACCTGATCACATCTTTCCTGGGTTTCTGAAATAACCTTCTAATTGGTCTCTCTACCTAAAGTCTCTCTCTCTCACTCCAACACATCCACCACAAAGCTGCTATTTTTCTAAAACGTAGGTATGGCTATGTCACCCCTCTGATCAAGACACTTCTGTGGCTTACTAATGCCTCCAGGATCAAATTGGTTGTCCTTTAAAGCTCTTCCCAACTTGACCCCTTTCTGTCTTTATGATTTTATACTTTATTCCTCTCTATACACCCTGTAATCCACAGATTCCCCCTGCCCCCACTTGTTGTTGCTTGCGCCATACTCCATTTCCCATCTCTTTGCCTTTGTATATATTGCTGTCCCCCATGCCTCAAGTCAAGTCAACAAGCACCTACTATGTTCCAGGCACAATAATAATTATGGGCCATACTAAGAAAGGCAAATGAGCAAGCAAGCACACAGTCTAATGGGGGAGATGAATTCAAACAATTACTTACAAGAGAAACATATTCAGAATAAATGAGAAATAATCCCATGCCTGGGATGTTCTCCCTTTTCAGCTCTGTGCCTTGGCATCCCTGGATTACTTCAGCATTTAACCCAAATGCCACCTTGTACAAGAAGCCTTTCCTGGTCTTCTCCAGCAACTCCCTCCAAGGTTTCCTTCTCTCTACTCTGTATATACTTTGTATATAACTATTTAATTACGTGTTGTCTCCCTCAAAGTTTTGTAAGATCCTTGAGGGCAGAGACAACTTTTGTGATTTCACATTTGCTTCATGTCCCTAAAACTTAGTAAGGTGCATGGTACATAAAAAGTGCTTTAAAATGTCTATTGATTAGGGCAGCTAGGTGGTTGCAGTGGATGGTGAACCAGCCATGCAGTCAGGAGGACCAGAGTTCAAACTCAGCCTCAGACACTTACAAAAAAGTCACTTAATTCTGATTGCCTCAAAAGAAAAAAAAATGTCTAGTAGTTGATTGCCATTCTCTCAAATACCTCCTGTCTTTAGCATTTAATGTTTAAAATTGAAAACAAGAAAATCTTGTGACTTATCTGAAAGCATAATGAATTGAAGTGATAGGACAGACTCAGGAGAAGCAAAAGATTCACAGTGGAGAGTCCCTGGCTATGCCAAGGGAAAGCTGTGGGACCTTAGGAAATAACTTCAGCTCTTTGGACCTAGGTTTTCTCAGTTGTAAAATGGAAGGGCTGTGCCAGCTGATCTCTAGAGACCTTCTGATCTAGGTCACGCTTCCTCCAGTTATAATCTGCAGCATTCTACATGAGTGGGGATCAAAGACAATCAGCCATGGAATCTTTTTTTTAATTACTGTAGGACAAGTGAGGCCATCATTTGATGGTCTGACCTGGTCCCAAAATAAAAGGTGTCTAAAGCCCAGCTGTGAATTATTAATGACTAGAGGATGGAGAAATCATTTACAATGTGAACAGCTGGATTCAAGGTCTAAAGGAATGTGACCTTGGCTGACTGTGCTAAGAGTGTTAAAAAAAAAAAAAAAGGTCCCATATGGTCAGTTCAATGAAATGAAAGACAAAGAAAGGTCTTCAATTTCTCCAACCATAGGATGCATTTTATTCTACAACTCATTTCCATAGTATACAGAATGAGATGAGCTGAATTTGGATCCCAATTCTGCTACTTATTACCTCTCTCTCTCCCTGGATAAGTCACTTCACCCTGTTTGCCTCAGTTTCCTCACTTATTAAAATGAGTTGGAAAAGGAAATGGCAAACCACGACAGTATCTTTGCCAAGAAAATCCCAAATAGGGCCACAAAGTGTCAGACATGACTTAAATGAATAAACAAGAACAGTCAAAATGAGGAGGCTGAACTAAATATCTACAGATCGTGTCTATGAGGCCATCATGGCAGAGTGGACACTGCCACTGGACCTGGAGTCAGGAAGACCTGAGTTCAAATCCAGTCTCAGATACTTACTAGCAGTGTGACTCTGGGCAGGTCACTTAAAGCCTCTGCTTCAGTTTCCTTGACTATAAAATTAGAGTAATAAGGCCTACCTCACAGGGTTCCTGTGAAGATGAAACAAGGTATTTGTAAAGCACTTAGCATAGTGCCTGACCCTTAAAACTGCTTGTTTCTTTCCTTGGAAAAGATGCTACTTTTATGAAACTTAGCTTTAATATTTGAAAAATAGAGATAATAATATCAGGCAGCATTGTGGCTCAATGGATAGAGCATCAGGATCACCCAAATTCAAATCTGCTTCAGATGCATGCAAGCTGTGTGACCCTGGGCAAGTCCTTTAACCTCTGTCTGCTTCATTTCTCTCATCTGTAAAATGGGGATAACAGACAGCACCTCCTTTCCCGGGTTGTTGAGAAGGACAAATGAGGAAACAATTGTAAAGTGCTTAGCTCAGTGTCTGACCCATAGTAAATGCGCTGTAAATATCAGCTGTTGTTGCCCTCCAGAAACTTTGATTCTAACGGGGAAGAAAACATGGAAAAGGGAGCTGAAAAGTAGTGGGGAGTAAAGAGGATTGTTACTAGCTGTGTCACCCTGGGCAGATCACTTAACTTCAGTTTTCTTTAGTTTCCTCATCTGTGAAATGGGGATAATAATAGTACCCTAGGATTGTTGTGAGGGCCAGATGAGATAATGCTCATAAAAGTGTTCACCGGTGTCAGGTACATAGCAAGGATTACATAAGTAGTAACTATTATCACCATCACTCTTGTCAATAGCATCATTACTGCTTTAGAAGGTTGTTAGGAGGCTCAAGTGAGATAATGGATGTGAAGTACCCCCTAAGCTTTGAACCATTCCCAATTTCCATTAGGAAGTTCCTGTGGCCTCTCTCAAGTACCCTCTACTGCTCACTCATCTCAGATGACTCAATCTAAGAGACTTGACCTGGGAAATCATTGGTATAGAGAACTCCCAGAGGAGGGAACTCTCTGCTAAAGTAGATCAGCATTGTCTCTGCATTTTAGAGGGTCACCTGACTCTCTGGACTTCACCACCGTGCCTCAGCTGCCTTTTCACTGTGGAGCATTCCTCTGCCACTGTGGCCCCATTCTTTCATTGGTGAGTTCTTCCCAGAGTCTCCGTTATAAGGAGAGGTCCAAGTCAGTCATTCTTTGTTCCTTTCCCAGCTCTGCTTCTGACTCTCTGGACTTAACTGCCCACCTCCAATGTTAATGGGATTTAAGCTTTTCCCCACCCATTAAGGGAGCTCTCCTGGAGCCCATTAAGGGAAGTTTGCTAAGGGGAGGCTTGTTTGTAGAAAGGCTTTCACACCTTTTGCTAATTTCTAATTAGGCAGTGAGTCAGGGTTGTGATGCCTTCTGAGAAGTGTATATAACTGTGAGTTGGTATTTTACTTTGGGGCTTCATTTATGAAAAGGATCTTGTGATTCCCTGGTTGAGATTCTGACTTGGTTGTATGTTCAGAGTTCCCCAACTACTCAGATGTAAAGGCTCTCTGGATCCAGAGATGTATATAAAGTGTATAGCTTTGATTCAGGCAGTCAGAGCCCTGTCTGTTGGTCTTTATTTCACTCTTTGTATGTTCTCTGAAGTTCAGGGTGCTGATTTTTCCCCTGAACTAGTGAATGCAACTTTAAAAGATTGTTGACCCCTTAAAAGCTAGCTTTCCTAGTAAAGCAGATCTAAGAACCTGTGCTAGCAGCCATCCTGGGTATGCCACTATACCAACCCTCCCTACCCCCCATAGGGGTACCTCCTCTTCTTCCTCTTTATACCCCACTACTTTTCTGCTCCCTTTTCCATGTTGTCTTCACCAGTTAGAATAAAAGCTTCTGGAAGGCAGGCACTGACTTCCTTTTTGCTTATAAGTACTTAGTACAATGCCTGGCACACAGCAAAGGAAATTCAGGCTTGTCTAGCTCACACAGCCAGTACGTGTCAAAAGCAAGACTTGAACCCAGGTCTTGGCAAATAGCTCTCTATCCACTATACCACACAGCCAAAAAATTTCCCAACCTGATATAACTTATTGATGTTTTACTGTACCTGGGCTCAGGTTTTATGTCATGTACCTTTCCACTTACATCTCCCATAAGCCATGTAAGTCATGTCCAAAACTCATCATCTCCCCCCTCAAACCTTTCTTGCCTCTACTTCTATTAAGGGAACCATCATCATTCCCATCCTCCAGGCTCCTCACCTCAGAGTCCTCCTCTGCTCTTTACTATTCCCTACAATGCCCCAGCCCTTGTTTGCCCCTGACATCCAAGTGGTGGCCAAGTCTTGTCAATTGTCTCTCCTGGACATCTCTCCTCTGCCCCTGTATCTCCCCTCTTGCAGACACTACTATAGTTCTGGCTATGATCACTTCCTGTATGGATTATTATAAAGGTCTCCTACCTGGTCCTGAGTTAGGGGGTGTAAGCTATTTGTGGTGGGCACTTTTCCTTTGCATCCCTAGCACGGTGTCTTGAACATAGGGCACTCTAAGGCATCATCTTACTCTAGTGGCACAATGGATAAAGCATTGGATTTAGAATCAAGAAGACCTGCATTCAAATCCTGCCTTAGATAACAGCTATGTGACTCTGGGCAAGTCACCTAATCTCTGTGTCTCAGTGTCCTCATCTGTAAATTGGAGATAATAATAGCACCTATCTCAGCCTCAATTTCCTCATATGCAAAATGGGGGTAATAATAGCTTTACTTCCCAAGGCTTTTGTGAGGCTCAAATGAGATAAAACATGTAAAGCACTTTGCAAAACATAAATTTGCTATGTAAATGCTAGATATTACTATTATTGGACAGTGAGGTGGCCCAGTGGATAGAGTGCTGGGCCTAGAGTCAAGAAAACTCATCTTTCTCAGTTTAAATCCAGCCTGAGACACTTAATAGCTATGTGATCCTGGGCAAGTCACTTAACCCTGCTTGGCTCAGTTTCCTCATCTGTAAAATGAGCTGGAGAGGAAAATGGCAAAAAAAAAAAAAGATACCAGTATCTTTGCCAAGAAAACCCCAAATGTGGTCACAAAGAGTTGGACACAGCTTAAAATGACTGAACAATAACCACATGGCTATTATTGGTAAATGTCCCTAATAAATGCTTTTTAAATTGATTGATACATGCTACTTGAATACACTTGAATACTAGCAGCCTTCCTGAAAATCTTTAAAAGAAAGTTAAATATGTATAACCAAACCCACAAGACCTAGTTTGTAGAATTCCCATCTCCTGCTGTTACTCCTCAGGTTCACATAGAAAACAAGGTATTTATTTATGAAGTGTTTCATGTATTTTATTGATGTTTTTTTCAATGTTCAGTTCTTTAAAGAGGGTCCCCAACCACAGGAATCTTTTTCAAAAAGTCTTTCCTTAATACTGACTAAATTGGATTCCCCAAGCTGAAATCATTTGTCAAAATATATTAGAAAAACAACCTTAAATGTTTCCTGGCCTTCTTTTGTTCTAGTATTTAGTTGCTATAGCTCCCATGTTGGTTTTCTCCTTTCTTCCTTTGGTCTGTTGCTTAAAGTCACTGAAAATTATGTTAAGGACTATCAATTACTGTATACCAGATGCTCACTAAATTGGGTACTGCTTGATGGTGGTGATGAACTGCCATCCATAAAACTTCCTGTGCCTGTCCCTAGAAGAATAGCAAACACTAATTTCACCAGTTCCTTCCAGCATG
Source organism: Gymnobelideus leadbeateri (assembly GCA_011680675.1). Classification (NCBI taxonomy): domain Eukaryota; kingdom Metazoa; phylum Chordata; class Mammalia; order Diprotodontia; family Petauridae; genus Gymnobelideus; species Gymnobelideus leadbeateri. The sequence continues at coordinate 404 of WOXC01002199.1, read as the reverse complement.
TTCTGCTCCAGACCTAGAAGGCTTCTCATCCTCCTAAGTGCACACAAGTTACATATATTTCCCTAAAGACATGGTTTCTATAAGGACTTTATGTTAACAAACCAAGGCATTTTAACAACTGAAACACTAACCACATGAATTGATAAAATTTGAATTGTAAAGATTATGTGGCCTGATCTTTCAAACAAATGGGACCTACACCTTCAGTCCCTCCCTCCATATTCACTCAATCTTCCCTTTTTTGATTCAGTATAATCTGACCCTATTTGTCTGCTTGGGCCAATGATCCCCTCATCTCCCACCTCGCTCAGAAGCTTGCTTCATTGATCATCTCTCCACCACCCATTTTGATTTCCTCTTCATCTATGGGCCCCTTCCCTGCTATCTATACACATGCTTAGGTC
>WOXC01002198.1:0-213729 GCA_011680675.1 Gymnobelideus leadbeateri | reverse complement strand
ATCATAGAAAAAGTTTAGTTAGAATCCCTTCTCTATTTTTGTAAATAATTTGTATATTAGAATTAATTGATTTGTGAATGTTTAATAGAATTCATCTGTAAAGAGAGCTGGTCATTTTTTTCTTTTGTGAATTCCCTTATGACTTTTAAATTTCTCTTCATAGAATTGAGGTTTTTATGTTCTGTTAAACTGAACATATAATATTCTTGCAAATAGCCATTTGATTGCATCCATTTCAGGTTTTTTAGCACATAATTGGACGAAGTATTTTCTAATAATTTCTTCTGTTTCCCCTAATTTCTTATGAATTCCCCTTTTTAATTTTTTGTATTAGCAATTTTGGTTTTCCTCATTTTTATCAGATCATCTAATAGACTACTTCACTAGTTGTTTTTAAATAAGCAGATTCTTATTTTCTTTTTAAACTCAAAAATTTTTTTGGTGTTTTCAACTTTGTTCCTTGATTTACAAATTTCCACTTTTGTGTTTAGTTGGGGTTTTGAATCTGTTATTTTTCTAATTTTTGTATTGTTTTATTTTTAGTTAAATGCCCAATTCATTGATTTGTTCTTTCTGTTGTTGATAAAAAATAACAATTTAGAGATACAGATTGTCCCATAAGAACAGTTTTGGTTATAATCCAAAAATTTTGTTACGCTGTCTCATTGCTGTTTTTTTTAATGAATTTATCTATTGTTGCAATGATTTATTATTTGGCCAATTCTTTAGGAATACGTTATTTGGTTTCCAATTAGTTTTAAATTCCTCCTTCAGAGGTCCTTTATTGATTATAATTTCCATTGAGTTGTGATCATTATAGGATGTATTTAATATTTCTGCTGGTTCGCATTTATTTATGAGTTTGTTTTTTCTCCTAACTGATGGTCAATTTTTCTAAATGTGCCATATACAATAGATACATATTTTACTTTCTAGTCAATAACTGCCAGTGATCTAGCTTATCTAATAAAGGAATAGGGGCTGGACTTGTGTTTTAATTAGTTTAGAAAATACTGAAATGGGGAAAACCCCTCTATTAAAACAGATGTTATACATCTGTATACTGATATACAGTATATCTGTATACTAAAAATACATTTTCAATTACTTGAATAAAATATTGCCTTTGTTTTTAGACCAAAACAGGGGGGGAGGAGGGGAGAGACGGAAAGACTCTGTACTTTATACTTTTATAGAGTTGCCTAGAGGACTGAAGTTAAGTGACTTGTCCTGGATCACACAGTATGTTTCAAAGGCAAGAGTTGAACCTAGACCTTCCTCTCTTCAAGAGTGGTTCTTGGGGCGGCTAGGTGGCACAGTGAATAGAGCACTGGCCCTGGAGTCAGGAAGACCTGAGTTCAACTCTGTCCTCAGACACAACACAAAAACTAGCCATGTGACCCTGGGCAAGTCACTTAACCCCAATTGCCCTCCAAAAAGAAAAAAAGTGACTCTCACTCTGACCCAGCTGCCTCTCCTAAAATTAAAAACGGGCATCACTGGTTGAGGGAAATTTGTATAAAATCAACAGCTAGGAAATTTCTAACTCTACCTGCTCATAAGACAGATGAATAGGACCAGAAAAACTTTAACTCAATCAGGAGAAAACAGTGGAAAGAAAAGGATGCTATAGTTTCTCCTGAGAAGGAGAATGGCTTAATTAACATGATCTGACTTAGTACCAGCACTATTCTACTGAAAGGAGAGACCTATGTTTCATCATTAATAGGCCAGGACTGAACTTGTTCATCAGAATTTGCTTTTCTTCTTATTAATATTTATACTGTAATAGTCATTGTATATATTGTTCTTTTGACATGATCTTCTTCACTCTTGCTTCATACAAATTTTCTCCTATTTCCTTGAATTTCTGATATTCCTATAACACAATTTGTTGAATCATTCCCAATCAAAAGGTCTCTCTTTTTTTTCCCAACTGGCAGGGTTTAGGTTTTTTGTTTTTTTCCATTAAGATCTTTTTGTTTTGTTTTTCTTTTTGCTATTATGAGGAAAACTTCTATGAAAAGTTTATATTACATACAAAGTATCCCCAAAATAAGACCTTTCTGTTATTGACTTCCTTATATAGAGGTATATGCATATTAGTGAGATCACTGGGTAAAGAATTTGAACAACCTTTTTGAACTTTTGTTCAACCTTCAAAGAACTGTTGATACCATGAAATCTTCATCTTCCTTCTAACATATACTTTTTGGCCATAATCATTTCCTTTTCCCTCTTCAGTCCTTCCCAAAACCTCTTTACTGCAGTACTCAGACAAGTAGCTAATATCCTGTTTTCTTGCCAATCCACTGGGGAAGGAGAGCATTTTTGTGCTAAAAGCTGTTTTGCCAATTAAGATAAAGAGAACTTTGAGGATACCTAAGTTCATCCTTAATTGTTTAAGGGAGAAGAACTGCAGATTTGCAACATGTAAATTTCCCTCTGAGGAGGAACTATAGCATCTTTTTCTTCCCATTGTTTTCTCCTGATTGAGTTAGAGTTTCTCTGGCCCCATCTTCTGCATTTACCTGTCTTACCAGCAAGTAGAGTTAGAAATTTCCTAGCTGCTGAATTTATCCAAATTCCCCTAAACCAGTGAGGCCCAAATTTATGAGCATGAGTGCTCAAAGGAGTCCTAGGCATTTCTCACACAGCTCTCCCAAATGGAATGATAGCTCATTAGTTGCAACTGGGATCAACGGAAGTTAAATGTTTCTAAACAGTCCCGCTTTTCCTGAGCACTGAAGTGGTGTATGGTGTCTGTCCAAAGTAGGCTTGCTCAGAAGAGCTGCTTCCCACATTTCTCAGGAAGTATAAGCTGTTATGTGGGTCAGGACATAGTCACGTAGTCCTACTCACATTGCTCAGGTCCCACGGACATAATAATCATAACCATGATACTGCATTAATTGCCGAAGCAAAAGCAATACCAGGTCTGGTCCTGAGCGGGATAGTCACTGACTACCCCCTTCTTGGCAGTCACTCTCATAAGCAGGTTCCCCTTCAGAAGCTAATAAAAGATAAAGTTTCTCTTGCTTAATTGCCTGGTCAGAACCCTATCCCTTCCAAAGGAGATATAGCATCCTTGAGACACTGTTCCCTGTTTATTTTAGGTAATTGGTGGAATACGGTTGTGTGTCTAAGATGAACAGGAGTCATGTTAATCTGAGGTTAATGATAGAGTAACACTCCTACAGGAAATAACCAGTTGCCTTAATCATTTTTAAGTAGTTATTAGCAACAGCCTGAAAAAAAAGTAGTATGGTTCCATTCAATCCAGGCACAAAAGAAATTAAGAGATGAATAAAATGATTTGAAATAGATTTCTGGCCTCCTCCATCTGGGTGGTATTAAATTGTATTAATCTTTTTCACCAACTTCAATCCTGAGACCACAGTTGTGTGATAAAATGGGAAGGGAGCTGCTGGAAATAGACACGTCTGCATTCAATTTATGGTACCAATTTACCAACAGGCTAAGTACAAACCACTGCTGTGAGCGGGGCCACGGAGAAGAGGAAATGGCAGGTAGATGTATGGATTAATTAATAAAATGCGGATAAAGGCATCTTTTCCAACATTAATATTTTTTAAAGATTATGCTCTATATATCTCTGTAAATTTTTTTAAACACCACAGTATAGTATTTGTGTGTGTGTTTTCCTGAAGATAACCATCATTGTTCAAGAAGCAGCTAAGCCAACAGGACCCACTTAGGATACTGCGAAACAATAAAGAAGAGAAATAAGCAAAGACGAGGGGATAGCTTATTTAAAATCTTTACTATTGCAAGGAATTTCAAGTGATTTTTCTTCTTTAAGTACAGCCTTTCCAAGTAAAGGTGACTATGTTCTGTGGTCTTGGGGTTAGAGAGTCGGCCTCAAAGCCAGGAAGACATGAGTTCATGTCCCAATACTGACATTCACTGACCGTGTGACCCTAGCAAGTCATTTAACTTCTCCGAGGATTCAGCAACGCTCTAAGGCAATAGGTTGTAGAAGAGGTACCAACCTATAGTGATGGAGAACGTTTCCTCATCCGAGTGTTCCCTAAACCAGTGAAATCAGGGGTCTAGTCCCAAGCCTTTTTGGTAGCCTCTGATATGAAAGGACCAAGAGGGACATATTCAGGAAGGAGTGAATCTATTCAGAAATACCAGGGAACTTAAAGGGCACAGCGCTCTGAGGGCATTTCAGAAAAATCTGCCCTTCCCTATACACAGCGATTCACCCCCAGCAAACCGAGGCTTCTGCCAGTGGCAGATAGCCAGAACAACAATTAGGAATCCTGTTACTGGAAGCAAATTCTGTTGAAAGGGAATTGTGCAGGCTCCAGGAAAGAGTGAGGTTCCAGAGTGATCCATTTCCTCCAACCTTGGTCTTCCTTCAACCCTACACCTGTGCCTTCTCCTCAAACCTACCTCTTCTCTCTCCATCCCCTCTGCTAGAGGTGAGTGGCACAATCAAGCAGATCAAGTGCTAGGCCTGTAGCCAGGAGATCCTGAGTTCAAATCTGGTCTAGCTATGTGATCCCGGGCAAGTCACTTAATTCCTGTTTGCTTCAGTTTCTCAAACTATAAAAAGGGGATAATAAAAGCATTTATTTACCTTGCAGCACTGTTGTGAGGATCAAATGAGATAATATTTGTAAAACCCTTAGCATAGTATGTAGCACACAGTAGGCATTATATAAATGTTTATTATCTCCCCCAACCTTCCCCCAAAACAGGAGATCAGTAGAAGATTGTGAGGCACTGAGGCTATTGCCATCCTAACTACTTCAGGGAAAATGTGCCTAACCCCAGATAAAGATACCTGGGGAAAAGCCTAGGCTGTACAGCTCTCATTATAGCTCTAGAACCAAGACCACCAACGTTACACAGTCCTAGACCATTGCTACTTGTAATCTATGGGAGAGAGGTAAGAAGGGAGATAAGTGGGGGGGGGAGAGAAAGAGAGAGAGTACCTTGTCCTTTGTCAAATGAAAATGGTAATATTGGCATTAGCTGGCTCATAAGGCTATGGGGAAGTGGGGGAGAAGCTCTGTAACTAGAAAGCACTCTTGTGAATTCTTGGTGGAATCACTCCAGTTGAGCCCAAATTCTACTATTAAAGTGCTTGGCTTTCCTCCTCCTCCTCCTCCTCCTCCTCCTCCTCCTCCTCCTCCTCCTCCTCATCATCATCATCATCATCATCATCATCATTATCATAATCATCATCATCTCTATATAGAGATTTGTGTAGATATATAAAGAGAAATAGATATTATCATGGTGATGATGAAAGCTACATACAGATATGTGTGTAAATAAATCAATAGATAGATATAGATATATTATTTAAAGTGTGAAAAGTAATTTGCCTATATTATATAGCTGGGTAGAACAATAAATGACAGCTAGGTGGCACAGTGTGTAGAGTGTTGGGCCTGGACTCAGGAAGACTCATCTTTCTGAGTTCAAATCTGTCCTCAGACATTTAACAGATTCTGGGCAAGGAATTGGACCCCATTTGCCTCAGTTTCCTCATCTGTAAAATTAGCTGGAGAAGGAAATGGCAAGCCACTCTGGTATCTTTTCCAAAAAAATCCCAAACAGGGTCACAAAGAGTGACCTGAATGACTGAAAAATGAATGAACAACAAAAGAATACTAAATCAAGTGTTAGACTTGGAGTCAAGAAGACCTGAATTCTTATCTTGTCACTAATACCAAATTGCTTTGTGAACCATCCCCCATCTCCCCCACCATACATACACATACACCCCTCAATGCCCTATTCCAAAGCTACCCACCCCTTCCACTGTGCTTTCTCGAATGCCTGTTCCTTAGGTAACAAACTAGCTTTCATCTTAAACATTTTCTTTTCTCTCTCCTCACTTCTTCTTGGACTCATTGGGACCTGACTCCCTCCTGATAACACAGCTCCCCTGGCCACTCTTCCCATCCCATACTCCTCACTTCCCATCGTCACTTCCAGGCTTTCCCTGTACTATCATCACTATCGCCTCTCCTCCTTTGAGGTTCATTCCATCCACATTTTTCACCTAATCCAGATTCTGATATTTGTTCTCTACTGACCCCCAAGATGCTTCTCTTTTTATTGTCAATGAATTCAGAAATTGGCTTATAGTCTCTCTCCTCTGCAACTTCTGACCTCATTCTAGGGGACTTAACATTACAAATTAATACTCCTTCAAGCACTCTAGCCTCCCAATTCCTCGATTTGCTCCTTTTCTATGACACACTCCTCCTCACCTCAGCTACACACAGAGATAGTCATACTCTTGATCTTGCCATCACCCATGAGTGTCCCACTTCCATGTTATAAAAACTCTGAAATTCCTTTATCTCACCATAACGTTTTGTCATTCATTATCTCCTTCTGCCTTGCATCCCCTAACACTGTTTTACATTCTCACCCTGACCACCAAATCCCTCCACCCCTCAGTTCTTTCCCAGGTCATCATACCTATACTCAACATGTCCAAAATTGAAGACATTATCTTTCTCCCAAAACTCTTCTGTCTTCTTAATTTCCCTACAACTGTCAAAGGTTTCATCGTATAATGTTTTGAGTCTGGGTAACTAGGCTCATAGAATGTCAAAACTTGGATTTAATCCTCAATTCCTCACTCTCTCACCAACACTACCATATCCAATCAGGTCTTGTGTCCTGCTGATGCTACTTTTATAACATCTATTGTATAGGCCCCCTTCTCTCTTCTACCACTGGCACCACCATGTTGCAACTATATTCTCCTTCCTTCCTCTTCTTGACCCCTTGGTTAACTTTACCCAGTCTTCTTTCTCTTGAGTCCCTTGCCCCCTTATCCTATAAAAGATCTTGCCCTGCCAAGAGTCAGCCTTGAATTAATCCCACCATCTGCTGCCTTTCCTCCTTCTCTCATGTTGCTAATTAAAGTTGGAAAAAATAACAAAATAATGCTAACTGGATCCATTACAAAATTATGTTATATAATCTCAATTTAGCCCTCACTGTAGCAAGATAATCCTATTCCACTCACCACAGTGGCTTTTCCAGACCTTTTCATTCTTTCTCAAACCTTCCAGCTGAAAACCTTGCCTCATATTTCACTGGGGGGAAATTGAGGCCATTTCCAGAGGCATAGAGGGCTCTTTCTTCCCCCCTCCTCTTCATCTCACATAACTCAGATGTCTTCCACCACAATATCCTTCTTTACCCGTCTCACGTGAAGAACTGGTCCTTCTCTTTGCCCAGGCAAACCTGTCTATATACACAAGTAATCCCATTTCATCCCATCTCCTCTGGCAAATTGTACACTCTATCATTCCCACTTTCTCACTTATCTTTAATTTCTCCTAGTCTACTGGCTGCTTCCCCAAAGCCTACAAACATGCCCATATCTCACCATCTGCAAAAAACCCTCAATTTCTTTCTCCACATCTGCTAGCTATCACCCTATATGTCTCCTTCCTTTCATAGCTAAACTCCTTGAGAAAACCTTCAACAATTGGGCCTTTACTTCCTTTCCTCTGACCTTCTTCTTAACTTTATACAGTCTGGTTTGTGACCTCATCATTCAACTAAAACTACTCTTTCCAAAGTTATCAAATTGCCTCATGTAATGGTCTTTTCTGAATCCTCACCCTTCTTGACCTTTCTGTAGCCTTTGACACCGTTAGTCAACCATGGTCTTCTCCATGATACTTTATTCTCTATAGGTTTTCACAACACTTCTGTCTCCTGGTTCTTCTCCTATCTATCTACCCACTCCTTCTCAGGATACTTTACTGAAATGTCATCTTGTGTCCCCCAAGGCTCTGTACTGGGCCTTCTTCTCTTTTCCCTTGTATTATATCACTTGGTGACCTTATCAGCTCCCACTGACTTAATTAAATCTCTATATGTATGATTCTCAGATCTATTTGTCCATCCCTAATCTCTCTACTGACCTCCAGATTCACATCTCCAGCTTCCTATTAGATACTCAAAATGGATGCACCATAGACATTTTAAACTCAGCATATACAAAACTGAACTCATCTTTCTTCCAAATTTCTCCTTTCTTCTTTATTTCCCTATGGCTGTTAAGGTTTTCCTTGTACAATGTTTTTAGCCTGAGTAACTGGGCTCATAGAATGTCAAAACTTAGATTTAATCCTTAACTCCTCACTCTCTCTCCACCACCACCCATATCCAATCAGCTGCCATGTTTTATTGTTGCTAGTTTCATATCATCTATTGTATATTCCCCTTCTCTCTTCTGCTACTGCCATCACTGTGTTGTCACCTCATGCCTGGAATATTACAATATCCTGCTGGTTCGTCTCCTTGCCTCAAGGCTCTCCCCTCTCCAACCATCTTCCTTAAGCACAGATTTGATCATTTCACTCCCCTGCTCAGTAAACTCCAATGGCTCCCTATCACCTTCAGGATCAAATATAAAATCCTCTGTTTGACTTTTTTTTTTTTTTTTGCTTTTTGGAGGGCAACTGGGGCTAAGTAACTTGCCCAAGGTCACACGGCTAGGTTTTTGTTTGTGTGTGTGTTAAGTGTCTGAGGTCGGATCCGAACTCAGGTCCTTCTGACCGCAGGGCAGACGCTCTACTCACTGGGCCACCTAGCCGCCCCCTCTGTTTGACTTTTAAAGATCTTTGTAACTTGGCCCTTCCTATCTTTCCAGTCTTCCTACACTTTCCTCCCTTCCATGCAATCTTCAGTCCAGTGGTATGGGCCTCCTTGCCGTCCTTCATACATAACATTCCATTTACCAACACTGGTTATTTTTGTGTTTGTCCTTCATTTTTGAAGAGGACCATGGAATATGATGACTTTCAGCTGACTTTGATTTGAGTGAGGGAAGGCTGTGCAAGGTCACCAGCCTCACTTTCTCCTCCAGAGTCATCTGGGTCCAGTGACCAGATATTCATCATGATGACTAGAGATGACCCAGGATGCAGTGGGAGACCCTGGCCCTTTTAGGCTAAGGCCTTTTCATGTTCCCCGCTTAGAGTAAGGTAATGCCCCTTCAGTGAATAGGAGTCTTTAAGAAGTGAGTCAAGGGATGGCCTCTCTAATTAGAAAAAAGGAAGAGAAACAGTTACCACTGACATTCACTCAAAACCAGGAGGGCCAAATATAACCATTAAGTGGAGATTGAGCAGGGACCTATTGTGCTCCAGTCTATAAACTTCAGAGTGAACTGGGTTTAAGGTTTTACAAAAGAGGACAGGAAGGAAGGAAGGAAGGAAGGAAGGAAGGAAGGAAGGAAGGAAGGAAGGAAGGAAGGAAGGAAGGAAGGAAAGAAGGAAGGAAGGGAAGGAGGGAGAAAGGAAGGAAGGAAAGAAGGAAGGAAGGAAGGGAGGGAAGAAGGGAGGGAGGAGGGAAGGGAGGAAGGAAGGAAATCTAGCCAGTAAACCCCAAGTTAAGTGGGCAGCTTCTGGCCATCAAAATTTACCTTCCTTTGGAGAGGAAGAGGAAAGGACGAGCTGAGTTACCCATCTAGCTGAGTCCCCATTCAGGCAGCATATCTGAAACTCTCTCCCTCCTCATTTCTGCTTCCTGGCTTCCCTAACTTCCTTCAAGCTTCAGCTAAAGTCTTAACATCTTTAACTTCCTAGCATCTTACCATCCTTAATTTTAGTATGTTCACTCTGAGATTCCCATTAATTCTGTGTATATCTTGTTTCATCATAGTTGTTTACATCTTAGTCTGTGAGCTCCTTGAGAACAGAGATTATTTTTGCCTTTCTTTATATACTCAGCACTCAGATTCAAACTGTGCCCTCCAATGGGGGCGGAGAGATGCCATCATGAGGTCACTGTTGAGGAGGTGAGCAGGGACACAGCCACCAAGGAACAAGGCCTGCCATCTGGTAGCTTACTCTTTTAACTAGCCATTCTTGCCTCCCAAAATAGTGAGCTCTACTGTTTCTAGCTCCTCCAAGAGCCTTCTCCATTTCTCCTTGTTGATCAAAGCCCCAGCTGAGCCATCCTATTGATATCCCTATGTAGAAGTCTGCTCCATTTGGCTCTACCGAATAAAACACTCTCTTTAGCCAATCATTAACAAGAACAATAGGACTTTATATCTTCTACAATTATCAGTTAGTTTTGCATCCACAAAGCTGTCCCACTGTAGAATATCACTTTCGAAAACTAGGCTATTTGCTTACACTTCTAATTGTTTTCACTGAGGATGCCCTCAAAAGGGGGGAGCTATAGTGAGGATCAGGCAAGTGAAACCCTGGCCTTGATATGCAAAGCTAAGGGGCAAAGGAAAAAATAGATATAAAATATGCAAAATAACTCCAATGAAAGTATAGGAAAGGGCATAATTTTATGTTATTGCCTCGGGCATAAAATTAGCTAGTTACAGCTCTGCTCTCATTGCATGCATTAGGACCATTCTCAATTAAGTTTTTATAGCAATGAGAAAGCAGACATATGGGTCAGTAGTTGCTAATGTCTTCTTGATTGCTTTTTTTTTTTACACAATAAAAGCACCCTGTATGATCTCTTTCGTTCTTTTGGATTCTTCTATTGTTTAAGTTATCCTGAGAATTGATCCCTGGGCGCTTTTAAAGACACTACCCAGAATCTTAAAATCTCTGAGCTAAAAAGGAACCTTAGAGATTATCTAGCCCAGGGGTTCTTAATCTTTTTTTGTGTGTCATCCACTGCTTCAGAAGTGCCTGTGGATACTTTTCTCAACATAATGTTTTTAAATACATAAAATAAAATATATAGGATTTCAAAGGAAAGCATATTGAAATGCAGTTATCAATATATTCTTAAAATAAGTTTAAGAGCCCCTGGTGCCCGGTTTCCTTGTTTTACAATGATGAAACTGAGTCCCAGAGAAGTTGTGACATTCCTAAAGTCATACAGGTAAGAGGACAGAGCTTGGGATCTGAACTCAGATACCTTGACTGTGAATCAGGGTCTGTTCCCATTGTAACATGATGCCCCTGCTTTTGCTGTTGCTCAGTTGCTTAAGTAGTGTCTGATTCTTGGTGCCTCATTTGGAATTTTCTTGGCAAAGATACTGGAGTGGTTTGCCATTTCCTTTGCCAGCTCATTTTACAGATGAGGAAACTGAGGCAAACCGTATTAAGTGACTTGCCCAGGGTGACACAGCTAGTAGGTGTCTGAGGTCAGATTTGAACTCAGGAAGGACTCCAGACCTGGCACTCTGCACTACGGTACCACCTAGATGCCCATGCTGTCCCTACATTGACACATAATTAGAAGCAGTGTTGGGGCTGGAATTTGGATGAGAACCCAGGTCTCCTGGCTCCCAGATCAACTTTCTTTCCACTATATCTCAGCTGTCTCTTATAACAAACAGCTTCCACCCACCACCGACCAATTCTCACTGCAAGTGACTGGATTGCTGAGACCCTAGGAAGATCAAAGAAAAATATTTCTCTTCAGTCAGGGTGTCTGTCCTAACCACAAAAGTGGGCAATTGTATAGGGACCAGAGGGTAAATAATGTCTGAAATGATTGTCTTTGGATTACAGGGAAAGGGAATGAGTGAAAGTAAAATTGGTGGTGTGCTCCAGAGAGATCAGGTCAATTGTTCTTGAATCCACTGCGTGTGTGTGTGTGTTTGTGCACATAAAATTGGGGTATTGTGGGGGACAACAGCCTTAATATAGACTATCCATACTATCGTTCCTAATATTGCTACCTAACAATGCCAGAAAAACGCCATCTCCCTGCTCCTCTCAAAGAGCACACTTTGGGAGACTAGAACAAGGGCACCATCTGGGTTCTCCTGTAGTAAATTGAGGGTAATTCATCTTCATTTCCTGCCTCCCTCCTCCTCCTGAAACTGTTCCCTCAGTAATAGGATTGACATGTCGATTCTGGAAAACATAATCTACTGGAAGCCAGTAGCTAAGGTAGAGGAAGAAATTAATTTTATTCTATGTAGTATTCATTAGCAAGTATCATCCCATAAACAAGTTAAAAGGATTTCAAGATAGAAGGCCCTTAGAGAACATCCAGGCATAGCATCAAACATGTAGGACTAGAAGTCCAACCCTCCCACGTTACAGATGAGGAAACTGAGGCCCAAGGAACTTAAGTGACTTGTCCAAGGTCACACAGGTAGTAAGCATAAGACCAGGTCCTTTGACTTCGGAGCCAAGTCTCTTCCTACTGCATTACACTGAAAGTCTAGTACATAACTTTATAGATCAGGAAACTGAGGCCCAGAGATGAAAAATGACTTGCCCAAGGTCATATAGTAAATGTAAGCAAGTAGTGGAACTAGGCTTTGAAACCAGGACTCAGGATTCCTAAAGTTGTTTTGTATTCAGATATAGCACCACTTGCCCAGAATGCTACTAGGATGATCAATAGGATGGGAATCTTCAACAATCCTAGAAACCCTTCTCACCAGGCAGCCAGTGCACCTCTGTTAGGGAGTAGGAGATTATGCTGATATTTATATAGTCACCAACAGGCTTCAGTCCCATTGGTGAGTTAGAAGGGTGTTTACCCCAAGCATGTGAAGAATTCCCACCCCAACCCCACAGAGTGAGCAGATGAGAAACCATTCATTCTAACAGCCACAAATGCAGCTGGAGCAAGCATGATGCAGTTCTTAGAGCTTGGTCAGACATCAACAATGCCAAGGTCATCCTGAGTTCTGTCTTGGCACATACTTTGATGACTCTGGAAGAGGGAGTGAGACTGACAACTCTGTACAACTCTGCTTCACTTAAGTCCATTCATGCACAAGTCAAAACATCACTCTGTGATGTCACTGGTCATCTTCAAAACTGAAAGGCAGAACTGTTGCAAGAGAGGACCATGAGGGCTTCGATATTGCTTCAGTCCAATAGTCCAAAAAGCATTTATCATGTATGTGCAAGGCAAGAAAGCAAAGTCAGAATGACTTGAGTTAAAGTCCCAAACCTTATGCTATAACATATGAAAAGTCGGAGAGACATAATTTCTGGGTAATTAGCAATCACTTTTATTATGGCTCATGAATAATTAATAAAAGAGGGTAGTGGCACTCTCCTATACCAAAGTCACTCAATCCTTGGAAGAGAGGATGGTCCTGATAGGCAGAAATAACTCTGATTGACTAACAATTAATGAGAGAATGACTAGTATAATGAGAAGCTATTCTAGCGAGGGGGGCAGGGGTGGGGGGGGATGACTTAACTTTGGTTTTATCACTCTTTTACTCATCTCTACCCAGACAACCCTATCTCTGACAATCTCTAGACAAAGGGATCTACTTCCACCCAAGCCTGCCCAGTGGGCAGGAGTTCCTCTAAATTTGATTCTCTTTGTAAAGTTTTCTAATTGGGTGGAGCCCAAAATCAAAAAACATGTACCCACGTATTTGGGCAATCTCATCTACCAGCAATGTCCTTCAGAGATTAGCTGAATAACCTACCAGAGGTTTATTTCTGAATAAGGAAATAGAAAGGGAAAACTTTAATCTCAATTTAATAATTGGTTATTAATATAAAAGAGAAATAATCATTTCTCTCAATATATACATACTGTCTGTGTGTCCCTGGGCAAGTCACCTAACCTCTCAATGTTCCAAGCAAGTCTCTGAAGATGATAAGTTGTAGACAAGTTGTTACTCTTCATTGGCAAAGTGAGTTTCCTCAAAATGAAATTACAAATCTTCACCCAATGCACTAGACTTCTTGCTGTTCCTCTCACAAAACACCCTATCCCTTGGCTTCAGGCATTGTCACTGCCTATCCTTCATGCCTGGAATGCTCTCCTTCCTTATTTCTCCCTCCTGCCTTCTCTGGCTTCCTTCAAATCTCAGCTAAAATCTCACCTTCTACAGGAAACATTTCCCCATCACCCTTAATCCTAGTGCCTTGCCTCTGTTGATTATTTCCAGTATATCCCGTCTATAGCTTGTTTGGACATAGTTATTTGTGTGCTATCACCCCTATTAGACTGAGAGCTCCCTGAAAATAGGGATTGTCTTTTGCTTTCTTTGTATTCTTAGTGCTTATTAGCACAATGCCTGGCACATAGTAGGTTCATAATAAATGATTACAGACTAACTGATTATTAACACTCTCCCTTCCCCTACCAAAATGGGTTGGTGCTAAGGAAAGAAAAATGAAATGGGTCTTGTCTCTAAATAGATTATGTGTGTGTATTGTATATATGTAATAGGGGCTTGAAATGAGTTCAGAATTGAATGGTTACTTTTCTGAGCATAACTTATGCTATGCACTGTACATACTGCACGAAAAGCTTTAAAAGGTCCTGTTTCCTGCCCTCTGAGAGCTTACAGTTTATACTGGGCAGCAGCAGTGCAGAGTTCTACCAATGTGCCCATAGATACATAACTGTGTGAAAATTACTGGAGGAGCCAAGAGTTCAGTCTCTTGCTTTGCCTCCAGTCACTGGTACCCAACCACCATTCCATGTGTAGATACAGCTTCCCCAGAACCATAGAATGTTAGAGCTGGAAGAATCTTTGGAGGCCATGAAATCCAACCCCCTCATTTCACAGAGGAGGAAACTGAAGTCTAAATAGGAAAAGTGAATTATTCAAGCTCTCATTAAATGGTAGAGGAAGAACTAGAAAAAGTCTTCTGATTTCCCAGGCATTATGTACCCTCAGGAGTTAGAAATTTTCCAAGTTGGAAATTATCCTGGTTTATTCAGGCTAAATGCCCACAACATCCAAGTTCTATAGCTCATGGCCAGCTGTCACTGTGTTTCTGCATGTATATACGAATGTGTGTGTTGTATATATATTTTTATATATTTATACATATATACATATAACATACACACAGATAAAAGCTCTACCTCCCATAGAATTAACATATCCATATGGATACATACATAAATGTATATGTGTGTGCATTCATTTCATTGGGGGTAGTGCTTTCATGTGTGTATATATATGTATATGATATATGTATCATATAAATACATTTATATGATGTGTGTATATGTGTGCACATACATATTTTGGAGAAGGAAATGGCAAACCACTCTAGTGTCTTTGCCAAGAAAACCCCAAACGGGGCCATAGTCAGACATAACTAAAATGACTGAATGATATGTAGACAGATAGATAGATAGAGATAGTGCACATATACACATATATAGACACACATATGTATATAAATGTATATGTGTGTGTATATACACATACATACATGTATATTCATTCAGTGGTGGGGTAGGGGGAGCATCAATTATTCCCATTTCACAGATAAGGAAGGTGAAACACAGCTGAAAGCTAAAGTGGTTTGCTTAAAATCCAGCTGCACCTTTATGGTGGAGCTAGGAGCAGAGCCTTGTACCTCTTTTCCCATCATATCCTGGGTCACTCTTCATTGGCAAGCCGAGTAAGTAGTACTCTGACAACCTTCTTTCTGAGTTATCTGTCTTTAGCTCCTCCAGCCCTAAGTAGCTTTGATGGGTAGAGGTGTGGAAGCTGGTCCTCATGAAAAGAATCCCTGGATCGATAGATAACCTGAGCCACTGGACAAAAGGTGATGGGAAGATAGAAGCAGTACGGTTCCAGGAACAAAACACTCACCTTGGGAGTCACAAGAATTGGGTTTGAATCCCAGCTCCGCTAGTTACCAGCTGTCGAAGAGGCAAGTCAATTCCCTTGTCCAGTCCTCAGTGTCCTCAACTGTAAAATGAGGGGGTTAGGGCAGATCATGTCCAAGTTCCCTTTCAGTTCTAAAGTCTGTGAAAGAGCCAACAGCTGATAAGCCATCTAGAGCTGACCCTTGTCAGAACAGTCACATCTTGGAAAAGCTGTGAGAGTAGCAATGATACTTTCTGTATACAGGAATGAGGAGGCATCAGAGAGTCATAATCAAGATTTAGAGACAGAAGGGATCTCCATCCCCACATTTTACAAATAAGGGACTAGACCCAGAGAGGTGAATGACTTTTCTAAGATCACACATGCAGTAAGGAGTAAAGTTGAGAACTGAACAAATGTTCTCTGTGTTGAGACCTAGAACCTTGTTTCACTGTACTCCTCCTGACCTGTATTGTTTGTAGTTTGTATTTTTCCAGAAAAACAGCATAGCACAGTGATGGACAGTCAGCCTTGGAGCCAAAAGGACCTGAGTTCAAGTCTTGCCTCTAACAAATATTGACTATGTGACCCTGGGCAGGTTACCTAACCTCTCAATGCTCTAGGCAACACTCTACAGCTATTAATTACAGAAAAAGCATTCACCTGCTTTGGTGGATGGTGTTTCTTCACCTGAAAGTTCCGTAAACCAGTGAAATCACAAGTCATCAGTAGCCCTATTTTTTTCATAAGTCTCAATGACAACCCCAAATCAGTGACAACTGAAAACCCTGAATTTTTAAGGTTACTCTTTTCATCCCGTGTATTTTCCACAATACAAAGAAAACTAAAAGGCTTCTGGTCCCTATTGCCCTGATTTGATATGCGGGAGAGCAGTTGGGTCCACAGTAAATGGTATTTAAGACTAGTGCCTTAACGTTTTTAATCTATCCAGTTACTAAGCATTACACTTTAGGCAATGAATTCAGTTTGTGAACTTTTTATCCAAATTGCTCATCAGTCTGACTTACAGAGTGGCGGGGAGGGAACCCTCCTATGCTTATCTAATAGATGCTGGGTTGCTGTGTTCCATTAATATGACAATTAGGAGAGCCCTCATCTAAATTGACTCTTCTTAATTAGCATGTAGTAAATAAGAGGGCTGAGGCAAGTTATTTGCCAGGATTTAATCTTTACTACATTGATATTTATGGACTCCAGGCAGTTATAGGAAGCAATTGCAGTTGATTAACAGGTAGTAAAGGTCCTGGTGTATTTATTTGTTTATAAAGCTCATATCTGAGGTAAATTAATGTTCACCCCCTCCATCTACCCGTGAGCTTGTTCTAGGAACTAGAGAAGAGCATCATAAACTTGCAGGAAGCAGAGTTGCTAGTGGCCCAGTGGAAAGAAGGCCCTGGATATGAAATCAGAAGAACCGGGTTAGAATACAGATATCTGAAGGCTAACCCCTCTTGGTGATTCTCAGAGCCCTACAAAAGGGTAATTTGGGGCAGGGGCAAGGGCTCTCTGCTACTGGGGAGACTGAGGCTAGTGGTTGAATTCAGACATTCCAAGCAGCCCTAGCATTAAAGTCATTGGGTATCCACCCTAAGTC
Organism: Gymnobelideus leadbeateri; assembly: GCA_011680675.1. Taxonomy (NCBI): domain Eukaryota; kingdom Metazoa; phylum Chordata; class Mammalia; order Diprotodontia; family Petauridae; genus Gymnobelideus; species Gymnobelideus leadbeateri. The sequence goes on along the minus strand of WOXC01002198.1, from coordinate 196,570 downwards.
TAACACCAGCATGGAGGACTTCCCATGACAAGGGACCATCAGGCTGGCTAAGGAAGGGAAAACCAATTCAAGTCATAAACAGAGCAAGTCAAAGCTTCTGTAGAGCTTAGTAGTGGGATTAAAATATGAATGACTACTGCCCTCCTTGCCTGGGTGAGATGGGGAGCCTAGTCTCAAAAAAAGTAGGATACTGAAAAAAATGCTGTGAGGCAAAACCTGGGCTGAGCCACTTCTAATTTCCTCTGACTCTCCCCCACCTCACAGGGAAGCAAGTAAGCTAATTAAGGAGTCCTGATTTTTTTTTAACAAAAAGTAGAAAAACTGAAGCAATTAGACCTTAACAATGGCAAGAGACCTTTGACCATGTCAAAAAAGCTGTGAAAACCATCAGTCACACCAATCCAGTCAGTGAAAGAACCAATCACAGATAATGAGGAGAGGAGAGGGGAAGGGTGTTGAGTCCAAAACAGTAGCTTCAATTCATTTATTCAACAACCATTGGTTTAAAGTCTCGTGTCTGCCAAGAAGTGGGTAGAACACTGAGAATACAGAGACAAAAATGAAAAAGGATTTATGCTTAAATTTATGGTCTAGGGGGAGGGAAAGAGGCTAGAGAAACATATGTGTGTATTTACATATATATGTATATATACACGTGTATATGTATGTATGCATGCATGTACATATATATTGTGTATAGCCATGTGTATGATGATGAACGGATGTGTATGTATTAAATGAATCAATTCAAGTGAAATAACTGACTATTGACTATTGACTCTGTTAATACAGTTTGATATAGTGAGATTCAATAAAAAGAGTGTTAGACTGGAATCAGGAGAGCTCTGAGTACTAATCTCATCTCCTTCAGCTACTAGCTGTGTGATTCTGGGCAAATCATTTGATCTCTGAACTTCAGTATCCTTTTCTGTAAAATGGGAACCACAAAGTCGATAGAACCTACCTCACAGAGTTGTATAGATAGAATGATATAATGTCTATGCAATATTTTGTAGACCTAGTTAAGGTCTCTAAAATACTGTATAGATACGGTATCTCATACCAGTCTTATAGAGAAGATGGAGAGATAAATCAGAACTGGTTGGGTAGATGGATTATATTTTTTTAGGAAGGAAGAAAAGAAGGGAGGAGGGAAGGAGGAAGGGAGACAGAAAGGGAGAGAGGAAGGAGGGAGAGAGGGAGTGGAGGAAGGAAGGAAGGAAGGAAGGAAGGAAGGAAGGAAGGAAGGAAGGAAGGAAGGAAGGAAGAAGGAAGGAAGAAAGGAGGGAAAGAGGGAGGGACGGAGGGAGAAAGGAAAAAACATTTACCAAAAACCTATTATGTGCCAAGCACTGTGCTAGAAAAAAACCTTTGTAAATATTGTCTCATTTTATCCTCACAACAACCTTGGGAAGTAGGTGCTGTCTCTGACTCATCCCTAAACAGAAGTAAACAGAGGTTAAATGATTTGCTGAGGGTCACACAGCTAGTAAGTGTCTGAGTCCAAATTTAAACTCAGATCTTCCTGATTCCTTGCCCAACACTATACCTGCTGTACTACATAGATGCCTCTGAAAAGACTAGAGAAGACTTAGGATGGGTCAGGAGGGTATGATTGCTATGGACAAATATTAGAATTGGCATCAAATAAGGAAGGGATTGGACTTGTTCAGTTTGGCCTCAGAGAGCAAACCCAGGAACAATAAGTAGGAGTCACAAAGAAACAAAATTGGGCTGGATGTCAGGGAAATCTTGCTAACAATTAGATGTGTCCAACAGTGAAATGGGTTGTCTTGAGGATCTGTGGGTCCCCCTGCTTGAAAGGCTTCAACCTGGGACTGGATAATCACTTGTCTGGTATAATATAATGGTGATCCCTTCCATTTTGGGGCTGACCAAAATCAATATCCATTGAGATCCCTTTTAACAACCAAACTCTGTGATTCTGTGAAATGCTAGAAAATGTTTGCAAATATCATCTCTCACTCACAGAGCCACCACCCCAATTTAGGCACTCATCACTACTGTGCCTGGATTATTACAATTATTACACCGCTGAATTAGTGTCCCTGACTCAAGTCCTTCCCCTTTCCTATCCATCTTCCATAGAGCCACCAATGGGATTTCCCTAAAGCACCTAAAAGACTACATCACTCCCCTATTCAATAAACTCCTTTGGTTCCTATTAACTTCAAGATCTAATATAAGATCTGTTTGACTTCTAACCCCCTTCAAAACCTGGTCCCAACCTTCCTTTCCAGAGCTGTTATATATTATTCCCCTTCTTCAACTCTGTCAATCAAAACTGAATTTCTTGGTGTTTCTCATATGTAAACACCTCCTGCCAGATTCAGTTCATGCACCACGTTTCCTGCTTCCCACATCTACTAGTGCCCTTTCTTCCACAACCTTAAATGTATTTTATTTTGTATATATTCCCTATATCCTGATTTGTGTACATGTCTCTTCCAATAGAATACAAACTCTTTGAGGGTAGAGACTCTTTTATTTTTCATCTTTGCTTCCTTTGCCTATCACAGTGTTTGGCACAAAGTAGGAGCTTAATAAAAAATTTTGACTGAGTGCTGGAGGGAAGTTCCAAAATGATGAGATCATAAATACATTTGAGGGTTGTTGGTTTTTTGTTTTTTGAGGGATTAACCTGCTTGGTTTCTACATTTATAAACCTAGTCAAATCCCTGAATTCATGAACAAGCCACAGAAAGAATAAAATATCTTGGGGGAAAAAAAGATAGAAAGAAAAGCTAAGCATAATATAATACTAAAAAAATCTGCAGAGCAAGGGGTGGCTAGGTGGTGCAGTGAGTAGAGCACCAGCCCTGGAGTCAAAAGGACCTGAGTTTGCATCTGGCCTCAGACACAACACACACAAACAAACAAACAAACAAACAAAAAACCTAGTCGTGTGACCTTGGGCAAGTTACTTAACCCCACTTGCCCTCCAAAAAAAAAAAAAAATCTGCAGAGTTCCAGACATATACAGGAAAAATGAATATTTTAAAGGAAATATTTATGTAATAAATGCTAGCACCAAGATTACACATATCAATATTTTCTACATAGACCTTCACTGGTTTCCTTCTAGGAAAGTGCTTAGAAGAATCATCTAATTTAAAGATATTACATATCTTTTTTCTAAAGACAAGTATTGAAATTCTCCAACTTTTTTATTTTATTTTTAATCTATTTTTATTTTGTTAAATATTTCCCAATTATATGTTTAAAATTTTAACACTCTTCTTTTAGATTTTGAGTTCTACATTTTCTCTCTCCCTATTGCCCCTCCCCTACCCCTTCAGAAGGCAAGCCATATGATATCAATTATTCATGTGAAGTCATTAAAAACATATTTCAATATTAGCCATATTGAAAAAGAAAACATGCACACACAAAAAATAATTTTTTAAAGTATCTTTCATTCTGCACTCAAAGTTCATAAGTCCTCTCTTTGGAAGTAGATAGCATTTTTTATCATTGGTCCTTTGGAATTGTCGTGGATCATTGTCTTGATCAGAGTAGTAAAAGTCTTTCTCAGTTGGTCATCATTACAATATTGCTGTTACTGTACACGGTGTTCTCCTGATTCTGCCCATTTTACTTTGCATTAGTTCATATAAGCCTTTTCTGCTGCTGTCCTGCTTACCATTTCTTACAGCACAAGAGCATTCCATCACAATCAGATGCCACAACCTGTTCCGCCATTACCCAACTGATTTACCAACCTTTTCTATGACAACAAGCGGACAGCTAGGCAACACAGTGGATGGAGCACTGACAACAGGAAGACCTGATTTGAAAATCTTCTCTCAAACACTTAGTAGCTCTGTGACCCCAGGAAAGTCATTTAAACTCCATTTGCTTCAGTTTCCTCAACTGTAATTTGGGAATGATAATACTAGCACCTACTTTCCAGAGTTGTTCTAAGGCTCCAATAAGATAATATTCATAAAGTGTTTGGTGCAGTGCTTAGAACAGAGTAGGTGCTTAATAAATTATTGTTTCCTTCCTTTCCACAGTACGGTTCCTAACAGATAAAAAATATGACTGACTTTATCTTTCCTTTCATAGTAAAAGAGTAAAAATTTCATTTAAAAAATTTGCTGGTTTTGTTTTTGCTTTTCTCACCTGTGTGCCTCAATTGATTATCCTTCTTTTCAATGTCTTCCCCTCACCCAATAAACTATCCATTATAATGAAGAATAAAATCTTTCCATATTTTGTTTCTGTAGTCATCATATTCATATCTTAAGGAACAGCAAAAAAATCCATTATATTCATGTACCACCATTTGTTTGGTCATTCTTCGAATCAATTAACATTCACTTTCGAGTTCCTTGCTATTACAAAAAGTGCTGCTATATACAAGGTGTCCCAAAAGTCTTGGGGCTGCCTTGTAAAGCTATTGAGCTTAAAAGCTATTAAAGCTTAAAGCTGCACAAAGACTTTGGGGGCATCCTGTATATGCTTTGGTGCTTGTGGGGCCTTTCTTCTGCTCTCTGACCTCACTGGAATGCCTGACACTGAGACCTCTGAATCAAAAGTTGTTTTTAGTTACTCTCCTAATATAATTCTAATTTGCTTTCCAGAATAATTTGATCAGTTTATAACTCCATCAACAGTGTATTAGTGTGCCTATCTTCCCACACCCCTTTCAACTTTGATTATTCTCATATTTTATAATTTTTTATCAATTTGCTGACATAAAACCTCAGAGTTGTTTTGATTTATATTTTTCTTATTACAAATGATTTGGAAGATTCTTTCATATGGTTGTTAATACTTTACAGTTCTTGTGAGAACTATGTGTTTATATCTTTTGAGTACTTATTCATTGAGTAATAGCTTTTGATACTATATTTTTGAATGTGTTCCCTATTCTTCTTGGCTCTCAGACAAAAGTGACATTTTAATAAGGAATAAGAAAGTAACTGCTTTGGGGGGTGGGGGTAACTCATACTATAGAGAAAGCATTTTAAACCAAATGTCTGAAAATGTTCCCATCATTATGTGATTTTTGTTGTTGGAAATGACATAAGCATTTCACCTATGAACATTCTCCAATCTGCATATTTTGAAACTTAAAATTTTCTAACCAATTAACAAGTCTTCCAAATCAGGAATTTCAGTGGGTTTTGAAATTATTTGTCAAAAATATAGAAATGCTATAACTTCAGTTTAGTTTGCAAGAATAAATGATTAACGTGAGGGAAAATGGGAATTTACCCATTGAAATTCAACAAAAACCTCTATATAACCGGTATATGGGACTGAAAAACGAGTCCCAAGATTCAGGAAGCACAACTAATGATGCATTTCTTCCATTTGGATTTGAATGTCTTTGCAAGGTATCTTTTTCAGCTACAACAGCTATAAAAAAAACATGTATCAAAATAAAACAACTTAGAACCATATACATGTGCATAATTTATAAGTACATGTGTATATTATGTGAAGGTGGCTACCTGTGAACCAGATTTTTCATAGATGATTTTCATTAGATACTAAGAGCAAGAAAATTCATTATTTGGTAACCAGGCTTCTGATAATGATACCCTCTGAACTTAGCGAGGCTGATCTGTGGAGAAGACCCACATGCCACTGCTGAGAACATATTGAAAGCCCCAGAATACCAAGTATAGGTAGAAGGTTCAGTGGATAAAGTACCAGGCCTGGAGGCAGAAAGACTCATCTTCAAGAGTTTAGACACTTATAAGCAGTATGACACTGGGCAAGTCACTTAATCCTGTTTGCCTCAGTTTCCTTATCTGTAAAATAAGCTGGAAAAGAAAATGGCAAACCACTCCAGTGTCTTTGCCAAGAAAACCTCAAATGGTATCATAAAGAGTTGGACAAAAACTGGGGCAAAAAAAACAACCTGGTTCTTAAAGCCATGGTCCAGGGATCAGCCCTTTTCCAGAAGTGACTTGTTTACTTTTCTTCAGGTGAAGCAATGTCCCCTCTTCTCAGAAGCCATAGGTTACTGAAGACACAAAAAAGAAAATTCTCACCATAAAAGTTCTTGACACTCTCAGATGGTTTAATGATGGAAGTGGAGATGATTTTATTTCTGGAATTGTTATTGTTGTTCATCCTTCATTCCCAAAGAGGACCAAGGACATCACAAGGGTAACATCTTGACTTGTATAGGAACTGGATATAAGTGAGGCAGAGCTGTGCAAAGGCATCAGCCTCACTCTCTTGTCCAGTCATAGAAGTTCAATGGCAACACAAAAGTCAAGCCAACTGACAGTGACCCAGAATGCAGTGAGTGATCTTGGTCTTCCTATATCAAAGTCTTTTCCTGGTCTCAGACCAACCAGTTGTTTTTATGCCTTTTACATGTATATATGGCCAGCAAGGAGATGACTTAAGGTATCCTTAGTCTCATATTTCTTGGTCAGAAGGTTAGTAATCTGGACAAGTTGTCCAACTTCTTCTAGGCTTCTGTCATCTCCATGGTCTGCTATTTGTTGTATGTTTCTTCTGAGAATGCATAAGAATAAGAAGAGTGACTGCCCAAGAACAGGCTAGTCATTCTCTTCACTGAAGATAGGTCACTGACCAGAATATCCAGGGTTCAAGGTCCTTCTATCTTCCCTCCCACAAAGGTAAAACCAATGCAACTCCAGCCGTCCTCCCCAAGCCCCATTGTCCCCAGCCATTATCTTTCTTCAGGTTTGTGAAATAATATTCAGTGGTATATAAATGTAATGCAATTGTACAATGCCATAAAGACTATGGTTTTATAGAAATTTGGGGAGATTTTGCTGATACAAAGTGAAGTGAGCAAATTAAAATATAAACTATAACACCAACATAGCAAAGACAACCAATTTTGAAAGACTGAAGAGCAGTTATCAAAACAATGACCAACCATGATTCTGGAGGATCAATGAAGAAGTTATGGTACCTACCTCCTGACAGAAAGGTGAGGGATTCAAGATTCAGAATGAGATGTTTTGGGACATGACCAATGTGGGAATTTGTTTTCCTTGACTATGTACAATTGTTGCAATTGTTTTGTTTTCTTTTTTCTTTTTTTCGATGATAAGGAGAAGGGAAGAAGGAGAGAAAATAGATGTTTGCTAAATGAAAATTTAAATTAAATTTTAAAAGAAATTAAATAAAATAAGACATTGCTATCAGTTTTGCTGCAGCAGCCTAAAGAACTATCCGATTTGCAAGCAAAACTTCCTATATGTATCCTCCTATTAAAATGTGAATTCCTTCAGACCAAGAACTACCTAGTTTTTATGTTTGTGTCTCTAGCATTTAACTTGGTATTTTGTACATAGGAAGTATAGTAAAAGGGCCGCTAGGTAACACAACAGATAGAGCACTGGGCTTGGAATCAGGAAGCCTGATCTTCATGAGTTCAAATCTAGCCTCAGATACTTACTAGCTGTGTGACCCTAGGCAAGTCACTTAACCCTGTTTGCCTCAATTTCCTTATTTGTAAAATGAGCTGGAAAAGGAAATGGCAAAACAGTACAGTATCTTTGCCAAGAAAACCCCAAAATGGAGTAACAAAGAATCTGAGACAACTGAACAACAAAAAAATAGTAAAAAGCAATTAATAAATTCTTTAATCAATTAATTAGTAGTAGGACTGATTAAAGTTTGAATTCTGTTGGCATAAATTTCAAGAACCCAGGGCCACTTCCATGGCACAATAAGGTATTGGAGGAAGACTTTGTTGAAAGGGACCCTCAGGGGTGGCTAGGTGGCACAGTGAATAGAGCACCAGCCCTGGAGTCAGGAGGACCTGAGTTCAAATGCAGCCTCAGACACTTAACACTTACTAACCATGTGACCTTGGGCAAGTCACTTAACTCCAATTGCCCCTTGCCCCCCAAAAAAGAAAGAAAGGACCCTCATTAATCGGCAATAATAATACAGTCAATTTATATATGGAATTATCTGAGGGAAAATTTGAAGCCTCAGACTAAAAGCATACACAATGATGGGATGCATTAAGTTCTTTGAGGGGTTCCATGCAAGTAGTTTGATATGAGCTGACAAATTCCACCCCCAGAAACTAAAAAATGAAGTGTATTCCATGAAACAGCTGTTTTCACATCATTATATGTTTGGCCTCAGAAACTTACTAGCTGTGTGACCTTGGACAAGTCACTTAACCCTGTTTGCCTCCGTTTCCTCATCTGCAAAATAAGCTGGAGAAGAAAATGGCAAATCACTGCAGGATCTTTGCTAAGAAAACTAAAACGGGATCACAAAGACTCAGACAGGACTGAAACTACTGAACACACAAAAAACGAAAACAAAAATTGAACACTTAGCTCCAAAATCCAGATGCCCTTTTACTCCTTTTCTTTAAGTTTTTGCCTTTTTAGGAAGAAAAACGCACCCCATTGTAGTTTGTTAGGAGAGTTAGATTTTGTTTAGCAACTCAGGCCAAAATAATCACAGGCGGATAGCTCCGATTTGTAGCAATAATTGGCATTCTATTGTTTTGAAATTTAGGAGTTCATCAGCACCAAGGCAGAAGGATGATAATTGCCAAACCTAGGGGCAGGGAAGTAGCAGTTGGTAAACATCAAACTGTGTGCTTCTCTGCAGACTCTCTGTGTGCTTTTACACATAGCTAAAAATGTGTTAATGACTTTCTATAAATAAAAGCAATGTGGCTCCAGCAGCAACCACTGAAATGAAGCTTCCTTTCACGTATCAAAAGTCATTCCTAGTTCTTTTATTTCTAATAGGGAAAAAATGCATATCACCTGTATGGCAATAATCAGGCCTTATGTCTACAAAGGCTTTGGAGTTTACAAGGCGATTAGATGATCCAATGGTTCTCTTAACAACAATGGGCATGTTTTCACTCGGGTGCTTCAAATAGTTCCATGATCTCTCAATGAGGAAGTTCTCTCCAAGGATCCAGAAAAGGATTCATCCAGGCCTTCTGATTCTGTGTGACATTTAAATCCTACAAAAAGGATCTAACTAGCATTTGGGGGTCCTTCCTCTAAATTATGGGTAGGCAGATAATGGCAGGAGGGCCAAATCTATCCTACTACCTGCCTAAGCTAAGAATTTTTACATTTTTAAATACAATAAAACTTTAAAGTTTAATAACCATTATTAGCTCATGGGCCACACAAAAATAGGAAGCAGGTTGGATTTAGCTGTATTTCTGTAGGGATTTTTTGTTGTTGTTTTTGGCTGGGTTTTTTGTGGTTTGTTTGTTTTTGTCCTTGTTCTAGATCTATTGGCATAACAAGGATATCAGTGGATTATGTGTTGTTGTTCAGTCCTTTTTCAGTTGTGTCCAACTCTTCATCACCCCATCTGGGGTTTTCTTGGCAAAGATACTGGTGAGACTTGCCATTTCCTTCTCCAGCTCATTTGACAGAAGAGAAAATGAGGCAAATAGGGTTAAGTGAATTGCCCAGGGTCACACAGCTAGTAAGTGTTTGAGGCTGGATTTTTTTTTTAAACAAATGCTTTATTAACTTCTGTTTTACATCATTCATTTCCGCCAGATTTTGAGTTACAATCATTTTCCCCCCATTATTCCCCTACCCAACCTCCCAGAGTAGTAGTCCCAAAAGATATCGCTTCCTCCAATCTGCTCTCTCCCATACCTTCTCCCATACCCCCATCGACTTTTCCATTAGAGGAAGGTGAGTCTTTGTCCCAATGCCTGCACATCTTATCTCCCTATTACAAGCAAAAGAGTAATAATAGTATTTATATATATTTGAAACATTTAATGTTATGACCTCAAATTTCAGATCCATTTCCTTCCTCCCTTGTCACTCATTCCCTCTTGGGAGATAAGTAATTCAGTATATGTTGTACATGTCTAGCTATGAAAACATTATCATAGTATATATATTATACAAGGCTGCTTATAATTCCCTCCCACTCATCCCACCCCAACCTGGTCCATTTCCTACATGATCCTGTCCCTCTTCTATAGTGGGTACTTCCAACCTCCCCTCACCCCAAGGATGCCCTCCCATCCATCATCCCTCCTATCATCCCCCTTCCCACTATCCTGCTGCAGGTTGAGATATCCCATTCAGTATGTATGTCATTTTCTCCCTGAACCAAATTCAATGTGAATGTGGTTTTGCCTTTTTATCCTTCCTTATTCTCCCCCTCCTTTGCAACCACTTCCCCTTGCTTCTTCTACATGGGATAGTTTACCCTACCCTGTCTCTCCCCATCTCCTCTTGCCACTTTCCTCTCTCACCTCATAATTTCATCCCTTGAGTATTCTCCCTTCCCAACAAATTCAACCTATGCCCTCTATCCATATATAACTGTAACCATATACACACATTTACATATGTATTCATATGACCACACACCTTTCTTCCATTATTTTCATAGTGAGAAATATATCATCAGTCACAGTTATTGTTTTTCCATATAGGAATGTAAATAGTTCAACTTTGATAAGTTCCTTTTGATTTCTTTTCCCTGATTACCTTCTCAGGCATCTCTTCCTTCTTGTGTCTGGATGTCAAATTTTCTATTCAACTCTGGTTTTTTCCTCAAGAATGCTTGAAAGTCCTCTATTCCACTGAATGACCATATTTTCCCCTGACACAAAATACTCAGTTTTGCTGGGTAGGTGACCCTTGGGTTCATTCCCAGTTCTTTTGCCCTCTGGAATATCATATTCCATGCCCTTCGATCCCTCAGTGTAGAAGCTGCCAGGTCCTGGGCTATTCTGATTGTGTTTCTACAATATTGAAATTGTTTCTTCCTGGCTGCTTGTAGTATTTTCTCCTTGATCTGGGCATTCTGGAACCTGGCTATAATATTCCTGGGAGTTTTCTTTTTGGGATCTTTTTCAGGAGGTGATCTGTGGATTCTTTCAACCTCTATTTTGCCCTCTGGATCTAAAACATCAGGGCAGTTTTCCTTGAGAATTTCTTGAAGGGTGATTTCTAGGTTCTTTCTTTGATCATGGCTTTCAGGTAGTCCAATAATTTTTAAATTGTCTCTCCTGGATCTATTTTCCAGGTCAGTGGTTTTTCCTATGAGATATTTCACATTGCCTTCTAATCTTTCATTTGTTTGGATCTGCTTAACAGCATCTTGATTTCTCATAAAGTCATTAGCTTCCATTTGCTCCAGTCTAACTCTGAAGGAATGAATCTCCTCAGTGAACTTTTGAGATTCTTTTTCCATCTGGCAAATTCGACTTTTTAAGGCATTCTTCTCCTCATTGCCCTTTTGGGCCTCCTTTGCCATTTGAGTTAGTCTATTTTTTAAGGTGTTGTTTTCCTCAGTCAGGCTGTTGACCCTCATTTCATACTTTTCCTGCATCCTTCTCATTTCTCTTTCCAATTTTTCCTCCACTTCTCTTATTTGATTTTTAAAGTCCTTCTTAAGGTCCTCTATGGCCTGCAACCCGCTCATGTTTTCCCCTGGGGCTTTTGGAGCAGGACTTCTGACCTCACAGTCCTTTTCCTGCTCTATGCCCCCAAAATAGGAGTCTAGGGTTGCATTTTTCTGTTTCCTTTGCCTTGGCATGTTGCCACTTAATTGCTTGACTTTTGGGCTTGTTGCCACACTATGGCTTTAAGGCCAGCTAGAGGAATTTTCGTCCCGAACGTGTGGGGGGCAACTTCCGTTTCTGGCAAGCTGTAAACCCACCCACAACTTCCACCCTAGATCACAATCCAGATCCAGGGAGGTTAAAGTAAGAGCGATTACCCCCCAAGACTGATCGCTGGATCTCCCTACTATTTGCAGGCCGGGAGCTGGAGCTACCTCTGAAAACTACAAAATAGCGTGTCTCCTCAGCGGCTTCTAGCCCCCAGGGGAGGGAGCCGACGCATTCCCTAAATACTGGTCCCAAAGTCCATAGGACACTAACCTCTTACTTTGTCCTAGGCATGTCTATGTTGATAATTCTGGAGTTGCCACAGCTGCTGGTGTTCTGGGGTTCCTCTAGCTGGCTGATGGCCCTGCCGCCCTGGGGCTAAAACCTCGGCTCACAGGGACCTGGGCTCGGCTCGGCTCCTGCGCTCTGCGCGCTGCGCGCTGCCAGGTCCCAGACCGCTGCGCTGGTCCTTCCTGCAGTGCTGCTGGGCTGTCCTCAGCGGGAGGTTAGCTTCTCTGTGTCGTTTTGTGGGTGCTGGGGCTCCAGAAGTTGTTCAGAGTCCCCTTTTACATAGTTTGGGGGGAATCTGGGGGCAGAGTGGCTTGGATGAGCTGTTTCTACTCCGCCATCTTGGCTCTGCCCCCTGAGGCTTGATTTTAATTTAAGATGGGTCTTCCTGACTGCAGAACCAGCATTCTATCCACTGTACCCTGTAGGTGCCCTATACTATATATTCAATGGAGTAGACAGGCTGTCAGTCAGTTATCCCTCAGTCTTGTAACATGTCTAGCCCTCTTTTGTTTCTGGCCAAATATTTCTTTGATACTGTATTCTATGCCACTTATTCAAAATTCTTCATTGGTAATATATAAACTGTTTTCATATAGTATATATAATATTGTTATATATTATATATTATATATAATCCTCCAGAGGATTAAAGATAAAGTATGTTTCCCACCTTTCAGTAGAATTGATCATAAGTTTCAAGTAAGATATGCTTTCTCAAATATAGTCATGGTTTTGATGTGCTTTACTCGGGTGTTTTTTCTTGTAAGGAAGGATTATATTAGTGCTGAGTTGTCACTGAGAAGTGACATAAGAAGGAGAAAAGAGCACCAACAAAACATTTTTTAAAGTAATATGTTACAGCTTATTCATGTAAGCCACCATGTGTCTCTATATTCCCCTTTTGATAATCTGCAACTTAAATTCTTTAGAATCTGTAGTTTTCTATGCTTCATATGGCATCACTGGAAGAACATGGAGGTTAAAAAATAGAATTTTGTTTAAGAGAAGAGATTGAGATAATTTTTTTTTAAACTACATAAAATTTCCCCAAAAAGCAATCTCACCTCCTGTTCAGTTCTGGGCCCAGTTTATTGTCCACTGGCATTCTTTCCAAGACAATATAAATATAAATGCAGATTGACCACTTCAATGTAATATACAACTGTGTGGTTTGAATATTGGGTATTATTATTCACTTACTTTGTCTTGTTAGGATAACTAAGCCAAACTCTTTCAAGTGATTATGGATTTCATCTGGAAAGCACTGCAGTTTTCCAGAGTTTGATCCAATCAACATTATACAAGAGTATTTAAAGGAGTATCTCCCACTTGGAATCTGCACTGGACCTCTTCCATAATGATGGCAAATTCATTAGCAAGTACAAATCTCTCAGTTTAGTATCTCATTTGGTATCTATAAACAGAACATCATAGGCATCTGTCAATAAAAGTAATATAGGTTGGGGTATCATTATTCCCATATAACCGATATACATACATGTTGTGACTTACAAAGATCCTGTGACTAGTACACTTCCTCACGCATGAGAAACATTTACTAAAAGTTGTTGAATTGACTTCCAAGGTTCTCTGCCCCATACAACTTCCAAACAATGTAAAAGGGGACTCTGAACAACGTCTGGAGCTCCAGCACCCACAGAACTACACAGAGAAGCTAACCTCCCACTGAGGAGAACCCAGCAGCCCTGCAGGGAGCAGCGAGCACAGCGCTCTCTGGGAGCAGGCAGCACAGCGTGCTGGGAACCAACAGCACAGATCTCTGGGAGCTGAGCCCAGGCCCGCCTGAGCCACAGTTTTAGCCCTAGGGCAGCCGGGCCAGCAGTGGGCTGGAGGGACCCCAGAACACCAGCAGCTGTGGCAATTCCAGAATTATCAGCACAGATATGCCTAGGACAAAGTGAAAGGTTACTGCCCTATGGATTTTGGGAGCAGTATTTGGGGAACACGTTGGCTTCCTCCCCTGGGGGCGAAAAGCTGCTGAAGAAATGTGGCACAGAAGCCATTTTGCAGCGTCAGTGGTGGCTCTAGCTCCTGGTCTGCCAACTGTAGAGAGATCCAGCAATCAGTCTGGGGCTTAATCGCTCTTGCTTTAAAGTGCCTGGATCTGGATTGTGGTCTGGGGGGGAAGTTTGGGGTGGGTATCCAATTTGCCAGAGCGGGTAGAGGCTTTACAGAGGCCACCCAACCTGCGGAAGTTGTGAAGACTCCACGTTTGAGACACAAGCTCTCCTGTCTGGTGGCAGAGTCCTACTGTGGCAACAAGCCCGAAAATCAAGTAATTAAGTGGCAACATGTCTAGGCAAAAGAAACAAAATAAACAGAAAAATTCAACATTGGACTCCTATTTTAGGGTAAAGATGATCAAAGCATGGAGGAGGACTGTGAGGTCAGAACTCCTGCACCAAAAGCCCCAAATGAAAATACAAGCTGGCTACAGGCCATAGAGGACCTTAAGAAGCAGATAAGACAAGTGGGGGAAAAATTGGGAAGAGAAATGATAAAGATGCAAGAAAAGTATGAAATGACAGTCAATAGCCTGACTGAGGAAAATAACACCTTAAAAAATAGATTAACTCAAATGGCAAAAGAGGCTCAGAAAGGCAATGAGGAGAAGAATGCCTTAAAAAGTCGAATTTGCCAGATGGAAAAAGAATCTCAAAAGCTCATTGAGGAGATTCATTCCTTCAGAGTTAGACTGGAGCAAATGGAAGCTAGTGACTTTATGAGAAATCAAGAAGCTGTTAAACAGATCCAAACAAATGAAAGAATAGAAGGCAATGTGAAATATCTCATGGGAAAAACCACTGACCTGGAAAATAGATCCAGGAGAGATAATTTTAAAATTATTAGACTACCTGAAAGCCATGATCAAAGAAAGAACCTAGAAATCATCCTTCAAGAAATTCTCAAGGAAAACTGTCCTGATGTTTTAGACCCAGAGGGGGAAATAGAGGTTGAAAGAATCCACTGATTGCCTCCTAAAAAAGATCCCAAAAAGAAAACTCCTAGGAATATTATAGCCAGGTTCCAGAACTCCCAGATCAAGGAGAAAATACTCCAAGCAGCCAGGAAGAAACAATTTCAATATTGTGGAAACACAATCAGAATAGCCCAGGACCTGGCAGCTTCTACACTGAGAGATCGAAGAGCATGGAATATGATATTCCAGAGGGCAAAAGAGCTGGGATTGAAGCCAAGGGTCACCTACCCAACAAAACTGAGTATCTTGTTTCAGGGGAAAATATGGTCATTCAGTGAAATAGAGGACTTTCTAGCATTCTTGATGAAAAAACCAGAGTTGAATAGAAAATTTGACATTCAGACACAAGAAGCAAGGGATGCTTGAGAAGGTAATCAAGGAAAAGAAATCAAAAGGAACTTATCAAAGTTGGACTATTTACATTCCTACATGGAAAAACAATAACTGTGTTTGATGAAACCTTTTTCATTATGAAAATAATTGAAGAAGGGTATATGGCATATGTTTACAGGTATACATGGATAGAGGGCACAGGTTGAATTTGATGGGAAGGGATGATTCTTAAGGGGTGAAGTCAAGAGGTGAGAGAGGAAAGTGGCAAGAGGAGATGGGGAGAGACAGGGTAGGGTAAACTATCTCATGTAGAAGAGGCAAGGGGAAGTAGTTGCAGGGGAGGGGAAGAACAGGAAGGCAAAAAGGCAAAAGCATATTCTCATTGAAGTTGGCTCAGGGAGAGAATCACATACATACTAAATGGAATATCTTACCCTCACTCACTCTCCTGAGTAGGGGAAAGGGGGATGAGAGGGGGGATGATGGAGGGGAGGGCATTCTGGGGAGAGGGGAGGTTAGAAGTACCCACTATCAAAGAGGGACAGGATCAAAGTAGGAAATGGACCAGGTGGGAGGTGAGACGGGTGGGAGGGAAATATAAGCAGTCTTTTACAATATATCTACTATGGTAATGTTTTGCATAGCTATACATGTACAACACATACTGAATTGCTTATCTTCTCAGAGGGAGTGGGTGACAAGGGAGGAAGGGAATGGATCTGAAAATCGAAGTTTTAAAATTAAATGTTTCATAAGATGTCCAGGCATTGGGGCTCAGAGATTCACCTTGCCCTAATGGCAAAGTCGAAGGTGATATGGGAGAAGATATGGGAGAGAGCAGATTGGATGAGGGGATATCTAGTGGGACTGCTATTCTGGGGTGGTGGGTAGGGAAAAAATGGGGGAAAATTGTAACTCAAAACCTGGTGGAAATGAATGATGTAAACCAGAAGTTAATAAAGCATTTAAAATAAATAAATAAATAAAAGTTGTTGAATTGAATTCAATTCAGTGTGGAAGAGTCAGGGCTAAAAATTATAACCTATCCTTAGAAAGAAAACTAAATTAAGAATCAAGATTCTTCAGTTGTATCACTACCATCTTCTCTAGAGATGTAATCCTGAGCAAGTCACTTAACCATGATGTGCTCGAGGGGTCTTTTGACAGGTATTTATTAAGCACCCATTATGTATAGAGCACCATTTGGAGTGCTAGCAAGGTAGAAAATATCTTTTATTTTATACATTGACTAATGCAGACTAAGTTGATTGGTACGTAATCAATCATCAATCAGTAAGCATTTATTAAATGCCAACTAGGTATGAGACACCATGATAGTCATGGGAAGTGAAAAAACAAAAGTAAACATCCCCTGCCCCCAAGGAGCTTCAATTCCATTGGAGGAAAGAAGTTGTACACATATATAATTAAACACAAATCAGAAAGAAACTTCAGGGGTGCTAGACAGTGGATTAAAAATAGCCATATGTAGACAGTGGCACATTAATTGGGCTTTGAAGAAAGTTAGGAATTCTATGAAGGCACAGGGGAGGAGTGAGGACATTCCAGGTAAGAGTAAACCACCTGTGTCCCAAGTCACAAAGACAGGAGATGGAATGTTGTGTGCAAGAAATAGCAAAAAAGTCAGTATGGCTAGAATGTAAAGTATGTGAAGGGCAGTTATTTGAAATAAACCTCAAAAGGTAGGCTGGAGCCAGACTGTGAAGAGTGTGAAATATCAAACAGAAGAATATGAATTTTTAAACACAGAGGCAGTTGGGAACTACCAGAGGTTTCTGATCAGGGGAATGTCATAGTCAGCGAAATGCTTTACGAATGTCCCTTTGGCAGTTGTTTAGAGGACAAGTTAGAAGAAAAAGAGACTTAAGGCAGAGAAATAAAATAAAGGGCTATTGCAATATTTAGGTGAGAGTTCGATGAGGACCTGAACTGAGTTGTGGCTATGGGAGTGGAAGTGGGAGTGGGGAAAGTGAAACTGTGGAAATGGAATAACTTAATAACTGATTCAGTCATGTCCGACTCTTTGTGACCCCATTTGGAGTTTTCTTGGCAACAATCCTGCAGTGCTTTGCCATTTCCTTCTCCAACTGTATATATATAGTGAGGGAAGTTAAAGAGGAAAGGGTGAGTCCAAGTTGTGAACCTGAGGAACTGAAAGGATGAAAGTACCCTACACAGAAGCAAGGAAGTAAGGATTGGTGGGAGATCTTGAGGAAAAGATAATGAGTTTTGTTTCAGACATGTTGTGTTTGAGATGCCCACAGGACATCCATCTGGAAAAGTCTAATAGGCAGTCTGTGATGCTGGACCAGAGCATATGAGGGGGAGAGACAGAAAGAGACAGAAACAGAGAAAGGGAAAGAGACAAAGACATGGAGGGAGGGGAAAGAGGGACAGAGATAGGAAGGGAGAAACAGAAAGAAAGACAGAGGAAGGGAAGAAGGGAAACAGAGACAGAGGGTAGAAGGGAGAGACAGGGAGGGAGGAAAGGAGAAAGACAGAGACAGAGGGAAGGAGGCAGGAAGGAAGGGAGAGTGATAGGGAGGAAGGAGGGAAGAAAAGAGACAGAGACAGAGACAAAGACAGAGAGAGAAAGACAGGGAGGAAGGGAAGGAGAGAGAGGGAGAGATAGAGCCCCCAGTCTTACAGAACTTGCACGAAACAATATAACAAACACTATAAAAAGTATAGTAGACTATTCAGGCATAAAATTAGATCATCAGCATAAAGAAAGAACAAGAATGTTATTCATTCATTTACTTATTTGTTTAGATATTTATATATTTATTGATGTGTTGCCTCCCTCATTAGAATGTATACTTCTTCAGGGCAAGAACTAATTTTTTGCCTCTCTTTGTATTCTCATCAATTAGTACAATGCCTAGCACAAAGTAAGTACTTAATAAATGGTTGTTGATTGATTAACTGATTCCTGTAATTCTGAGCATTTATTTTCTTGCTGTCACTGAAGAACTTTTACTAAAAGGGAGAGTCACAGAAATCTTTCCTATCTTTTATTTTTAAATCACCACATAAAATATGGAGCTACCTTCTTATTGAATTCTCTGGGCCTCAATCTGTCTTTCTCAAGTAAGTTATATATAGTGAGAGCCCAGAAGACTTGAGTTTAAGACATACCTCTGAAACTGATGGCTATCACTCTGAGCAAGCCACATAAACACCTCAATGCCTCCAGGCAAGTCTCAGTTAGACTGCAAGTTAAAGACCAGTTGCTGACCCACGTGGGTAGAGGGAATTTTCTTATAGAAGTTCCCTATATCAGTAAAATCACAGGACCCAATAAAGATACAAATATGGGTTTTTGTGCGAAAGTTATTGAGAACACACCCTAAACCCCAAAGTCAATCCCCTTCTCTGGGGACAGAATTTTTTCACCTGTGAAACAAAGAGGTTAGATAATAACACATTTCAATGCACTTTGCAATTAGCCATTTTCAAAGAACTTTCCCTACACTAGCTCAGAGATGTAGCGGTAAAAATGATTAACTAACATTCCCATAGCACTTTATATACAGTCTTTATATATACTTTATTTGCAGTCTCTAATCTGTGCCTCACAACAACCATGTGATGTAAATACTGTAAGTAATGTTATCCTCGTTTTTTCAAGTGAAGAACCTAACAGCTAGGTGGCACAGTGAATAGACTACCAGCCCTGGAGTCAGGAGGACCTGAGTTCAAATGTGACCTCAGACACTTAACACTTATTAGCATATGACCCTGGGCAAGTCACTCAACCCCAATTGCCCTGCCCTCCCCCCTCCAAAAAGCACAGTCCAGCACTCTTATCTATTATATTAATATATTTATTGCCATCTTTACAATTGAGGAAACTGAGGCTCAGAAACTTGCTTACAGTCTCATGATTAGTAAGAATGAGAACAAGATTTTCCATTAAAGTCACTGCAGAGAAACATACCACATTTCTCAAAATTTTTATGTTTTATGATTTTCTTCAAAAATATGGGCCTATCCCACGTGTACAAAAATATTTACAGCAGCTCTTTTTGTGGGGGCAAAGACCTGGAAATTGAGGGCATGCCCATCAACTGGGGAATGGCAGAACAAGTTGTGGTATAGGAATGTAATGGAATACCATTGAGCAGGCAGATTTCAGAAAAATCTGGAAAGACTTCCATGACCTGATGCTGAGTGAAATGAGCAGAACCAGGAGAACATTGTACATAGTAACAGCAACACTGTGTGATGATCAACTATGATTGACTTTGCTTTTCTCAGCAATGCAATGATCTAAGTCAATTCCAAAAGACTCATGATGGAAAATACTATCCACATCCAAAAAAAGAACTATGGAGTCCGAAGGTAGATCAAAGCATACTACTTTCATTTTTTTGTTTTTTGTTTTTTCTGTCTTCTGATTTTTCCTTTTGTTTTGATTCTTCTTTCACAACATGACTGATGTGGAAATATATTTAATGATTGTACATGCATAACCTATATCAGATTGCCATCTTGGGGAGCAGGAAGGGGAAGGAGAAAAATTTGGAACTCAAAATTTTATAAAAGAAATGTTGAAAATTAAAAAGAAAGAAAGAATTGAGAGTTTAAGAATATTTTTTAAAATATGGGTCTATGTCAGATAACACATGGTGCTTTAAAATACTTTTCAAAAAACAGCTGGGTGTCAGTAGGCATGGACTTGAAGTCAAGAAGACCCAAGCTCAAATCTTGCCTCAGGCATTACCTAGCTGTGGGACTGTGGACAAGTCTCTTAACTCCTGTAGGCCTCAGTTTCCTCATCTGTAAGAAATGAGGATAATAATAGTATCTGCCTTCCACATTGTTGTGAGGATCAAACAAGATAACATTTGTAAAGTACTTTGCAAACCTTAAATCACTATGCTTATCCCTTCCACATCATGGAAGTTAGGGTCACAGTGCCCCCCACAATCTGGAAAACCTGAGTAAAATTTCTGGGCCCTCCCTTCATACCAGAGAAGAAGTCTGAATTTTTTCTTTTCTTTTATGTGGTGTTTACAGTACCTTATTATAAAATTTGGGTTAAGTATTTGGTCATAGACTCTGTGTCATTTGCAGCTCCTGCACAACTCCCCCCAAATTCCCATTTAATTTCTTATGCTGACCTGAAATATATCAAAACCACAATGGGGAAAGTCTCAGTATAGAAGAGATAGCTGTATATAAATTCTAGCAATTATTCGATAGCTCCCCATACTCCCTCCCGTCAAAAAAAAAAAAAAAAGATAACTTTGAGGATTCTAGTTGAGTCTTTGGTTCATTGATGACCTGAGCAGGAACATCTCGGTCCTGTGTCTTCCTTGCTGCATGAGGATGTCCTCAGTTAATGAGGCTAACCTGAGCAGTCACTTTCCTCATGAATTCACTGACTTCTGCTGACAGAGCCAAATGCTGAAAAAACGTGAACTTGGATTTGCACCACTAGATCTGAATGGTGGCAACCCTGCAGGGCTCCCACAGCATAAGAGGCAATCAATCCCCATCCATCTGGGACTGGTGACTCCTTCTCCCAGAGAAGTGAAAACTCATTATTTGTAATGTGAGCTCTTTGAGGGAAGACACTGTTTCATTTCATCTTTGTATTCCTAGTGCCTAGTACAGTGTCTGGAACCTAGTAGGCTTGTTGATTGATTATAAAAGCTCTGAGAAGTGGAATACAACTCAATATGTTGGTTATCCTGTGTATCTGAGTTATTTTGCTAAGACTTTACTGTCTCTTTGGAAGCTTTCCTTTCAACCTGGCCTGCTGGCTTAATAGAGATCTTCCTGGCCAATCATCAAAGACTTCCACAAATACTTTGTTATGGAGAAATCAGGTCACTGCTGGTTTCCCTTGTGTTGTGCTCAGATAATGAGATCTGGGGTTAAGCAAGGAGAGTTGATCCCTATGTCTATGTATACAAGCTTCACAACACTATGTGATTGGTGGGGAGAAAGAGCAAAAGAGGGGTGGGAGGTAGCATAGCAAGCCTAGCCTTGACCTTTATCAACAAGTTAGAGCAGAGGAGAGAGAAGACACAGGAATGCCTACAACTTCCAGAACAGGCCAAAGATCTAAGGGTTGGCATTGCATCAAGCAGTCTGTTTGATACCAATAATCCTGGTAACATGCTTTCTGTGCCTTGGCCAATCTCCCTAGTTTTAAATCTCTATCCTGGTCCTAGAATTTTTCATGTCTATCTCAGCCCTTTGGATTCTGGCATTCCTGAGAAATCCTAATGTAACCCACCCTCTTTTCCAAACTCCTTTGGATCCCAATTTGAACATTATACCTCTTTCCCTTACTCTATGTTATTGCAAAAACACTGGTGTTTGTCAATCCCCTTTAGGGGCCATAACAATTAGCTCATTACCAGAAGCTCATCTCATTTTCCCTCCTCAGCCCCAATTCCGTGTAACATACAGAGAATGCCATGGATCAACAAACATTTACAAAGTATATTAAGTATCCAATACATGCAAAGCACTTTGTGTCTTAGCTCTTTGTTTCCCATTATGAGGAATACTGAACTATTCCTTTTCCTATACCATCATCACCCTTGGCCTGGGATTCAAAATATGGCATGGGGTGCTCTGGTTCTTTCTCTAAAGATGAAGGGAAGCACTGGCCAAACTTAACAAAACCTAATTTAAAAAAAAATTTTTTAAGCCTAATCACTTTAAGAGGAGGCATGTCTGAATTAGAGGACAGTAAGATAATAAATCAGAAAATGTCACAGTTGCAAGGAACTTCTGGGGTCATTTGGTGCAATTCATGCCTGAGTAGAAATTCCTCTTCAACACCTGCTGCCAAGTAGTCATCATCTCTCTATTCAAATATCTCCATGAATCTAGAATTCACTCTGGAGGGCTTTGAGTCATTTTATTGCTTTCAAGTGCATGTGGCAACCCAAGATAAGGTAACCAAATACAGTCAATCCTCACACGTTTAACTTTCCTGACTTTAAGCATTCTGGTGATTTTATTAGTAACCTATTTTCACTACATTCGCAGCCATGCACAATACAGAAAAAAAATGAGAGACAGATGCACAAATTCATGGAGTGGCTGGTATCCTACTGTAATTTCAAACTAGTACATCCTTCACAATCTCCAATGCCATCCATTAACTGTGTAGGACAGTGTATCAGAGGTGATGTCTAGACCTCACCAATCTCAGCATCTTCTAACAGCAGTGACTAAAGTCCCAGCAATCTCTCCCTTGGTTTTCAGATAGTTGTCAAGGTAGAGAGGTTTCCAGCTGTGTAATATACAGTCCTCACACCACCAACTGACACAGTGGAAGGTAAGATTCATGCTAGAAAAAAAGTTTTAGTTTTAAGAATTGTATTTGCTGCACAATATTTGTGGTACTGTAGATTTCATGTATTATGAAAAGTGAATATTGTCTGAAATCCAATTTCTTTTGCCTTTTTTTTTTTGGAGGGCAATTGGGGCTAGGTAACTTGCCCAAGGTTACACAGCTAGGTTTTTGTTTGTGTGTGCATTAAGTGTCTGAGGTCGGATCCGAACTCAGGTCCTTCTGACTCCAGGGCCGACACTCTGCTCACTGCGCCACCTAGCCGCCCCAAAATCCAATATTTTTTAATTGAGATATTACCACAAAAAGCCATAAAATTCTAGGGAATTACTAGTGAGAAAAAATGTTTTGCATGTTACCAATTTTATTTTTTATATTGCATTCTATGGGTTATTTCATGGTCACTATATTACAAAAAAAACTTAATACTATCAAAATTCATGCTTTGTTATAAAGAATTGTATGCAGAAATGTGTATTTTCAGCAGTCTCTAGTGAAAGATTACAGTTCGGATGGTTGCAGGAATGTAACTCCCTATTTCCCCCAGGCTCACCATATCAACATTAATGTTTTGGTTTTTGTGTGTTTGTGCCATTTTTTAAGAAATGTTACCCCCCATGAAAGTTGAAGATTAACCACATTAATTAATTCAGTTAAACAGACACTTATTAAGTATCTGCTGCATGACAGGCATGAAGACCATGCCTTCAGGAAGCTTATATTCCACTGAATGAATTATCACAAATTCTGAATGAAACAGGATTTGAATTACAGAATTTTCCTTAAAAATCCTACAGTAAATATCAAGAGATGTAACCATAGAGTAAATGTCTATAGGGCACTTGCAGACTGACACTCCTAATGAAAAGGACTTGCCACGTCAAAAAGTATTTCCCCTGTGACCCAGCTTCCCAAACCTAGATCCATATCTGATCTGAGTGGAAACATCTGCAGCTTCCTTTTTTTTCCCAGGTGTGATGAATAAGGAGGTAGGAGTGTTTGTTATGCAAGGAACAGCTGCTAGAACTGTAATTGCCACTGCCAAGTCAATGGTGATAGACCAAGAAATATATTGATAGGAAAATAAGCAGGCCTTGGGTCTTTTTTTGTGTGTGTGGAGTTATCCCACTGTGCTTTCTAAGACTTTGTGTCGTTCCCTGATGTATCTTTATCTTTTCCCTTCACTAGAGAAATTATTCCTTGAGACTGCAGGAGCCCTGTGGCAAGTAGTCATAGCTGGGCATGAGAGGGCATAAAGAAGGTCTCAGCTACCCTGCCTCCTCTGCCCCACAAGCAATCCTGACTCACAGGGCTCCTTTGTGCTGATCTCTTACATTTTGGCCCTGGGGGTGGTCCTTGGTACTCTCTTTCCCTGGTAATTTTACATTTGTAGCCATGGTATTTTTCCTATTTAACTAGGAAAGTGGAACACAATACTTTAAATGTTTGATTCATAGGCATCGTAGAATTAATGGTTATAGACAATCTATAAAACTAGGTAATTTTTAGTACCCTCTGTTGCCGTTTCTGCTATTCCATTACAGTCACTACAGAAATAGAAGGGAATCTTACAAGATTGAAGGTGATTTTGTAATTTTCTTTGTTTCATGAATTGCCATTTCCAAAAAGGTTCATCCCTTGGTGGCCAATCTATTCATTAAAAGCCTGTGTTCCTCCCAGGGTCAGCTCTTAGCTGACAATTGATAGGTGCAATGGATAGAGTGGCTAGAGTGCCAGACCTAGACTCAGGAAGACCTGAGTTCAAATCCAGCCTCTGACACTTACTAGCTGTGTGACCCTGGGCAAGTCACTTCACCCTGTTTGCCTCCATTTCCTCATCTATAAAATGAACTGGTGAAGAAAATGGCAACCATTCTAGTATCTTTGCCAAGAAAACCCCAAATAAGGTCAAGAAGGGTCAAACACAACTGAACAAGTGCACAACAACAACAAAAGTTCCTCCCATATAACAACCATCTGCTCTCTCTTTGTGTCTTTGCTTAAAGTATTCTCTCTCACTCTGCCCCCCTCAACTGGCAGAATACTCTCTATCCTCAACTCTTGCTCTTAGAATCCCAGGCTTTCTTTTATATGCAGCTTAAAGAACTGTTGTGCCAATGCAATATTCACAGCACTGATGGCAACTATGAATATGCCAGTATAGTTCTCAATCACAAAATATAACAGACTCTACATATAGAAGCCAGAAGCAAAACATTTATTCAAATACCAGAAAGCCAAATCCCAACACCAGGAAACTGAATCCATCATAGCAACAAAGAAGCTAATACACAATAGTATACCATCCTTTAGCCTTCCCACAAATATTCACAAGCCTAGCTATCTCCTTGCCTGCCCATCTTCTCTTTCCCACCTTTAGCTGCTCTGACTCCCAGCTTCCTATGGGCTCTGTTCCACCCTTCAGCAAACTCTTCCTACTACAGGCTCCATGTGATTACATTCAGCCTTTTAGGGGCAGGAAGATCTTCAAAGCAGGAAAGATCTTCAAATCCCCTTAGGCTTATCAAGGGGCAGGGAAGATCTTCAAATTACCAAAAGACCTTTTCCTGACTTCCCCCAGTTCCACTATGAGATTATGTTTTATCTAATAGAGTTATCTAGGCCTTGGTTGAACCTTGCTTCAGACTTCTGACTAATTCTGAGAAGTTAAGTATAACATACAGCCCATCAAACAACATCTTTAAGAATCTAAAAATGAGGATTGAAAGGTTTAAGTATATATATTAGCATTTCAAAAATCCATGGTACTCCTACCCACAAGTAATGTTACTAATAATAGTTTCTATTTTTATGGAGAGGCAACCTGGTATAATGAATAAAGAGGTGGCCTTGAAGTCAGGAGGATCTGGATTTCAGACCTGCTTGATAGACAGTAGCTGTCTAACTATAGGAAATTCACTTAATCTTTCAATGTCTGAAGCAATATTCTAGAACTATAAGTTGTAGACAAGTGTGTGGCATGTATCAATAGAGGGAGTTTCCACACTGGAAGTTCTCTAATAATAAAATCACAGGGCTGTGATTGCACTGTGTATGCACTCACAAGTTTCATAGGGTGTTTCAGTAACAACACACACATGCCATCATTACATCCTTATACACGGTATCATTTGATATTCATGATATACAAGTCTATGTAAGACATGTAAAGAGTAGGTGAATGAATTGTTAAAGACACTCGTATCATCACATGAGAAGAAGCCGCATGGCACAATGGAAAGGACGATGGATTTGCAGTCAGAGGACCTGAATCCACAGTCAGAGGTGCCATCTGCTCCCAGGGTGATGTTAAGCAAGTCACTCCCCATCTCTGGGTCAGTTGTCCCATCTATAAATTGGGTGGGTTAGACTTGGTTCCCTCCTTTCATCTCTAAATCTATGGTGCCAGTTTTACAGCTAGAGGAAATGAAGATCAGAGAGATTACATGACCTCCTTAAGTTGAAAATCAGGAACTCAAGTGGAGGGCCAGGTTTTCTGGCCCACACCCCCTCTCTTCTGAATACTTCCAGGTGACTTTATCTTAATTCAAATAACAGTTTGAAATTTCAGGTCTTGCTGAATGCAATGCACATCTGTGCAACTTAGAGCAAGTGGCCCATGGCCCTATAGATCTTCTCATACTATTACTCTGGCTGGAATGTCAGAGACAAGTGTCACTTTGGGGCCATGGAATCCCTTGAACTGCCTTCTCTTTACAGTCCAATTCTCAGCCTATGTTGAAACTTCCAAGTAGCTCCTTAATACATTTCCACTTGCTCAAGTGTGCTGGGAGGGTTGTCACAGATCATCTGTGCACATCATTAGGTACACATTTTGCCTCTCATTTAGAAACTGTCTAGGTACTGGAGGGGAGAGCCACAGCACCCCCAGGGCCTTTAGACTCCTTTCACACTGCATAACTTACAAGGGAGCTGTTTCTTTACCCATGGAAATACACCAGGGGAGGAAGGCAGGTCCCAGGTTGCCTGTTGGAAGAGGATGAGTATGACAGACCCCTGGGGAATCACTGCTCCCACCAGGAAGCAGGCTTCAGATTCCCCAAGTGGGATTTCTCTTTCAGTGACACAGCAATCACCTTACTACCATCTGTCTCCACTGGCAAAACTCATGAAAAGTGCAAAAATAAATAGGATTATTTGATCACAAAGAAGAGTCATGGATCTCCCTCCCTCACTCGTCCCTAAGAACTCCACAAACTTCCTTTGCTCAGAGTGCTATCCTTCAGCAAATGATTACTCAGATATCAAAAAATCAACGATCAAGTCGAATTATTACAAAAGAATTATTCACAGAACATGTTGATCAATGGAGTGACAACTGTCAAAGCCAGAGTAAAAATAATCATGTTGTGATGGATAGAAAGTTGGCCTCAGAGTAAAAAAGGCCTGGGTTAAAATCCTGTCTCACACACTTACTATCTGTTTGACCCTGAGCAAGTCACTTAATGTCTTATCTGTAAAATAAAGGGAGTTAGATTTGGTGGCCTCTGAGGTCTCTTCAAGCTTTAAGCATATGATCCTCTGCAATTCTCTAAACTACAAGTTGCAGAGCAAGAGGCAATCTGAATTGATAGAAAGAGTTTTCTCCCTAGGAATTCCCCATGCCACAGAAATCATAAATCTGATCTTCAAGAATAATTTCTTTGGAGAATGTTTATCCTGTTTCATTGTCTAATTGACTTTTATTTTTTAATTTTTTAAATTTCTAAAATACTTTGGACAAGGATCAATACAGTTTGTCACTCCCTTGACAGTGAGCATAGGTTCAATAATTGACAGAGTGGGTGAGACATGTTAGATGGGCCAAGCAAAAGTTTAAACTAAGGGTGAGAAGCTGCTAAAAAAAAAAAAAAATGAAATATCCCCTCTTGGTTGAAGCATCATAAGCCTGAGCTCTTTTTTTTCTCATTCTCTCTATTATTCTTTCTATTTTCTCTTTCTTTCTAGTTATCTCTCTTTCATTCTCTCATTCTCTTATTCTGTCTCTCTTATTGTCTGTATCTTGTCTGTTTCTCATGCTTTTTCTTTCTTTGATTGTCTCTGTCTCTCCATTTCCAACCCCTTTTTCTCTCCCTCCCTCTCTCCCTTTCTCCCTTCCTCCTCCTCCTTTTCCTCTCTCTCTCTCTCTCTCTCTCTCTCTCTCTCTCTCTCTCTCTCTCTCTCCTCCCCCCTTTCTCCTCTCCCTCTCCCTCCCTCCCTGCCTCCTCCATGTCTCCCTTCTTTCCCTCCCTCTCCCTTTGTAATGTCACCAGGCTATCTCCCTAGCTCACAACTCCCGGTTTGTCCCTATTACTGTGAGGAGCATTTTGTGATACCAGTGCCAGCTGCTGTTATAGCTCAGAGAGCCTACCAGCCCCCAGGGAATTCACTTACCAACAGCTTAAAGGAGACATCCTGGGTTGGGGCCAGGCAGAGCCAGATGGTCACTGGGGTTATTAAAATCATTCATGTTACCAGAAAACCTTTGTAAAAATAAAAAAATAACCCTTAATTCCTGTGAAAT
This sequence comes from Gymnobelideus leadbeateri, assembly GCA_011680675.1. Classification (NCBI taxonomy): domain Eukaryota; kingdom Metazoa; phylum Chordata; class Mammalia; order Diprotodontia; family Petauridae; genus Gymnobelideus; species Gymnobelideus leadbeateri. The sequence goes on along the minus strand of WOXC01002198.1, from coordinate 168,474 downwards.
CTCCTCATTTGAAAAAGACTTTTTTTCTAATCATCTACAACATACATTGCTTCTGATCCCTGTGAATGTGATGTATGATGCCCTTTTTAATGCCAGTTTGTTTGTTTTTTTCATCTCTCCTGCCAGGTTCAGCTAATCCACTATAACCATGAGTTATATACAAACGTCACAGAGGCTGCAAAAAGTCCAAATGGATTGGTGGTAGTTTCTATATTTATGAAAGTGAGTATCGTGCATCCTGTTCACACCATCATCCACCTTCTCTCCAAACCATAAAAGAATTGTGAATTTCCATAATAATCATTTGATATCGGTTGGGTTGTAGAAATCTTCAAATAAGTCTTAATCATTCCAATTCAACAAACCTTTATTAAGCCCCTACGATGTGTCAAGACAAAAATAAAGCAGTCTCTGACCTCAAGGAGCTGACATTTTACTAACCATGCTAAGCTATAGAAGACAGCTAGGTCCCTATTGCTGCAAATAATGAATCCCATGAAATGGTTGCATTATTTGAATTTTCACTCATGTTTTCATTGGGTACCACATTTTACATAATTACAACTGCAAATGTTGCAAATTCAAATACAGGTGACTACTTTAAGGAATTCATCATTTGCACTAATCAGGCTGGGATGTACCTGTATTGTTTTTAATTCATATCAGAATTCATGTGAAATGAAGTCTTTCCCAAAGATATGTGGGAGGCCCCAATTCACAAAATCTTAAATTTCCAGGACAAACTATGATTCAATTTGGAAAATGAAAGGAAGAATTAGCATGGTACAGTGGAAAGATTCCATACTCTGGAACCAGAGGTAGAGATCAGCATCATAGTAGTCCAGGCATGAGGGGATAAGGGCTTGCACCAGGATAATAGCAGAGTCAGAGGACAGAAGGGGACAAATACAAATATTTTGATGATAGAAACAAGAAGACTTGGCAACTGATTGGATATGTTTGGCGGTGGGGGCAATGAGAGGGAGGGAGGAGTTAAAGATGATATTTATTTTATGAGCCTAAGTGGCTGAGAGGATGGTGGATCTGTCCACAGTAATAGGGAAGTTAGGAAGATGGGAGGGTTTGCAGGAAATGATGAGTTCACTTTTAGACATGATGAGTTTAGAATGGATTGGGCCCATCTAGTTTGAGATGTCTAATAGGTAGTTGGAAATGTGAAAAAGAAGGTCAGGAAAGAGACAAGGGCTGGACAAACAAATCTGAGAATGATCTGTGTAGAACTAACCGAGATAATGTTGAAACTGTAGGAACTTATTATATGACCAAGTGCAATGGTAGAGAGGGAGAAGAGAAGAAGGTCCAGGACAGAGCCTTGGGGGACATCCAAGGTTAATAAGCATGATCTACGTGAAAATCCAGCATCAGACTTAGAAGGAGAAGTCAGACAGATGGGAGATGAACCAGAGAGAGTAGGGCCAAAGAGAAGAAAATATCCAGAACAAAATTATAGGTAGTGTCAAAGACTTCAGGGAGGTCAAGAAGGAAGAAGATTGAGAAAATGCCATTGGATTTGGAAACTGGGGCATTATTGGTAATTTCAAAGAGACCAATTTCAGTTGAATAATTCAATTCAATAAATATTTAGTAAGTGCTTAAGCACCATGCTAAAGTGTGAGAGAGACAGAGACAGACAGAGAAGGTGGGGGGGGGGGGGAGACTGTCCTCTAAAGGAGGAAGACAACATACAATAGGAATCTAAAAAGCCCAAGGTGGGTTGATGGCCAGGGGCTATCTAGTACTAATGTCATATTGTTCCTGGAGTTAAAACCAACCAGAGCTACTAATGGAAAATGGAGTGAACCCAGGAAGGTTGTAATGCCTCTATAAAGGAAAGCTTTGGGATCAATTTAGTTCTCAACCTACAAGCCCTCCAATCAGAGAAGAAAGGCAACTAAAATAAAGTAGAGTATCAAAACCTAAGTCATTCTTGGTAGTTGTGAGATTTCAGGTGATTAACTTACCCTGGGGAGATAGGGAGGGAGCATGTTCTGTTCTATGGAATCAAGACCAAGCAAAGTAACTGAAGGAAAATGGAGGTGAGGTTGAAAGCTGAATTGTAAGGGGTTAAGAAGTGAAAGGAGGGTGGCTAGGTGGCGCAGTGAGTAGAGCGTTGGCCCTGGAGTCAGAAGGACCTGAGTTCAGATCCAACCTCAGACACTTAATGCACACACAAACAAAAACCTAGCCGTGTGACCTTGGGCAAGTTACTTAATCCCAATTGCCCTCAAAAAAAAAAAGAAGAAGTGAAAGGAAAGCAAGTAGGAGGCCTCTTTCGTAGATGGGCCTTTGGAGAAGTTTAGCCACAAATGGAAGGAGAGATATAGGATGGTAGCCAGCAGGGATGGATAGATCAAAGGAGAAGTTTTTGAGTATGGAGGAAACAATGAGCATGAGACTGTAGGCAGTAGGGAAGCAACCAGTAGAGAGGGAAGGAATGAAAATAAGTGAGAGGGTGGGAGTGATAGAAAGGACAATCTGCTAGAGAACATGGGATAGAACGGAATCTCTTAAGCATGTGAGGGATTTGCATTGGCTAGGAAAAAAATTATCTCTTCATGTGAGACAGCGGTGAGGGAGGAGAGAGTGGCAGGAGGTATCTGGGTGATACGAAATAAGGAGGAAGGGAAAAGAGGGAGTTCTCAGTGAACAACTTCCACTTTTTTTCCAGCAAAATATGAGTCAAAGTTCTCAGTGTAGAGGTGGAAGTAGGGAAGACTTAAGAAGTTTGAGGAGGGATGAAAAAGTGTGTAAGAGACTATGTGGTGAGTAGAATAGTGAGTTAGAGAGGCATAAAAGTATTGCTTTGGCACAAAAAAAGGCATAGTTAAAATTGCATAACAAATTTTTAGTGTAGACCCAGTCAACTTGTTTTGTGATTTTCTTCAGCTTTATTCAGCACCATTGGGTGGAGAAGCTAAGGTAGTAGATGATGGGAGTAATTCACAACTGAGCCTTGGTAGGGAAAGGTCAAGGGTTCAAATTCTGCCTCTGAAATTTATTATCTTCCATGACCTTGGTCATGACCTTAACCTCCCTGGGCCACATTTTCCTTATCTTAAAAGTGAGAAGTTGGACTACATAACCTTTGAGGTTCCTTACAGTCCTAAATCTATGAACCTGAGAAGTCTATGATTCTATAGGTTAAGGCTAAGGAAATGATAGGTAAGGCATCTCTTGGTCTCGCTATCCTGCATTGCCATACAGATGGCCCGTGCTATGGAGGAAGCCTTCAACTCACCAGGGAGGAAAACCCAGAGAATTCTTTACTTCCTTACCAAAAAGAAGATAGATAGATAGATAGATAGATAGATAGATAGATAGATAGATAGATAGATAAGAGAGGGAAATAGAGAAGGAGGAGTAGAAAAAGGAAGAAGAAGGAGGAGCAGGAGAATGAGGAAGAGGAGAAAGAGGAGGAGGAGGAGGAGATGATGATGATAACAACAACAAGGAAAGGAAGAGAAAGGTGATACAACATCCGGAGTTACTGCCAAGTTATATATTACTCTCATTCTCAAAGCATAGGATTTAGAGCTGAAAAGAGCTAAGAGATTAGCTAACTCCCGCCCCCCCCCTTTTTTTTAAATAAGGAAACTAAGGCCTAGAGAGGGAAAGGTCACACAAGAAATAAGTAGCAGATCTGGTATTCAAACCCAAACCTTCTGACTTCAACACATGCTTTTCCCACTATTATTTTCATGGTTCCAGGAATCACCAGAAATACCAGATTGTTGACCCCACCCCCCAACCCTTGCCCTGATTTTGCTCCATACCAAGCATCTCTCCAAGAACTCACTGGGAAAATAGTGCATCATCCCCCCCATCCCCACAAATAAGTCTGAATTCATTTTTATTTTTAAAATAACTTTATGCCACACATAGATTTAGAGTGTGAGATTAGAAGGGCAGTTTCAAACAATAAGCAAATATGTCAACATTCCCCAAAGTTAATAATCATTTCAAGACAGACCATAACTAGAGCAAGGCAATTAGAGTCACTGACAACATATTCTCCCTCATTAGTATAGAAACAACTGAGCTTAGCTAACGTGAGGAATTAGTTTAAATAGGAATCTGCTAGAATATATGTATCTGTCAGATACATCCAAAGCAGAGTAAAGGTTACCCAGCCTGAACCTACCCTTCTCCCTGCCTCACTCCTCAGTCTGGCAGCAGCCTCTCCAGTAGCAGTCTCAAAAATATCTCAAGACCTTTATCTCTTCTCTAAGAGTCAGTGTCCAAGTGATCTTTGTTCCAAGTGATCTTTGTTTCTATCTCTTCACTAAGGGGCAATGTATAGCCCAGAGTATCTATCTCCATTCTAAGAAAGCAGTGTCCCAGGTTCTCTAAGAAAGCAGTGTCCCAGGTTCTCTATCTCCTCCTTAAGGGACAGTGAGTGTCCCAGGGTCTCTCCCTCAACATGGTCTTCTGTCTAGGAATCTCTCTCCCACTAGCATTAATTGCTTTTAAAAGTTCATTTGAGAGCAAACTTAGCCCTCCTTGCCCTAGGGAGCATTTTGCAAAGCCCATTCAGTGTGCCCAAATCACTAGTTACTGCTCTGCTGGAAGACTGGGCTTTCTTGTTCCAAGGCATTAAAGGAAACACACAGACTGGAAATTTGAGTCCAGTTGAAAAGCTAATCAAAAGAGAAGATGCCATCCAACATTCTCATCTTTTTAAGGAGCCACATTCCTAGAAGCCAACATTAGATTAATTTACTGGAAGACCATGATGAGCTTACAAATATTTAGAAAACGATTTAGAAGATGGTCAGCTAAAGTGACATTATTCCTAGGTCATCCTTTAAAAGACAGATTTATTATGGATTCTCCAGACCCCATTCCATTTCACTTTGGTAACTCCAGCTTGTCCTCAGATCCTAGTATAGCTCGGAACTGATGGAAAGAGCACTCTGAAAGCTCTACTGTATTCTGCCACAAATCCCCCAATTCATTATTAGCATGTGCCTTTCTAAATCAACACTTCATACAAAGAGGAAAAGGGACATGGGGGTCAGTGTGGGGCAATGGAAAGACTGTTGGATTTGGAGTAAGAACATATGAATTCAAACCCCAACTCTCCTACATTATGACTCAATTATGCTGGGCAAGACACTTAAACTTCTCTGTGCTTCAGTTTCCCCATCTATAAAATTAGGGGGTTGAACCGGATAATCTTTAAGGTTACTTCTAATTCTGAATTAATGAAGGTATGGTCCTGAGAACTCAAGACAGACGTATTGTCACTTTTCAAAGTTAAATTCAGAAAGAAACTACTTCCTGCCAGATAATCCAGCTGGTGCTATCTCTGAAATTCCCAGCATCATCTCCCACCCTAAGTGGCAGTTGTAAGGAGTTCTAGGTTATTCTCTTGGTGCATAACATAGTGGAAAAACCATTGGCTATGGAGGTAAGAGGATACCCATATCCTCAAATCCTACCCATAACACTACCTATGTAATCTAGGTCAAGTCACAACTTCCTTGGGATTCAGTTTCCCCCATCTGTAAAATAAGCAAGCTGACTAGACAGCTTTTGCTGTCATTGATTTGATCTTCCTGGTGATATCTTCCAGGCATCATGGTACTGTGAGAAGAGCATGGAAGTTGAAGCCAGAGGCCTTGGGTTTTGATTCCAGCTACTTCCTCTGTGACTTTTCCTTCTCTAGACCCATGATCCTCTGATCCTTTGAAAAAAGCTGATCAGGGAGAAAGAAAATCAGATTTAAACATTCCCAAATGCTAAACACAAATACAGGCAAATTCTTATAATACCAGTTTAGCCCCTAACTAAGCCATGAAAAGCCATTTCATGAACTTAATCAGGGAGCTCTTCCCTGTTCTGAGAACCTTCTTATCTGGTAACAATATCTTTTACAAAGGGGGCAGCTGTCATTTGTTTCCCTCAGCCTCTGTTTTAGCAACCTTTCTGAAAGCCAAAAATTCAGACATCTGCTTTATACTCCCTGTGCAATTGGAAAGACAAGGGATGGAGAGAACGGTCATATCAATTTGAGCTGTCCCTGCTGGTCCTTCTATTTGAGGTTTCTTGGCACAGCTTATGGCTTCATCCTCCCTGGTTTGAAGCCCTGGTTAGTGAAAGTCACATCTGTAATATGGATACTCACTATGGCTTTCAGTGATTGATCAGCTTAGAATATGGCATTTTTGCCTGCAAAACTGCGGATGTAGTTAACTTGCAAAGAGGAAATACATTTGCAGAAACACACTTGCCCTCCCCTGCAGACCAGTCTCCCCCACTCCACCCTCCAGGTCACTGCAATGGTCCTTCTGGCAGCTTATATGTTAATTGGGGCTGAGAACTTGCTCCCTGAAGGTCAGTGGATTAAATGTAATTGCTCCTGTCTCTAATTGGCCAGAATGGAGCTCACTGAGCTTTCTGCCTGCATCAGACACAGAGTATACTGATGACCCCTTCTTTTCACTGTCAAACCTGTTCAATTCCCAGTTGTTCAGGGGTCACTTTTCCAGGCTGTAAATTAAGTGTAACTTGAGTGTAGCTCAATTGGGTGGTAGAAAGAGTTGGAAATGTTGGTGTAAAATGAGGGATGCAGTTATCTGTGGACTTCATTTATGTATAATTAAAAGAGAGGAAGAGTAATAGTTACTCTTTTAATGTAATTATAAACAGCCTCCAGAGGCAGCATGGCTCAAGGGCTGGTCTTAACATCTAGAAGACCTAGGTCCAAATTCTGTCTATGACACATACTGTGTGAACCTGGTGAATCACTTGACCTGTCAGTACCCTAGATGGTTCTCTAAAACTATAAATTACCAATCCCTCATCTGTCGGAGAGTGAGAGGAAACTCACACTGGAGTTTCCTATGCTGATGAAATCACAGACCTGATTTTAAGAAAAGTAGATAGAGACCAAATAATAAGTATTTTTGTTATTGCTATCAACTATTGCATTATTACTAACATCTATACACTCTTGGAAGTATAAAATAGATGATAAGAGGTTTAGAAAGGCTTCTAACCAGAAATGTGCACAATGTTAATGAAGCACAGGGTTCATTATCCCAAAGCAGGACTAAGAAAAAGCCATCAGGAAGGAAAAAGAGTGCTAATAGAGGTTCTCAGGACAAAAGCCTGCTGAGATTCTGTTGGGACAGACAGACCTCATTTGTCTGAGTAATAGTAAAAGTTAACAATAGATTGCTTCCGTAAATGACATATCTTTCTAAGACGGAAAAAACATATAGGGATACGTTGAAAAGCAACATTTGTCACGATCTACACTCAACTTCTATATAAGCCAGATGAATGAATGAAAAAACAATCTATGAAGCACTTACTATGTACATTGCACTAAATCCTGGGGATAGAAATCAAGAAGAGGAGTTCATGTTCTAAGGGAGAAAACAACATATGTGGCAGGTTTCAGCTACCAGTTAGAGGGAATGGTCCCCTGGTCCTTAGGGTACAAAAGTAAAACATGGTAATACTTCTTCTTTAAGGTCATTCCCATTGATAAAAAGGTTTCTAGTGTTGAATCACTTTACAGTGCCATGGTCTTTGATGGCAAGAACTTTCCTTTCTAGGTCTACAGTAGCCATGATCAATCTACCTGTGGGAGTAATTGTTCGGATGCATGTTCACAGGAATTGCTTCCCAGGATGATGTCTAAGAGCACTGGGCTGAAAGTCTTGCAAGATTGGAAGATTAGGGGAAAAATTCAGCCTATAAAGTTAACTGCTCATGACTTATAACTCTAGTAAAAAATTGGGTGGTAGAAAGAGTTGGAAATGTTGGCGTAAAATGAGGGATGCCCTTATCTGTGGACTTCATTTATGTATATCCCACTAACCCCTGCTTCACCCTCCCCATCTTCCCACCCCACCCAGTGAACAAAGGGGACTGAAATTTGGCTGTAATTTCAACTCTTCCACACACTATTAACTCTCCATTTAAGCTCACTTACACCTAGTACATATTTTAGCCTCCCACTGATACATGGCACCAACACACTAAAATCCAAAAGTTTTCTCTGCACACTTTTGAAATTTATTCAACTGTCCTTAATCAGCGCATAAAGTTCTCAGCCCAGAAGTGTAATGGATATAAGATGTTTAGAATATAATGGCCCACAGGTCTACATGGGACCATAGCATATTTATCACCAATCATATATGATACTTTTGTTTCTTTTTTGTGGGAATGCACTGGGAGAGAGCAGGAATTCTTTTTTTTTTTTTTTTAAAGCAATTGGGGTTAAGTAACTTGCCCAAGGTTACATGGCTAGGTTTTTGTTTGTGTGGATTAAGTGTCTGAGGTCGGCTCCGAACTCAGATCCTTCTGACTCCAGGGCCGGCGCTCTATTCACTGCGCCACCTAGCCCCACCAAGCAGGAATTCTTAATGTGTGTGGGGAGGTTTTTAAATCATAGATCCCTTTGATAATCTTGTGAAGCTAATGAATCCCTTCTCAGTATAATGTTCTTCTAAATATATAAAATCACATACACAGAATTACAAGATTTCAATTATATTGAAATACAATTATGAAAATATTTTTAAAGCAAATTTACAAACCATAGATTACAAACCCCTGGTTCAGTGAGTAATCTATGAGATGCCTTTCAGATAGCTGAAGGGCAGCCACAAGGGAGGTACATGTGGTTCTGTGCTCATATGCCTCTGATCTGGGTGTGTGCATTTCTCAGGTGGACAGAAATCTACCTTTGCCAAACATCCCCAAATTGTCTTTTTGTCATAAGATCATAGATTAAAGTTAGAAGGGACCTTGGAGGTCACTGTGTCTGATGCCCTCATTTTACAAATGAGGAAACTGATGCAGGGAAGTTTAAGCACACGGGGTCACACAACTAATAAGAGTATGACATAGTTTGTTCAACACCAAGTCCAGCACCCATACATTATACCATGCTGCCAGTAAAAACAAAACAAAAACTGTATAGAAAAGAGAGACAGAAGGGTCACAAATAATCAATGCAATTTCCAAACTCAAAATTACCTATTGGATATATATTGTGACATTCCTAACCCTTAAGGTAGTTTTATTTTTAAGGTAGAGTCACAACTTCCAACTAGAAACATAATAAATCACAACAGGGAAGCCAGTGCAATAAGGGAGACGTGACTACATGTCAGGAGAACCACACTCAAAAGTGTCTGTCCAGGAAAAGCCTGTTTGGCATTTAAAGTTCTTCATAACCTAGCCCCTTCCTACTTTCCAAGTTTTCTTCTACCTTACCTCTTTAGTTTCCTTGGCTTTCTTCAAGACTCAGTTCAAATCCAGTCTTCTGGAGGAGACCCTTACCAGTCCCCCTAGCTACCCATGTCTCCCATTTCAGAATGCCCTCTTCTACTCATCTAACAAACTCATCTGACAACTATGTACCTAGTTCTTTATATCCTGTATCCCCCATTAAAATGGGAGCCTCTTGAGAGTAGGGACTGGGGTTTTTTAACTTTTCTATATATCCCCAACATGGTTCCTGATTTGGTGACTGACTTCCTGACATTCCAAAAATGTCAATGTTCTTATTTAAGGATCTTGAACCTAGCAATAGATACAGCAGACTTCTTTTCTTCACCAAAGAAAGAAGGGAATATAATAGAACCTGTGTTCATGAAACAGAAATAACAGGAACCCTATGTCCTCTAAAAACTAAAGCTACCTGTTTTGCTATGAAACCCCTTTATGGAACTGTTGTCAGAGAAAGTGACCTATGCCTAGGTTAGAAGTAGACTGTATACTCCTTGAAGGCAGGAACCATGTGTAATGCCTTCTTTGAATCTTCCCCATTTTAGTGTTTCCTCCACAGTGACTTCCTTATAGTTTAGAGGATTATAGTTTAGATTAGTTTCATCCCTAAGCATAAACCTTCATACCTGCATTATTCTTATGTTTCCCTATAAATAGAAGACAGGCCCAACACACTAGAAGCTTCTCTTTGGCTCCTCCAGTGCAGCTCTCAGGTCACATAGCTGCTATCACCCATTTTTATTACACAACCATTACACATTTTTTAGGTTCATTTATCTTGTAGGTGATTTTTACGTCACTTTTTTTTTGCATGTGAGTTATTATTAACAACAGGCTGGAATTTACTACTTAGGTGACTTTAAACAAGTCACTTAGCCTCACCAGGCCTCAGATTCTTCATCTGTAGAATCAGGATTTTGGATTAGATGGACTCTGAGGTCACTTCCAGTTCTATATCTTTAATCCACTGCAATGGGAATTTGGGATATAAAGACCAAAATTATAAAAATGAAACTACTTCAAGGAGATATATATATATATATTCAGATTCATAAAAGCACAATTTATACAAACTAAGAGACAGAGGGTAATAACAATTGGGAGGATCAGGAAAAAAATATAGGAAATAACTGCTGAACTGTGTTTTGAAGGAAGCTACATTTCCATTCCTTTGAGGGGATTCTCTCCACTGGAGAGGAGGGAAGGAATGCCTCTCACACATGGGAAGAGCCTGTGTAATAGGCACAAAAGTGGGAAATGAAACAGTGACTCCAGGGAAGAGCTAGTAGGCCAATTTGAAATGAGGATCACACAGAAGGGAATACATAATATGAATTGGCAGAAAAGGTAGGTGCATCATTCCCTATGCCTTTGGGATACCTGCAGTTGTGACAATTTACAGTCATATACTATGCTAAAGAGAGGGGTTTTTACATCAGTGGGCAGCTTGACATCCTTGAAGCCTTGAATGTAATAGATGTTTAATAACTGGTCAAACTGAATTGTGCTGAATTGAGGGACAAAAAAATCAAGCTTTTAGTTGTTCAAATGGACTGGATATGATGGATGGCTCATTCCTGATAACAATGAGTCTGTTATAACATGGTTCCATTACTTTTCTTACTTGTAACTTGGAAGAGATCTGCTTCCCTCATCTCCCCATGAATTCCTGATGCATCAGGGTTCATCTCTGATCTAAAACATTCTTCCTCCCTTGTTCTCTCCCCTCAATAAATGTTCTCATTGAAGATGCATATCTTGTTGCAGTCTAGATTCAGTCATTAATTGTTTTTTTTTCCCTCCACCTCTAGGTTTCTGATTCATCAAATCCATTTCTTAATCGAATGCTAAACAGAGACACCATCACAAGAATAACCTATAAAAGTAAGTCCAGTTTCAGGTCCTATGTGACAACCATCCTGAATGTCTGAGTTCTCATGTCTGAAGGCAGCAGCTTGGATCAGAAAGTGTCCAGCTATAAATCCATCAGAAGTCACTCTGCTGACCCACAGTTTGCCAAGGGGCAGCTTATAAAAAACAAAAGTCACCAGGGCATTGTTTCTATTTGTGTCCATCTGGTATGATAATTAAGATAACGATGATGGTCACCATTTTTCTGGGGAGTGGTAATGAGCTAGGGGACTAGGTATTGTCTGACCAGCTCAATGACATCGCTTGGCAAACATTCTGGATCCCACAGATTAATGTACAAACACCACACATGGGTTTGAGAATTGGTAAGCAAGTATCATGGGCAGAGCCCAGCCATCTTCAAGTGCCTGCAATGGGGATGGGTCTCTTTCACGGATGAGAGATTCTTTTAGGAGATTATTAGGTTATGTCCCTGAAACTTAGCTCAAGTGTACACACAGAGAAGATTTCTTTTCGTGTCTACACCACTTCTCCTAGCCATAGGAATCTACCTAGATGCATTCTTCTCCAGGTACTCTGAAGACAAAGGGCAGAAGCATCCTGATGCTTCATTTCACAGTCCCAGAGGAAGTGAGGAGCATGGTTTCTTTTTGTACTTGATCTAACAACAACTTGGGAGGGTTGAGAAAGCTCTGCAAGCTAGCACAGATCTGAGGAGAGAGGATGGAGGGGCAAGTGTATCTAGTAGAAGAAAGAGCACCCAGTGACCGATCTAGAATTCAACTTTTCTGACTCCAAATCTAGGATTCTGTTCACTGTGCCTTGTTACTTCTCATATGATAATTATCTGTCATGCCTTTTTAGCAGGGTTATTTGATGATCAAATAAGATGATGCCTATAAAATGTGTTGAAAACCTGAGGGTGTTCTGTAGATGTCAGCTTCTGTTATCTCCATTATTATTATTATATTTGTGGAAGCATTTTAAGCTAACAGGAATTTGTGGTAGAGTGAAATGCACAATGAACATTAACTCCCCAAGGTCCCTTCTAGTAGGAGGCAGTTAGGGGCACAGCAGATAGAGTTCTGGACCTGGAGTAAAGAAAACCTAGAGTTCAAATTTGACCTCAGACACTTGGTAGTTGTGTGACCTTGGACAAATCCCTTACCTCTCTTTGCCTTAGTTTCCTCAACTATAAAGTGAAGATAATAATAGCACCTACCTCCCAGTTTTGTTGTGAAAATCAAATAAGGTAATATTTTTAAAGTGCTTAGCAGAGTGCCTGGTATATAGCAGGCTCCTAATAAATGCTTATTTCCTTCCCTCTCCTCTGACTCTTAACATTGAAGATTCACAAATCAAACCATCAAAGGCAGTATAGTACAATGGAAAGAGAACTGAATTTGGAGTCAGAGATCCTGAGTTCAAATCTTGGCTCTGTCCTTTATTTACTGTATGACCTTGGGCAGGTCAATTTGGGCCTCAGTATCCACATCTTTTGTTAGAGAGGAGTTGGACTAAATGGCCTCTAAGCTTCCAGATCTAAGTCTCTAACCAAAGTTAAAAGGGACAAAAAGATGCCTACTTCACATGCAACTGGTACTCCAGATCATAACTTCCCACAGAATTTACCAGATCAACTCATCTCACAGAGAATGTGGCAAAGGCTATAAGGGGAAGGTCCTAAGGTAGAAAGGAACCAGGAGCATTAGTGGACAATCCAGAGTCAATAACCAACATTAAGACTACTGAGCTATGAGATAGAAAGTAGTATATTAAGAGAGTTTGGGGGAATTACTAAAGACACTTCATTCAGATGTCAGAGTGCAAGGTTCAATAACAAGATCATAGGAGAGATTTAGAATAAAAAAGACATCCTAGGAACCCTCTAGTACAACCCTCTCATTTTACAGAGGAGGAAACTGAGGCCCAGAAAGGTTAAGTAATTTGCCAATGGATTTGAACCTAGGTCATTTTAATGCCATGCACAAGCAGCTTTCCAGAAGAATGCTACTATGAATAGCTTTCAAGGTTCTGATTACATAGTATAGCGAACACTCTATTTATTCGAACACTCTATTTATTCAATAACAAATCATAGCAAATCATTCACAGAGAATCAAGGTACAGCATTCACAATGTTACAGCTTATCACAGAAAATCAAAATGCAGCATTCACAATGACTTATCACTAAAATGGCCACATAGTTTTCACCAAAGTGGTCACAATAGTTTTCAACAAAGTACAATCATTTAGTAACTCAATCATTCAATCATCATTAAGGAGGCTTACCTCCTTAAGGGTCACAAAATACAATAGTCAAAGTTCTCCACTCATGGGGCACACTAAGTTACTAATCAGTCACTATTCAGTCATTAGTCACTAGTCAATCATCAGTCACACTACTCAGTCATTAGTCACTACTCAATACCCTCTTAAGGGGTAGTGGAAAATACACAGGCCCTCTACCCCTTGGTCACAAGTAAATCACAATCTTCTTAGTCAGTACACAATATCCAAGTAAAGTCTTCTTTCAGCTTGACTTAAGGCTGGCTCTCAGTTTCCATGGTTCCTCTTCCATGGTCCCAGCTCCATCTGTCACCTGGGTTCAAAGGCAGGCAGCTCCCAGTTCCTTGTCCAGTCCTTCATCCAGTTCCCATTCCATATTGAAGTTCACAGTGTCCAGTCCTTCACAGTTCCTGTGTCTGGGAAGACAAAGCTTAATAGAGCTTTATATTCATACACATTTCCAGCACCGTCATCAATTCACTGTCTGTGAAATCAACTCAGACCCACCAACAAGGTCTGAGAACTCAACACAAATCATCAACATAAAAATCAACACTGACCCACAAACAAGGTCCAAGAGGTCATCACAAATCATCAGTAAAGTCCCAAGACCTCCAAAAACCTCTTCTAGGACTTCTGTAAACATACAACCAGAAAATCCTCCTTCAGGGCTTCCAGTAAGGTCCCAGGGCTTCTGTACAAAGTATCACAAACAAACATCAACACAGAGCAGACAAAGTGCTAGGGTGCCACAAGTTTTCTCTTTTTTTTTTTAATTAAGACTTATTTTATTCAGCAAATTGATTTATTTACACAATGGGGAATGCTGGTTGGATTTAGTCAATGTAAGAAAAACAAACTGAACAGAGACAATACTGAATTATATGTATATATATATATAGTTTTTATATTTTTATATTTTTTATATTATATTTTATTTTTATATTATATTATATTATTTTATTTTATATTTTATTTTATTTATATTTTTATATATTTTATATATTTATAGCAGAGTTGACCAACTTATTCCTTACCTATATCAGGAACATCAAGCGCAACAGTGGAACAGTATCATAGGACACTGATTTAACAATATACCACATAGGTCCAGTAATACCCTGGGAATTTAACAATGCAATTACCAACTTTTCCCTTTTTGTGTGTTTTTTTTTCCTTAAAAAAAAGAAAGAAAAAAGTCAGCAAAACCAGCATTATGGTCTAATAAACAGAGTATGACTGAGGTGAGTGGGTCAGTAAAAACTTTATCAGACCATCCACAATTTTTTTTTCTTTTTGGAGGGCAATTGGGGTTAAGTAACTTGCGCAAGGTCACACGGCTAGGGTTTTGTTTTGCGTGTGTTAAGTGTCTGAGGCTGGACCCGAACTCAAGTCCTTCTGACTCCAGGGCCAGCGATTTACTCACTGCGCCACCTAGCTGCCCCCATCCACAATTGATACAGTGACCTGATTTGCTTCAGACCAGTAATACAGAATTAAAACGGGTGATAATATCACTCCTCAGAAAACAACAATGATCTGATAAGGATCTGACTTAATGGGAGTTAAAAAGGAAAAAAAAAAGTTGCAGAGCACAGCCCCTATTAGAACAAGCTAACTTTCCAGATTTTCCAAATTAAAAAAAAAAAAAAACGCTTCAACACGAAGCCACCATACAAAGTTTTTCCAGTTCTCTTGTAAAAAGTTCAGAATTCTCCATTTAATCCTGGGGGGGTTTTATTGAGAAGGACAGTTTGGGCCTGGACTTCCCCTTGCCCAGGATAATGTTTTGTTGTTCTTTTTGTTGGCGTTGTCTCTCTTGCTCTAGTTTCATCCTTTCCTCATGAAGCTTTCTTTGTTCTTCAACAATTCTCAACTGTTCTTCCGCCAATTTGGCTCGTGCGTCCGCAGTTTTCCGGTTGTCCTCTTCCCGTATTCGCTCTAGGTCCTCCCGTTTTGCGCGCTCTTCCTCCTCTCTAGCTTTCTGTGCTGCCAGCTCGGCTTGCCTCTGTCGCTCGACTTCTTCGAGCAGCTGCTCTTCCATGACGCGCCTGGCTTCTTCTACCCTCTGGAGAACTTCTCGCTCGATTTCGTCCTTCCTCTTCTCCAATTCTTCCTCCACTCGCTTTGCCACGAGTTCTTCCACTCTCCTCGCTGTTTCTTCCTCAATGAGTTTCTCTTCTATTTCCTGCTGTCGAATCCTTCGCTGCCGCTCCACCTCTGCCTTCTCCTCCTCCTCCTCACGTTTCTGCTTCTCGTCCAGACCCCTTCGCTGGCTCACTGTGCGCCCGAAGACGTCGATGCGGTCCGGGGAGGACGAGACGCGCTCGCGCTCCTGCTCCCGCTCCCGCTCCCGCTCGCGGCGGGACACGGCTTCGTTGGTGGAGCGCCAGCGAGAGCGCGACTCCCAGCGCCGGTTCCTCTTGCTCTCCCGGGGCTCGGAGCGTTTCCGAACGCGTTCCCGGGACCGCGATCTGGACCGGGACCGCGATCTGGACCGGCTCCGCTTTTTGTGCTGCTTACTGCTCTTGGTGTGCTTGGAACGGGACGAGCTCCGACTTCGGGACCGGCCCATCTCTGCGGGCCGACGACGCTGCTGGCTCAGCCGCCTTCGCCTACGGGCCCCTTACTTCTCTCTCCCCGCTGTCTCCGGACACTGGCTGAGAGCTCCGCCGAGATCAGAAGTCTGGGAGTGGGCCCGGTAGGCCTTAGACCGGTCTTCCGTGTTCACAACGGCCACGAAGGGCTTCCCCCGCCTCAGACGCGAAGGCCACAGCTACAGGACTTCCCAAAGATGGCAGCGACTCACCGGCTGCCCTTCCCACAATGCCAAGTTTTCTCCTTCTTGACTCTGCCACCGCAAGAGTCTTCCCAGTTTCTGCTGTCTCTAGCCCTGGGGCTCTCCTTATATAGTCCTTAGCTCCTCCCCAGGAGTTCACAAGCTGTGGAATTCACACATTCCGTTTCTTAACCGACTGAAACAAGGTATGAATTCAGTGACTGAAACAAGGTGTGAACCACTTCTGTGCTTGCCATTACAGTCATCTGACTCCAAATCAAGTTTCCTGTAAGGACTCTGAATCCCACAACTTCCTTACTTTGCTGCATTCAGCTTTCATTGGTATGTGTATGTTTTTAAGGCCATGAAAGGCTGTCCTTACCTTACAGTTCCTGTTATATTTACTCTTAGCACTTAGCACAGAGTCTGGTACATAGTAGGGATATTATAAAGGCTTATTGGCTTGACTTGATCGTAGCTCCTACCACTTTTGTTCCTATCCTTGAAAATAGTATGGTTTGGTAGGCAGAGGAAGTAAATGCTTCCAGGGCCCATTTGTAGAGCGCATGGAAAAGCACCTTCTCTTCCTTCCTCCCTTACCTGCTTCAATGTAGAAGCCTGGCCTATAGTGTATAGTGTAGATAGATACTATTTAAGCAGCAAAATCAAGCAGTTCAAATAATAACTCTATTCTTTCCTCATCAGTATTCCTATGCAATCCTCTCTAACTATACATAAAGCATACACAGCTGAGGGGAATTTTTCTGCCTCTTGTGTAAATAGCATATTTTATAACCTCCCATAAAAGATTATTATATTTTAACTTTTTTGATTAAAAAAGCATGAAAATTAAATAAAATGTCTTCAAATAATTGTGAATTTGTAGCTTGGAGATTGTGAAAAGCCATGAAATTACATAGAAAGCTCCAACACATAATCTAGCAGATTGCCAACCACCAAGTCAATGTTATCTGGATAGTTCCTCCTTTTCCTAAGCACTGTTATAATTAATATTAAGTGGTGTGACTGTTAAAGATGAAAGACTCAACAGGGCCCTTCATTACGTTTTAACTCTATATTAGATATCCATGAGGAATGCTGCCTTCATGCACATTGGGGATGGAGAAATTGGAGGGGGGAGGATTTTATTAAATTTTGTGATATAGACTATAGCACAGTGATCCAAAAACCCAAATTCTTTCATTTTCATTCATTTAGTCATTCATTTGACAAGCACTTATTAAGTATCAGCTGTTTGTAGAACACTAAGGCTCTGAGGGAGATACAAAGTTCAAGTATGAATCAGTTAAGGGAAGTGTCTCTGATTTCTCCTTTCCCAATGAGATCCAGTGGTCTGCTCTGGAGACCTGCCTCAATGCCTCTGTTATAATTAATCATTAGTTATACACAAACACATATATATCTGTGTGATGTGTGTGTGTGTGTGTGTGTGTGTACAGAGAGAGAGATTGTTTTGGTTTTATTTTAGCAAATGGTATTAGACAGAATGTTCAAGAATCTTGTTTCTAGTCTTGGCTTTGCCATTTATAGCTAGGTAGCACAGTGGATAGAGCATAGGGCTTGGAGTTACGATGACCTCAGGTCAAATCTTACCTCGGATACTTTCTAGCCGTGTGATCTTCAGCAAGTCACCTAACCCCTCTCTGCCTCAGTTTCCTCATCTAAAAATGGGAGCACTATTCACACCTACCTCTTAGGGAAGAGGTAACATTTGTAAAAAAAAAATACTTTTCAAACTTTAAAACACGAGCTCTTATTTGCTAACCATATGGTCTTGAGTAGGTCATTTAAACGCTCAGGTTCTCGGTTTCCTCAAAATGGAAACAGTCATGCCTTCCCTTTTTGGCTCATGGGGTAGTTGTGAGAATCAAAAGATGGATTGTATGTACAAGGGCTTTGTAAACTGCAATGTGGTATAGTAAGAGATTCCTAGCACTATTTATGATTCTAGAGTAAGCACAGCTAATGGCATCAGGGAAGAGTAGAAAGAGGAGTAGCTGGAATCTAACTTACCGATGCATGGCACCATCTGGAGAGTGTTACAAAATGAGCTAAAGCCATCCCAGTCCCTGCCCCTTGTGGTTAGAGTTAACTAGGCCCCTGGAACAACTGGTATTTTGTGCTCCAAGGCACAGACAGTATAATGTAGCCGTTCTAGGTACAGCAACCTTTCTCACATTACCAGGGTAGACACCCAGCAGGGAGAATGACAGTGTTTAAAAGAAAAAAAAACAAAAAACCAGTGGCCACAATACTTGTTATGTGCAGGAAACTACTGCTTAAGAAAATTATTTACTCTTGAGAGGGTCCAAACCCTCCCTCTTTCCTTATAGTAAATGCCTCGAAGATTTCATGCATGGTGAAGTCTGACATTATTTATAGTTAAGTGAGTTACCGGGTGGTGAAGATAAGAGTTATCTTGGATATAGCCTGGAGATGGAAGGTATAGGCCTACTGGTCTGCTCTGGGGGCCTGCCATCTTGCCATTTGTGAAGGAAATAATTTAATATAAAATTATTTGTTTTGCTTGGATATCTGGTAGCTTGGTAGTATAGTGGATAAAAAGCTAGTCCTAGAGTCAGGGAGAGTTGAGTTTAAATCCAGTCTCAATCACTTACTAGTTGTGTGATCTTGGGCAAGTCTCTTAACCTCTGCCTTCCTTAGTTTCCTCAACTGTAAAATGGGGCTAAAAATAGTACCTACCTGCCAATGTTGTGAGTTCAAATGAGATAATATATGTAAAGTACTATATAAATGCTAAGGTCATCATCATTCTTGGAGCGGGGAGTGATGCTGTTTGATTTCATTCAGTTATTTATCAATTGGCACACGTGAAGATGTCATCACAGGATGTCACTAAATGTGCATGAGAGATCAGAAGCACTTTCAAGTACCAATCAATGACTCAATAGACATTTATTAAGCACCTAGTATGTACCAAGTGCTTCACTAATTGCTAGAGATACTAAAAGAAGAAAAAGACAGTACCTTCCCTCAAAGACTTTACAGTATAATGGGGGAGACCACATGCAAACATATATATGCAAAACAAGCTATATAAAGGAAAAATGAGAAATAATTAAGGAAGGGAAGGCCGTGAAATTAAAAAGGGTTGGGGAAGGCTTGTTATAGAAGGGGAAAATTTAGTTGGGATTTAAAGGAAGCCCGGGAGGTCAGTAGTTGGAGAAGAGGAGGGAAAGTGTTCCAGGCACAGGAGATAGCCAGAGAGAAGGCTTAGAAATCAGAGAGGGAATGTCTTGTTCATGGAACAAGTCAGGAAGCTAGTCTCACCAGGTCGAAGAGTGTGTGTCAGGGAGTAAAGTGAGAGGAGACTGGAAAAGGCAGAAGGGGGCTAAGTCATAAAGGGCTTTGAATACCAAACAGAACATTTTGTATTTGATCCTGGAAGCTATAGAAATCTACTAGAGTTTAAAAAATGAAATGTACCCTAAGGGTACACCCCTCCAACTTGCACCCAGAGTAACAATTTAGGACCCATAGAGGGCAACAATTACCTAAAGGTTCAAAGATACCCTTTGCATCCCCAATTCTAAAATTTTAGCTCATGAGCCCCCACTGGTACACTTATCTTTGATAATCAATAAGTAGACACAATGAACTCAAAGCAAAAGCATTTAATAAGATGAAACAGTGAGAAAAGTAAATTCTAAACATTCTTCCATAAACCTGAGGTACATTCTCCTATAAATATGCATAGGATCAGTGGAAATATCATTTAAACTTTCTTTACCTCTCACATTTTTCTCTTACAGCTGAAATTTTGTTTTTAAAAAATGGGATTTGACTGAACTTTCAAAACCACAAAGTAATACAAACTAATAACTAAGTGCTGAGGAGCAGAGAACCTACACTAGTCTTATCTCCAACTTTTTCAAGTAAGGAAACTGAGAACCAGAGAGGTGGCCAGCTAAAGGTAGTGTATTGGATAAAGTCAGGAAGACCTGAGTCCAGATCCTGACTGAGACACTAGCTATGTGACGCTGGGTAAATCACTTTGATTCTCTGTACATCAGTTTCCTCATTTGTAAAATAAGGGGCTTCAATTCAACATCCTCCAAAGCCCCTTCCAGGCTGAACCTTACATCCTAAAAGGGAAGTCATCTGTCTAATGTTTCACAAGCTGTGAGTGGCAGGGCCAAATCTAAAACCTGACTCTTGTACCCAGGCTCTTCTTCTATACTAAACGTTCTTTGTTGTTCAGTCATTTTTCAGACATGTCCAGCTCTTCATGACTACATTTGGGCTTTTCCTGACTGGTGGTTTGCTATTTCCTCCTCCAACTCATTTTACAGATTAGGGAACTGAGGCAGAGAGAGTTAAGTGACTTGTCCTGGGTCACACAGCTAGTAAGGGTTCAACTCAGGAAGATCTGTCTTCCTGACTCCAGGCCCAAGACTCTGTTCACTGTACCCACTAGTTGACCCAGTTGTTTCTTAGGTAGGTTAAATATTCTCCCTGCACTCTTACTTGGATTATTAATTGACTAAGCAATATCTCTATTTTATGGAGCATGCCAAGGCAAAAACTACCCAGTCAGTGACCTATTGATCCTCTAAGGCAAGGGTAAGGAACCTTCCAGATCTCTAAAATCCAATGGTTCTCAATCTCAAACTCAAGATTAGCATGGCCTTGTTCTGCTTGTGATGAATCTCTGCCTGCAAAACAACTAGAGGAGGATGAGTAAAAGTTTATCAGGGTCAGCTCTTGACCATGGCTTTGTAGTACTTGGTAAAAGCTTCTTCCAATGTCTTTGTCAGAACTACCCAGCGAGGGCTCCCCTTTAGGTCCCAAGACTAAATGAAGAACACACTAGGTTATTTACCATCTCTGATACTTCTCAACTTCTTAGGTCTTTGAAAGGTGTTAAGAACACAATAGAATCTAAGTATAGTATAAGTATAAAATATATATAAGTATATATATATATAAAGTATAAAATATATATAAGTATATATATAAAGTATAAAATATACATAAGTATAAAATATATCTAAGTATAAAATCCCACAGACCTTCTCTGTGCATAGATTTAGAGCTACAAAAGACCTTATTGACCATTGAGATCAACCACCTTATTTTACCAATGAGGAAAATGAGGCACAAAAGGTTAAGTGACTTGCCCAAGGTCACACAGCTAGAAACTGTCTAAGGTGGGATTTTAAACCCAAGTCTTTCTGAGAGCAAGTCTGGTGCTCTATCCTTTTCCCTTGCAAAAGGCTGTAAATGCCAAACAGAGAAATTTGTATGTTATCCTAAAAGCAACAGGGAACCACTGAAGCTTTGTGAATAAGAGAATGGAATGATCAAGCTACACTTGAGAATTGTCTATTTGGCAGCTCTATGCAGGAAAAGGGAAAGATTGGATGCTGGGAGACTAATTAATCAGTGAGTCAACAAGCATTTATTAAATGCTAAATATGTCAGGCACCATGCTAAGCATTGGAGATACAAAGAAAGGCAAAAACAGGTCCCCTACCCTCAAGCAGTTCAAATCCTAATGAGAGAGACATTAAAAAAACAAAACAGGCACAGATAAGTTATAGTAGATGGATTATTTACAAAGAACATCTACAAATACAGGGAAGACAGTTGTTGTTTGTCCTTCATTTTTTAAAAGGACCAATTGGGTAATAATGTCTTGACTTGAGCATGAATTGTACTTAAGTGAGGCAAAGTTTCACAAAGTCATTGAATTCACTCTCTCTTCCAGAGGTATGCAGAAGATAAGCTCACAGGAAAGGTATCTCAAGTCTCTGCCAGCAATAATTCCAATATCATAGAATAAGTTTAGAGAGATAATGATATTAAGTACCAGGCTTCTAAATGTCTCTAAGCTTCAAGCTAAAACAAGGCCCCATCTTTGTAGCATCAGTATTCTTCTGGATAGAATGTACGGTCAGAAGTCATGGAATTCCACAGCCTCCCACGAATTAAAATTGTGTATCAACCAAAGTTGAAATGGAGAGACTCAGTGTCAGGTGTGGGGCAGCTAGCTGGCATGATGAATAGAATGCCACGCCAGGCCTGGAGTCAGGAAGACTCATCTTCCTAAATTCAATTCTGGCCTCAGATACTTATTAGCTGTGTGATCCTGGGCAAGTCACTTTACCCTATTTGCCTCAGTTTCCTCATCTGTCAAATAAGCCAGAGAAGGAAAGGGCAAACCATTTCAGTTTCTTTGCCAAAAAAATTCCAAATGGGCTCACAAAGAGTCAGACACGACTGAAATGATTCAACAACAAAATGTGCCTAAAAAAACCCACCCATTATTTGATCCTCAAACCAACTTTAGGAGGTAGGGGCTGCTGTTATCACCAGTTTACAGTTAAGAAAATTGAGGCATCAAACAGGTTAATGGCTTGCCCTGTGTTATACAGTTAGTGTCTGAGACCTATCAAGAGTAAATGCAATAAAGGTAAACTGAGGTACACAATCTGAGCAAAATCAGCTTATTAATAGTTACTTATACAACTGCTAACAAAGTAGATCAGACTAGTCACCTCAATAAGGCCAGCAACCCCAAAAAGAAGAGACCTAAACCCCCTTCATTGACAGGCAGGAATGGAGGGAGTCTGAGTAGTTGAGAAATATTACTATTAGGTATATTGAGAAAAGTGGTTTGGCACTCAGGTATGGCTAATCATTCCCCTCTCTGACAATTAAGGAATGCTAATTGTTTTATGGCACTCTTCTGCCTCTTGTAATCTTGGCTAGCAGATTTGAACCACCAGGTTTGTTGTCCCCTTGAGGGAGATCAAACTCCCCTAATTACACAAGGACAGTCAAGGACAGATGACTTGTCTTTTGGGGCATGGCACCAGGTTAAGCTGGTTGGGGCTTACAGAAAACAAGCAGATGTCTCAGGAGCTAAAAGCATGAATAATAACAACTGTTCCTTTCAACTACACCTTTAAACTAACTCGGAGGGAAAAATCGCATCGATGAGTTTAACTCAAGAAGAGAAAAGTAGTTTGACAACATGGGCTAGCAATACAGAATAGGGTCAATTCTAGAACAGAATAATTTACTTAATGATACAGAATCTAATTTCCTCAGGCCAGATATGAACTCAGATCTTCCTGATTCTAAAGTCTGATGCTCTATCCATTGTGCCTTTAGGAAAGCCCCTAGAACCAGTCCAACAAAGAAAGGCATAAGTATTCCCTGACCTCAAGGAGCATACATTCTAATGGGTAATGAAATTTCTAAGGAGAGCTGAAGGGGGTCGTAGAGGTCATCTAGCTGAACCCTTTCATTTTTACACATGAGGAAGCTAAGGCACCAAGGAATTAAGCTACTTACTAAAGGTCACACGTAGCAAAAGGAAGAAAAAAGGCAAGTCTTCCAGCTCCAAATCCAATGTCTTCCCACTGAGCTGTGATTGATGTAAAAACACAACCACTGATTGATTGACACAGACAAGGGTCCCACAGGATGAGAGAGCATGCTTGGTTTGCCATTTGCACAGCTGGAAGGAGTGTTCCCATTTATGAGATCAGAGATCCATGAAGTCTTAAAGTAAATACCCCTGCCTAGACTGAATTCCAGGGAGATCCAGTACATGGGGAATCCTAGAATGAAGATACCTTCAACAAACCTACTGCTATCACTCCATAGAGAAAGTCAAAAAGCTATCTTCAGGAATATGTCTTTCCCCTATTCCTCCTAGAAGCTTTTCTTCACACATTCCCCATCCCCAAATCTTCAAGTCTGTTGGGTATTTTGTAACCCAGGAAAAATGCAACTACTTTTGCTCTTTGCTCCAACAAACCCATCATTCTTCTTCCTCCTGCCCAAATAAAATGAAATAAACGATTAGCCTCACACTAGAGTAACCACTGTGCATCTAATGTAAGCTCAGTTAAACAAATCACATTGACCTTTTAATAAAATTATGCAGAATGCTTTCCCTTCTTATTCAACGTGCTAAACTTCAGACCTAAAACAGCTTATGTTCAAGCTTCATTAAATCCCCCAAATGACACAATGAAAACTTAGACAATTACAAGTGCCAAAATCAGCTTGGTTCATCTAGGCCTGACCTCACAGTAACAAGGCTGCAGAGTTGGAATAGCATGCCACTTGCATCTGGTTCTGGATATAGTTAGTATGGTCATGGAAACCTTTTCACTAGCACAGCTCCTGTATTTGTCCAGGTGCCTGCCTCACTCATATTGCTTACCCACCAGATAGAATCGGCAGAGGAAGAGAGGCAGAGCTTCCCGTGCTTGGGAAGCACACTGCCTGCTCGCTCGGAGAGGCCAGAGCTTGTCTAATAAATCACTGCCCTTTCATGTACACAGTGTTCCAGGGAGAAGGCAAAAATGGCTGCCTTCTTTGGTCACTTAACCACCTCCATAGCTAACCAGTTCAAACCTGTATGATCATCAATTTAGAGCTAGGAGGAATCATAGAGGCTATCAAAGGCCCCTTTCTTTTCTACATGTGAAAACTGAATTCTGAAGAGGCAAAGTGATTTGCCCAAAGTCACACAGGGAGTAAAATAGAAGAGGCAAGATTTCAAATTAGGTCCTCTGACTCCAAAGGCAACATTCTTTCCACTTCTCCATACTGTTGGCCAATTCTCCTCTCTTCCCCTCTCTCCTCCTCTGTAAAGTCAATCACAAGTAGCTCTCCTGAGGACTGCTGCTATAAATAACTTTAAGGATCTAATCTCATAGTATAGTGAACTCTCTATTTATTCAGCAATAAACTAAAGCAAAACATTCAAGAAACTAAAGCACAACATTCACAACAATATGACATAACATATTACTAAGGTGGCCACATAGTCTTAAACAAAACATATTATTCATTAAGTCACAATCTCCTCAATCAATACACAGTATCCAAGTCAAGTCTTCTTTCACCTTGAGTTGAGGCTGGTTTCCAATCATCCTTAAAAAATAGCAGAAAGTACAAACACCATCCACCCTAGATTTGAAGGCTCAAACTCACAGAATGTCAAAGTTGGAAAGGACCTCAAAGGCCATCTAATTGAACCTATACCTTTAAAAAATTCCTCCAGGTAAGAGGAAGTGCTTTACAATATTATCTCATTTAATCCTCACAATAACTCTAGAATATAGGTGCTATTATCATCACCATTGATAATGTTGATGAAATCAAGGCAAGCAAAGGTTAAGTGACTTGCCTAAAACCATACAACTAGTGTTATCTGAGGTCTGATTTGAAATCAGGTCTTCTTGACTCCAGGCCACTCTGTCCACTGTGCCAGTCACCTGCTCCCCTGCACCAACCTGATAACAGCCACCATTATATTTCCCAAATCACAAGGTAGCACAGTAGATAAAATCCTGGACTTAGAGTCAGAGAGACTTGAGTTCAAATCCTGATTCAAATAATTATAAGCTATTTGATCCTGGACTAGTCACTTAACATCTACTTTCCTCAGTTTCCTCAACTATAAAACAGGAATAATAACAGGACCTAACATTTAACTTGGTTGTTGCAATAGTCAAATGAGATAACAAATGTAAAGCATTTTGTAAAACTTGAAGTGCTATAGAAATGTTAGTTAATATTACTTTCATCATCATCATCATCAATATACCCAGAGTTGTACTAGAGGAGGAGAGCAGACTGCATTATATTCTGTGTTTTGCTGCTATGCGGCAACACTAGTAGAATACTGGTATTAAGTTGATGGACTTTTGTTTCCATGCAAAACACAGGGACAGTGAAGGAGCCTTGCAGTTTCTGTAAGGCAATTCCATCTGATTTTCTCCTCTTATTCAATTCTAGGCCCAACTCATTGTTCATCTCTATTGTCTGTCCTAGATACAGATACCAATAGATTGTCTCTGTCGGTTGTATATTCAGATGCATGTCATAATCTGAGCACCAGATATTCTTCAACCACTTGGCCCTTCCTGTGTGACTGGCCAAGCCAAACTCTTTTGAGCGGTTACAAATCTCTTCCAGTATTCCAAGCCTCAGTACAAGCAGTGCAAATATCCAAAAGCAGGAGCATCTGCTAGACCTCACCATCTATACAAAAGCTGCTTCACTTTGGACTCAGAGCTGGATCTCTTCCACCGCAGGGACAGGCACTTTTGGTGAACTGCTCCTTCCTATGCTGTTCATACATAACCTGATGTTTATGATCAAAGGGTCATAAATGACCCTTTAGGTTACTCCTATTGTTATATCACTCTAGCACTATGATATGTGGTTGGGAGGTAGTTTGTTAGAAAAAGAACCTTTAAGGTAGCATTTTTCTCTACTGAATTAAATTCTTTTTTGTAATTAATAAATAGTAAGCACATTGGGAGCCTCTATTTCTTATATCCTCTAGTCAATTAAAGATGGTAAAGATGTGGTTCAATAATATTTGAAAAATCCTACCTGTACTCTTCTGACAGTTTCATGAAGATTGTACTCTATTCCTGTATCGGTGACCAATATAATGATTTTGTCTTGTGGGGAGAGTATAGTTAAATAGTTATTGATATTTTCTTGGTCATTTTGTTGTTGCTGTTGTTATTGGCAAAGTTTGAATATTTTTCCATGCCTCTGGTATCTTCTCCTCCACCAAATCACTTGCATATCAATCTCAAAGAACCTTCACAGTTGTATCTTCTCCAGAATATGTATTCTCTATATAGATTTGGTTCAATCTAGCTGCTTTTCACAATTTTGTTCCCTTTATTGTCATTTCTATCTTCTGTAAGTACATCTGGGACTGTGGTGTCTAAGGTCTAACAGTGATGGTTCCACTGCCCTTAGTAGTGAAAAGTTTATTATGGTCATTTTGTACAGATCTTTTCCTTCTGTTTCTTGCCCTCCTTCAATTTTCATCCTTAAAAGCTCTTGGATTAATGACTTCACTTAGTTGGACCTATTGCCAAGTATTCATTAAACTGATCTTACCTCCTGGGGCTTTTCTCTACTTTAAGAGGCATTCCTGCTCAAAATCATCCATTATTCTTCTTGGTAGCATATTAAAATATGATTGTATATTCTAAAGCAATGTTGCCTTTGTCCATCACCTTCCTCCACTTAACAAATAAGTCATAGAAAGACTATCACCTCAAACCTTTACATTTCATAATGCTTTCCCAAATCACATGAGCTTTTTTGGGCAACCACATCATACTGCTGACTCATACTGAGCTTGCAGACCACAAAAAGGCCTCTCTCTTTTTCAGACTATCAGCTACCTACAGATACTTCATCTTGAATTTGTAAAGATTTTTTTAACCTTAACTTTACCTTTATCCCTATAAAGTGTCAACTCAGTAGATCTGGTCCAATGTTCTAATGAAATTAAAATATTTTTGGATCTTGATTCTCATTCCATGTGTTAGCTATCCCTCTCAGCTTTGTGTCATCAGCAAATTGCCATCCACATGTCTTTATCCAAGTCATTGTGTGTATGTATGTATGTACATACATATGTACATATGTGTGTATATACATGTATGTATAAAACAGCACAGCATCCTGAGGCACTCCACAAGAGAATTCCTTCCAAGTTGACAATGAACCATTAATGACTATTCTTTGAGCTCACTCATTCAAGGAACTCTGAATACACCTGATTATATTATTACTTAGCTTACATCT
Organism: Gymnobelideus leadbeateri; assembly: GCA_011680675.1. Lineage (NCBI taxonomy): Eukaryota > Metazoa > Chordata > Mammalia > Diprotodontia > Petauridae > Gymnobelideus > Gymnobelideus leadbeateri. The sequence goes on along the minus strand of WOXC01002198.1, from coordinate 140,629 downwards.
TTCTTTCTTTTCCATAAGAATACTATGAAATACTTAATCAAGCGCTTTACTAAAAACTAAATGAACTATATCTATAGCATATCAAAAAAGAGAATAACACCATGGCATGATCTATTTTTGATGAAACTGTGCTTTCTCGATCACCTCTTTCTTTTATATGTATGCGATAACCCTCTCTTTCATAATACATTTTAGAATTTTGCCAGTCAATCAAGTTTTAGAATTGATTCTTTTCCCTTTTTTAAAAATCAGGAAAACATTTGTTTCACTCCAGTCACGTGGTACTTGCCCTATTCTCCAGTCTTTTAAATATCAATAGTGATTTTACCCTCCCATCTATCCATTCTTTTCTTATCTAAGGATGCCTTTCCTCTGAACCAAGGGCCTGGATTTGTCACAAGCAGTCAGATGCTCTCTTGCTATCTCCTTTTTTACCTAGGGCATCAATTCCAATTAGCTGTTCAAATTCTGACCTTTCCAATTCAAAGATCATCCTCCTTGGCAGAAAAAACAGAAGCAAATTTAAGCATCATGTAGCACTATCTTCTGTCTGTTGTCAGTTATCATTACCTCCATACACCCTGACTTGGTCCTCTTGTCATCCTCAGTATACCCTAATTTTTAAAAATTATCTTTATCTTCCCTTATCAGTCACAACATGAACAGGACTCAAATCCTGACTCAATTACTTATAACTTGTGTGACCTTAAGCAAGACATTGCCATCCATGGACCTCAACTTCCACCTCCATAAAATGAGATGATTGTGTTAGGTCCTCTCTAGCTCTTTTTCTTATGACACTATGTTTGGTCTACAGAAACTGACCTATGTAACACTTTCCACTGAATTGAGTCTTAGTGGGGGCAGGTCATCATCAAAGCACTAAAGGGGCTCAGGTCATTCACTCTCTGAGGATTCAAGGAATTTGCTGAGTACACACACAGACACACACACACACACACACACACACACACACACAGGAACAAAGCAGTGTGGAATAGGGTAAGTGTGTCTGGACATAATATCCAGATGAGAAGTAGAAAATTAATATGGCCATTATTTTGCTTATTTTGTTTAAGATAAGTAGCTTTATTTCATTCTCCCTCCCAATAAAGTCAACCAGATATTTTGGAGTTTCATAGACACAGACCTTCTGACCTAAGAATACCTCTCTGTCCCAGGAAACAACTTATGGCTAGGAGAGAATTCATCTTTCTATAGATGAATGACACTTTAAAAAGTTATAGCTGGAAGGAATCTTAGGGAGCAGTAAGTCCAACTTCTTCATTTTTCAGATGGGGAAACTGAGGCCCAGTGAAAAGTGACTTACTCTAAGTTGCGGAGCTAGGTCTTCTAACTTTAAGTCAAAATTATGCTACCCTCTTGAAACTTTCTATAAATAGTATGACCCAACCATCAAGCTAGGCAGCTAGATGGAACAGTGGACAAAGTGACGGGCCTAAAGGCAGGAAGACCTGAGTTTGAATCCTGCCTCAGACATTTACTAGTTGTGTGATCCTGGGCAAGTCACTTGATCTTTTACCTCAGTTTCCTCATCTGTAAAATAAGCTGGAGAAGGAAATGGCAAACCACTTTGGTATCTTTGAAAAGAAAATCCAAAGTGGGATCATGAAGATTTTGGACACAACTGAAGCAATTGAAAAAGTCATCAAATCATGTTCATGACTCAGTTGGCCATCAATCACCCCATACTTTACTCTTTACTGTCACAGCCCAGACTATTTTTTTCTAGAGGTATGAGTCACTCATAATTGTGCCATTCATCAGCTCCACTCCCACATGCCAGCCTTTCCTAGTCCTTTCAAATCCAGCTGTGTTTCAGTCATTTACCTCAAGGTCATGGTGAAACAGTTTAATTAGATTGAATGAGAATTTAGTAAGAATCAAGACTCTATTAGCCACTTGTATGGCCATTATTTACACACACACACATACACACACACACACACACACACACCTGCTCTCAGGTTGGAGTCTATTTCCTCCTTCTTAATTCTGCCATCCAACCCAGAAGTACAGTATCTTTTCATAGACCTCCTAGTAAAATGCTATACAGGAAGCTTACTCCCCACAGGTGGTAGACATTGGGATCAGGGAGTGCTACAGAAGCTTTTTGTGATTCTCATGATTACAGCTGAATGGCTGAACAGGACAACAATATAATCCATCTCCAAAGTCCCAGGAACTCTACTCCAGGCTTTGACTCATGCATCTGTATGTCCCTGTTACCTCCAAGCTGAAAATCAGCATTGCTCAAATGTTTCAGAGCTTAATGCCCATGGGGTGCCACCTGAATATTGCAAACCTAACATTAGCAAGAGGAAGGGGACAGGTATGGCTGGGTGCTTGCCTCAGCTGCCATTTCCCTCTCTCCCTCTTTTTTCTTTCCAACTTTCTAAGTGGCTCCTGTGTTTGACTCATTTCCACTATCCAACCAATCCAGATCATGCTGGCAAAGCCAACCAGATATTGTACTGGTCCTGGCATCCCTGTAAAAGCATCATCCCTAAACAGCTATGTACCTTACACATAAAAAAGATTGAACAGAGAAACTTGAAGCCTGAATAAAAGAAAAAGTAAACATAAAATGATATGAAAACAGATGATCTCTCACTAAATCCAGATGTTATCTTTGATCCCCTCTGCATTTCCCCAATGCATTGTCCAAGTAGTAGCATTCATTCATATCACACACATATGGACACATTAGCAATGGTGCAATCAAGCACTCAACCAGCAATACTAAGCAAAGTGTGCCTCGGAAAGAGTAATAGAGAAGGTGGCACAGTAGATACTAGCTGTATGACCCTGGGCAAGTTACTTAATCCTATTTGTCTTAGTTTCCTCATCTGTAAAATGACCTGGAGACAGAAATGGCAAATCATTTAAACCCCAAGTGGGTTCATGAAGAGTCAGACACTGATACTGAAAGGCATCCAACAAGTGATGTTTTCCTCCCTGATTACCTCTGGGGAAAAGTAATGAGAATAGAAGTTACACTAGGAAAGTTATTTCCTACTATTACCTCCCCACCCAACAGTTGTTACTTAAAAGATATTGATACTTTCCTCTCTACTTGGTTCAGAGGATGGCTGAGATCACTTCCTCATCACCGGAGTACAACAACAATAGCTAGCATTTATATAGTGCTCTAGGGGTTGTAAAGCACTTTATAAATATCTTCATAGAAGCCTTGGGTGGCATGGCATGTTATCCCCATTTTACAGTTCAGTGCCAATGCAATATTCACAGCGCCAATGCTCACTATAAATATACTGACATAGTGCTAGATCACAAAATATAACAGACTCTCCATATAGAAAACAAGCAAAACATTTATTCAGACACCAGAAAACCAAATCCCAACACCAGGAAACCGAATCCATCATAGCAACATAGAAGTTAATGCACCACAACATAATAGAGAGCCACATCATCCCTTAGCCTTCTCACAAACCAATACAAGCCTAGCTGTCACAGCAGGTGGCAAACACCAACATTTACTCACAAGCCCAACTATCTCCCTCAGATGCATCCTCTCCTTCCACAATATCTAGCTGCTCTGTCTCCCAGCTTCCTGAGGGCTCTGCTCAACCCTTCAGCAAAATCCTCCCACCACAAGCTCCATGTGATTACATTCAGCCTATTAGAGGGTAAAGTATATCTTCAAAGCAAGAAAGGTCTTCAAATTCCCTTAGGCTTATTAAGGGGCAGGGAAGATCTTCAAATTACCATTACCATTACATACTGTTGAGGAAACTGAGGCAGACAAAGGTTAAGTACCTTGCCAGGAATCACAAAGCTAGTAAATATCTGAGGGTGGATTTGAAATCAGGTCTTCCTGACTCCACGCCCAGCAATCTATTGAATATTCCACCATAGCTGTTTCAGAACCTGGGGAGAACATCTGATCAGCTAGTAGAACATAATGAGTAACTCAGACAAGTAAGACTGACTCAGGTGAATTAACATGAGATGTCCTCAGTGCCTATGTTTGTTGAATACCCTATTACTATGGCTAAGAAACTATCTTTTATTAACTCTTGAACAACCCATAATGTCTTATTTTATTCCAATTTTGAACTTAAACTACTAGGGCCTGGCCTGTGTTAGGCCCAACCCAGAGCAGAAGGAAATTTACAAAAAGAACAGAAAAATAGTCTTAGTCCTGATAAATATTTGGGGCAGGGTCATTTTACATGGAATTTCTTTCCTAACTAATATTTAACTCACAAGGACTTAGGGAGCCGAGGACAAATGGCCAGGGACCAGTGATGATATGAGGTATTGCCAGGGTCTCCCCAATTGCCTTGCCAGGCAACACTGACTAACCACTGCCTTTATTGATTTAACAGGGCGCAGATATTGAGTGTAACCCATTATCCATCCTCACAGAAAATCTGTCTGCCCCATGCTTCTGTGTGGTTTCACTGGTGATTGGTATAGTCCAGGGGTGGGAAACCTGCAGCTTCAAGGTCACATGTGGCCCTCCAGGTCCTCAAGTGTGGTCCTTTGACTGAATCCAAATTTCACAGAATAAATCTCCATTAATAAAAGGATTTGTTCTGTAAAACTTAGATTCAGTCAAAAGGCTACACCCAAAGACCTAGAAGACCACATGTGACCTCAAGATTGCTGGTTCTCTACCCCTGGTATAGTCCTTCAACAATATATTCAACCAAATGGGCCCCACACCTGATTCCAAGAATACCCTTCTGTGAGTTTCTACCTTGCACTTATAGATGGAATTTTCTCTAAACTGACTTCACATATAGTAGAAAAATCAAAAGACATAAACCTAGAAGATCTTCCTGGGTTTGTTGTTTTTTTTTTTTTGTTTTGTTTTGCTTTTTGGAGAGGGGCAATTGGGGTTAAGTGACTTGCCCAAGATCACACGGTTAGTAAGTGTTAGGTGTCTGTTAGGAGCCACTTAGAAAGTTGGAAAGAGAAAAGAGGGAGAGAGGGAAATGGCAGCTGAGGCAAGCACCCAGCCATACCTGTCCCTTTCCTCTTGCTAATGTTAGGTTTGCAAAGCTGGATTTGAACTCAGGTCCTCCTGACTCCAGGGCTGGTGTTCTATTCACTGTGCCATCTATCCACCCCAAGGTTTGTTGTTTTTTTAACAATATATAATGGACAAGGGATTCACCTTTCTGAGACTCAGTTTCCTCTTCTGTAAAATGAAAATAATAGTGGTTATACAACCTACCTTAAAGGTTGTTTTAGAGAAAGTAATTTTGGAGCTATAATTTGGAGCTATATTAATATAAGCTTTATATCATCAGTGTTATAAGGCAAGGGTAAGACAGGCATTTTGTTATGGGGAGACTGGGAGATTGTCTGAAGTTGTATGTGTATCAGCAAGCACCCCAATATCCCCAGGGTAGCTGCCAATATAGGTTCTTAGATCTGCTTTTCAAAAGGAAAGCAACTCAAAATGGGTTAACAAGCTTACTTTAATCAAACAAACATATATTACCTAGTTCAGGGGAAAAAGGTCAGCACCCCAAACTTCAGAGTTACAGAACTTACAGATCAAACAGACAGGCTTCCAAACTGTCCAACCATTATATCAATACCAAATCACAGTTACCAGAGAGGGAAGCATCAACATCTGGGTTTTCAAAGCCGGGGGGCTCTCAACAACGACTTCCCAGAGTCTCATCTAGTCAAACCACACAACACTTCTCAAAGTGAGCCCCAAAGCAAAGCCTCTCCTCAGGGTTTATATAGCCTTCTCCTGGCTCAGAGAATGTAACAACCTTCTGGACCCACTGCCCAATCACAAAGTATCAAGGTGTGGGCTTTCCTGAAAAACAAGCCTCCCACCACAGGCACCAGGTGCACTTAAGCTGGGGGCAGGGAAGATCTTTAAATTTGCATTTCCATTACAGTATGCAAGGATACAAGCAGTGGAGGAGATTCCCACAGGTTGCAAAATAGAGCACAGACTCAGAGTTGTACAAGACCATAAACTCAATGTAAGTTCAACTGCTCAGAGGCAGCTTGGCGGCTCAGTGGTATAGTGGTATAACTAGGAAGACCTGAATTCAAATCTGGCCTCAAATACTTTCTAGCTGTGTGACTCTGGGCAAGTCACTTAACCTCTTCCACCTAAGCTTCCCCATCTATAAAATGGGAATAATAAGAACAGAAGCATCAAATACTCAGAAACCAGGTTAAAATTTAATTGGGAAAAATTTAACAAAATAAATAAAAATACATTAAACATAGATAATGTTAAAATGTGCTAGTACAAAGCAATATGCTGCCCACAGTATGGTTTAGTATCCTCCAATTCTATTTGAGTTTGACACCACTGAATGAGAGAATCTTATCTCCCAAGGCTGCCACGAGGATCAAATGAGATAATATTTGTAATCTGCTATATGAATGCTAGCTATTGTTATTAATTATTCCAATCTTCTAAAATTTTACAGATGAGAAAACTGAGGAACAGAGAGGTTAAATGACTTGTGCAAAGCCACACAAGCAGTAAATGGCACTTAAACTCGGGAATTTAATTCAGTTCTTTGGACTCCAAAATCAGCTCTCTTTCCACTATACCATGTTAGCACCACTGTTTAATCGGTTCTGCTGTTGCTACTGGCCACACTGCTAAATTTTGCAATGTGAAATTAATAGGGAGGAAATTGGACACTGAATTCTGATTTACAAAATTTACAAAAGGTTTCATTTACACACACACACACACACACACACACACACACACACATATACACACCCTTATACGCACATAGATTCATTACTACCATACTGTGGAGGGTGGGGGGGTGGGGACCAACCCTTAATGAAAGAAAGTGGTAAGCAGACATCCTTGGCTTCTGTCTTAGGTTGGACTCCCTTGAGTAGTTTCTGCAAGAGCATCCTTTCTATGTTGTCATAGTTACCAGGCAGACTCAGAAGTTGTACAAAATATCACCATACGACAAATGTTGGCTCACCACTTCTGGTCCAGGTGCACGTCCTAGATCCTGACACAGTGATAGATGTTGTACTGTTATTCTCAAAGTACAGTCTAGCATGATATTTTCTTTAGCCAACTTCTGTAACTCCACCCACACACAGTCTCCACTCAAGCATAAAGATATGTACTCAATCTAACTCTCCAGCTCCTTTCTAATTTAATTCCTTCTGGTTGGATGTGTTTTGGCTTATGTTCAATAGTTCATCTAATATATTAATATTACATGACATTACTTTGATAATTCAAGGATTTCATAGGTATGGATACACCTCTCAAGGAAGACCACAACTGCTACACCTCTATAGATAGTTTTCATGAGTTGCCATGGCTTTAAAAACAGAAAAAATTAGGGGCGGCTAGGTGGCACAGTGAGTAAGGGCACCGGCCCTGGAGTCCAGAGGACCCAGGATCGGTTCCAGCCTCTATTTAACACCCACCCAAAAATAACTGGCTGTGTAACCTTGAGCAAGTTACCTAACCCCAATTGCTTTAAAAATAAAAAAGAAAGAAAGAAAAGGAGAGAAAAGAAAAAAGAAAAAATTAGCATCCATTGACCAAGCTTTTGGTCTTGAGATGACAGATACATAATCTCAGATATTTCTAGATCAGTAGCCCTATATAGTCATAACTCAGGGTCTCACCATTATGAGATATCAAAATAGGACTTTTTGGGCAGATATTCCCAATAGCAAATCTTGCACATAAGAGGGATCACCTTTATTGCATGTTTAGTCTATTTTGAAGCATTAATGAGAATCCAGTACTAAGGTTTTATTGGTCTGCAGAGCTAATAGAGACAGCTTCAGAAATTTGGACTCTTTCCCCAGAACCATCCTAGGCTCTGATAGGTGAACCTCACTTGTCTGGAACCAGGCTTCCAGGTCACTTTTCAGTCACTATTTCTAAACTATGCTTATCCCTCCCCCTTTTGAGTTCCCTTTTGTGTATTACCTTCCCCTAGTTGGAATGTAATTTCCATCATGGCAGAGACTTCCTTGCTTATTTGTACTTGTATTCCCAGTGCCTGGATATAATAAGTGCTAAATAAATCATCTATCTACCTATCTATCAGTCTGCCTATCTGTATATACCATTCTCTGCCTAATTTCTTACCTATCCTTAATCACTAAATGGTCACTGCCTCAGTCAAACTGAACCTTAGCTTAAAAAGGCCAAGGTTTCCTACTGCATCCAGGGCCATTTCCAGTCATCCTGATCTTTATCTTGTCAATGGAGCCAGATGGCTCCAGAGAAGAAAGAGAGGCTGGTGATTTTGCACAGCTCTCCCTTACTTAAATCCAATTCACTAGCATGTCACGCTATCACTTCCCTGATGTCATGGTCCTCTTCGAGAATAAAGGACAAGGGTGGCTAGGTGGTACAGTGAGTAAGAGCACCAGGCCTGGAGTCAGGAGGACCCGGGATCAGTTCTGGCCTCAGATACTTAACACCCACACAAAAATAACTGGCCATGTAACCTTGAGCACGTTACTTAGCCCCAATTGCTTTAAAAAAATGAAGGACAAACAATAATAACAATATCTATCTATTTACCTATCTATACTCTCTCTCTCCTCTCTCTCCTTTTCTCTCCCTCTCTCCCCCCCACCTCCCTATCTATATATGTCTATCTACCTATCTCTCTATCTACCTAACTACCTCTCTATATATGTATCTACCTATCAATATATCTGTCTATATGTCTATTTATATAGCTACCTATCTGTCTATCCATCCATCTATCTATCTATCTATCTATCTATCTATCTATCTATCTATCTGATACAAAGTCACAATTTGACCACTCAGGGAACCTGGCCAAGGCAGGGTTTACTGTTCTTTTGGGAATCATCCTCTTTCTATTGGGACTTTTTGAAGACTTCTTGGAGCCCAGCAAAAAATTCCTCATAGTTATCTAATGGGAACCGACAGTAGTCAATGAGGCATGCCCTTTCTGCTGGCTGATTACCAATGCAACATTCAATTTAACAAATGTAGGCATTAAGTGCCTGCTATGCTGCACTGGGGATGCAAAGGTAAAACAACAAAAAATAAAAACAAAACCGCAATGCATTTATAAATACTTTTATTTAAGTGTGTATTTAAGTTTAAAAATGCTTTAATACATTAAAATGTCACCACTGCTGCCCTCAAAGAATTTATATTATACTAGGAGCACAGGGGTCAGCTTATTCTAGTGAATAAAGATCTGTCCTTGAAACAAGAAATAGTATAACAATAGCTAGCACTTACATAGAACTTTAAGATTTACAAAGTATTTTTCAGATATTATCTCATTTGATTCCCACAACAACTCTGAAAGGTAGATACTATTATTATCATTTTACAAATGAGGAAACTGAGTCTGAGAGAGGGTAATTTACCCAGAATCACACAGGTAGTAAGTGACAGAGACAAGATTTGAACACATATCCTCAGACTCCAAAGCCAGGATTATTTCCACTGTATCATTTTGTCTGCCTTGAAAGAGTTTGCCAGGTTCTGATCAGTGAGGAGATTCGTGATAACTGGAGACTAAGCATATTCATGAGAGCTGTGGACAACAAAGGATTTTTATTCCTTCAGTCAATTGCTACCATAACTTTCTGACTACCTCTACTGTACTTATCTGAGCCGGAGCCTCTGGGCGAAGGCTCCATCACATGGACATTGTACTTAGAATATGGGGCCAACAAGTTTCTCTTTATTTGGAACTTCCCCTGTCCTATGGGACTAATGATTTTCTGCTGGATTTGGAGTCAGAGGACCTGGGTTCAAATCCTGTCTTTGCCATTACTTCCTTTGTAACCTTGGGCAAAGTGATTTAACCTCTCTAAGCCTCTGTTTACTCATCTGTAAAAGGAGGAAGTTAAACTAAATGAACTAAGATCCCTTCAAACTCAAAATCTGCAATCCTCTAATCCTATTTATTTTTCAAATCCCTGTCATTCAGATCCTAGCCTAAAAAAGGAAATGCCTCTCCCCTCACCCTCTCTCCCTGGACCCTCATCCCTATCCATAGATATCCTTACCTCAACTCCTATGGCTACCATCTCTGCTCTAGATCAAAAACCCAGAAGGATATTACCCATGAGATCTCACCATCACCAGTACCCATTCCACATTGTACATTCTAAACACTGAAATTTACCTCTTAGAAAACAAGTCTTCTGTTCTTCCTTTTCACTTCACCTCATCCACTGAAAAAGAAAACCCTTGGGGGCAGCTAGGTGGTACAGTGAGTAAAGCATCGGCCCTGGAGTCAGGAAGACCTGAGTTCGGATCTGGCCTCAGACACTTAACACAAAAGCTAGCCATGTGACCTTGGGCAAGTCACTTAACCCCAACTGCCCTCCAAAAAAAGCCAAAAAAAGGAAGAAAGAAAGAAACAAAAAAAAAAGAAAGAAAACTCTTGTAACAAATTATAAAGCCAAGCACAAGCAGCTCTCCTGAGGACTGCTGTTATGAATAACTTTAAGGTTCTGATTGCACATTGAACTCTCTATTTATTCAGCAATAAACTAAAGCAAAATATTCACAACAATACAGCTTAACTTATTACTAATTACTTATTATTATAGTCTTAGACAAAAGATGTCATTCAGTAAGTCACAATTCTTCAATCAATATAAAGTTTCCATCTAAAGTCTTCTTTCATCTTGATTGGAGGCTGGCTTCCAATCATCCTTAAGTCAATCATCCTTAAGGGGTACTGGAAAGTACAAAGGTCTTCTACCCCTAGGTCACAGCAAGTCATAATCTTGTTAATCAGCACCAAGTACCCAAGTAAAGGTCCTTTCATCTTGACTCAAGGCTGGCTTCCAAACTCCATGGCTCCTCTTCCACCCTCCCAGTTCTTTCCTGGATTCACCCAACTCTTGCCTGGATTCACAGGTAGGCAGCTCTCTGTTCCTGTTCCATATCGAAACTCATGGTGACTAGTCCACTCCTTCAAGCCTTTCACAAGTTTCTCTTTTTGGGAAGACAAAGCCTAACAGAGTCACAACAATATTTACACACATTAAGCTTAGCAGAGTTACAACAATATTCATACACACTGCCAGCACTATCATCTCAATTCACTTTCTGTCTGTGAAATCAACACAAGTCAACAGAGTGCTTCTGCCTAACAAAGTAACAGACAGAACAGATGAACAGAGTGCCGACACCACAAGTGCTCTCCCTCTCAGTTCTGCTTGGTCCCAGCTTTTATATGCTCTGTTCCTTCCTGTTTCACCCTTCCTATTGTGTCCTTCCTCTTACACTATTTTGGCAAGTTCCTTCCAGCTTGGGCTCCATGTGATGACATTAGGCCTATTAAGGGCAGGGAAGGCCTCCAAACTCCCTTAGGCCTATTCAAGGCAACACAATGAATACTGTTTCCTACAAAGACTTGATATAATCACAGGTGAGGCACAGACACATGAATAGCTGAAACAAGGAGCTAAGTGCTACTTTGCTTGCTATTACAATAACTGAAACAAGGAGCAAAGTATCATTTTGCTTATCCTTAGAGAAATACACAAAATAAAGCAAAACAAATTCCCACATTGGCCATGTTTTAAATAGATGTCTTATTCTGTATCTTGAGTCTATCACCTCTCTTTCAGGAAGTGGGTAGCATGCTTCATCACTGGTCTTCAGGAATGATAGTTGATCATTGCATTGATCAGAATTCTTTGGTCTTTCAAAGTTATTTTCCCCTAGTTCTGCTCACTATACTCTACATCAGTTCTCAGGGTTCTCTGAAACTTTCCCTTTCATGATTTCATTACATTTATATACCATAATTTGTTTGGCCATTCTCTATTTCATGGATACTTCTTTGATTTCCAGTGCTTTGCCACTACAAAAAGAGCTACTATAGTTTGTACCTTTTCTTCATTCTCTGATCTCTTTGGGGAACCACTGAGCCTACTCCACATTATCTTCTCCAGTCATGAGATCATAGAGCTAGGGGGACCTCAGAGTCCAAGTCCCACAATATTTCCAAGTTATCTATATCCCTCCCTTCCTTCCAAGCTCACTTCTCAACCCTCTGACTAGCCATTTTAACAAGGCACCTTTCTGATGTAAGAGACCAGCTTGTCCAACCTATGCTACTTGCCATACTAGCTAGTGGCTCTTATAGGATTTATAGGTACCCCTAATTCAGGCTTGTGGTGTTTTGGAGCTTAGCCTGCTTTTGAAGCCATGGCTTGTATCTAACAGGACAGAATAGACTAGGGACAGGCAGGACTTAGAGATTAGACAAAACCAATGGGGTAGGTGAGAAAAGTACAACGAAAATAGGGGTGGAAGCAATAATGCACTATTGTGTTTATAGAATCTGAGTTCAAACCCGGGCTTTCCCATAATAATCTGTGTGACTTTGGGACAAGTTATTTATTTTTTATTTTTCTCTCTGGTCTTAAGTTTCTTAATTTACAAATTGAAACAGGCAGACTAAATGGTCCTTCCTGTCTCTCAGTCTATGATCCTATCACTATAAGGTCTCAGCAACAGAAGAGAAAGTTAAAGCACCTAAGTGGTTAACACCATCCAGATCAAACAATGAGTCACAAGGACATAGCCCAGTCATTTTTCAATCGTGTCTGACTCTCTGTGACCTCATTTGGGGCTTTCTTGGTAAAGATAACTGGAATGGTTTGCCATTTCCTTCTTCAGCTCATTTTATAGATGAAGAACTGGGGCAAACAGGATTAAGTGATTTGCTCAGGGTCACATAGCTAGGAAGTGTCTGAAGGCAGATTCGAACTCATGAGGTTGAGTCTTCTTGACTGCAGGCCCAGCATTCTATCCACTGTGCCACCTAGCTACCCAGCAGGTATGTACCATCTGACAGGAGCAAGATCCAGCAAGAAGCTATTGATAAAGTTTGGACAATCATACTTTATCAAGGCCTAACAGTTAGTGACAAGCCTTTATTGAGTGTTTAAGAGTGAATATTCAGTGTTGGAGGTTTGAGGAGCAGTCCCTGGGTAAAGCTCTTTTCTTTGGAGAAACTGGAATATGAGACTAGAAATTAATTCAGGCAGAGGGGGAAAATAAAATCAGAAACCAATTATAGATTCATGAGAACTGGAGCTAGGACAGACCTTAGAAGATCATATAACCCCATTTCTTTCTAGATGAAGAAATGACTAGAGGGGGCATGTGACTTGTCCACTGAAGTACTAAATATGAGCCACAATTTGAATCCAGGTTCTCTGATACTAAGCCACTATTCTTTCCACTACATCACTAGAACTGGGATTCAGGGCAAGTACTTGGATATGATCAGAGATATAGCATCCTAGCCAAAGGAAAATTTGCCCTGGCATCCCCAACTTTCTCCATTTTTTATCATAAATTCTGCTGTAAGCAATGCTTCACTATTACATTGTTTCTTTATGACTGAGTTACCCCTTAGATGTTCTGGAGTCACAGAAAAAAAATAAGGCAAGGGTCCAGTTCCTAGACCATGCTGCTTCAAGGTCGGAGTAGGGTCATGGCAAAGTATCACATGGTACTACACTGCTAAGCTATAAGTTCATTATATTTCCCTGCACAGGGACCAGGTCTGTCCCAGTGTGTGAGACTAACCAAAGTGTTTCTATACTTCCTGATCAGGCTGAAGAGCCACCAATATCAGTGAACGTGTTTACTTTCCTACATTAACTCTATCAAGGTGGAGCAATTTTAATAATCTCCACCTTGACAAAGCTTTTGTGAACCAAAGCTTCTGTGAACAAAAGCTGTTTAACAGTCTGAACTATGGCAAAAGCCTGGGATTTTTAAAGATTTCTCTCTCCCTGAGAAAAGCACTCCTTGGATTGAGTTTAAAATCCCTTTCTAAAAAGGAAGAGTGTGAGGAATAATAGATGGACAGTACCAAGTCCTGCACTGGCAGCCATGAAATATAAAAAGACCTAGAGAAAGATCCCCAGTACCTTTGGTGGGTCTTCTGTCGGGGGAAGGGATTTATGGGAGAACATGGGACAAGAATAACAGAAGATAAGGAGGGAGTGGGCTGTGATCTGCATTAATAGAGAAAATATCATTTCAAGGAGATCATTGATCAGTTGAAGTATTGAAATTATGAGTCAACCCATTTGAAGACAGCTACCTCTGGGGAGCCGTTCAATGGAGCAGTTATGTCATCTTCACTCTCACGTATCTTTATGAGTATAATGATATGGGGTCACAAAAGAGTGAACTGTCATCCATCCTCTCAGAGGACCACTGCTGACAGCTTTATCTCTCAAATTAAAGACTAACTCTTCAGCCTGACACCTGAGACCCTACACTGCCTAACTCTAACCTCCTTTTCCAGACTTATTTCATATTAATCATCTCCCTCAACACCTGACATCCCAGTAAAATTGGATTTCTTGCTGTTCCTTAAAATTGGTGTGTCATAATGAGATTACAATATGCCACTATGAGAACATATCTATACTCAGTCTCTACCACAAGTGACACTTTCCAGATTCATTCCTCCTTTCTCACCTTCCACTTTCAGAATCTATTTCTTCCTTCAGCTCAGTTGTCACATTCTCTGTGAAAGTGTTCCCTCTGGTGTTCACTCCATCCTCAAATATTCCTAGCACCTGTAATCTCAACTCATTTCTGTCCCTTTCTCTTTCTACCCTATGTGTTGATTATACTTATCTCTATTCATGTCATATCCCTCCATTAGACTGTAAGCTCCTTGAGGACAGGGTCCATTTTATATGTGTATTTATATCCCTGGCATTTGCCAAAGTACCTTTCAAATAGTAGATACTTAATATGTGTTGCAGTGAATTGAACTGAAATTGTACTGGCACTTCAGATCACCCTAATTCTCACATAACCATGTGATGAAGGGTTTTTTTGTCTTGTTCTCTTTCCTAGATGATGCATACTTGCTACAGGGACTTAATATAGAGGAGCTGTATCCTGAGACCTCTAGCTTCATTACCTACGATGGGTCGATGACCATCCCACCCTGTTATGAGACAGCAAGTTGGATAATAATGAACAAACCAGTCTACATTACCAGGATGCAGGTGAGTAGCTCTGTGGCCTCTGGGAAGGAGAAGGTTTGATAGGAATGCTGTCCCAGCCCTTTGAAGTGATCTGAATTAAAAATGCTTTCATCATTTTGCCCTAGAGAAGAACAGAGTAGCATTATTTGAGTCTAGGAGTATCTGCCTACATGCTGGAAAGGGAGTATGTGGTATTAGAAAGTGTACTGAAGGGGTCATAATCCCCAGGCTCTACCTACAGCCCAGCCACCTTCGGGCTTGGTAAACTTTAATAAGTCATTTTGTTTCCTTGAGACTGAGTATCACCTTCCATGAAATAAGGGTTGCAGTAGATCAAGTCTAAAGACACCTGAGATGGGATATTCTATGATTCTGTTTCTAAGTGTAACTGAGGGCCAGATCTGTTATATACTCCTCCCCAAGGTCCTCCATACCCTAAGGAAGTTGAGAGGGGGTGTCTCTTAATCTTCCAATTCTGCCATTGGTTAGAGCCCCCACCTATTGTTTTTACCTCAATTTTATGAGCCTAGTGAAGACCACTCCAGTTCCTTTTGACCAATTACATCAGATTTAACATTTACAAAGGAAGATTTATTTCAAAGCTATAGTTAGAAAAATGTGCAAATATACAAACAAAATATACAAACATTTCCTTCTAATTCCTGGGGAACATAATCCTCCCTATGCCACCTTAGTCTCTGGGAAAGGGGATGAGATTAGGCTCACAGTTTAAATCAGTTCCTACATAGGATTAGTCCCACCAAGTTTAAGTCCAAAGCCCCAGTGGAATATCATCCAGGACCACTGCTTCTCAAAGCTTTCCTGCTGGGCTGACTGCAACATCTGAGCTGGAATCCTAGGCACCAAGATCAGATTGAGACTCCTCTCTCTCTCTCTCTCTCTCTCTCTCTCTCTCTCACACACACACACACACACACACACACACACACACACCCCTCTCAAACTATAAAGGACAAACAGAACAGACCAAAGCCCTAAGACTATTTCTTGGGGCAGTATGGCCTAAGGGGTAGAGGAGAAGGCCTTCAGGCCCTTCCTGTTCCCCATGACAAGTTATCACCTGCTAAGAGTAAAGGAGCCCTCCAGCCATAGAAATAACAAAAATAGCAACTGTGAATATGGTAATGTGGCTTTGCAAATGCAGATAATTCTGGCCACCCAACCCATGGGAAAAAAAAACTACTCCCAGCAACATGATAGTCCAACATAGAATGGCCACACATGTGCCACAGAGCTGCCTCTGTACATGAGAGACACAATTGGGCAGGCAGTATAACTGAATTCATTGCAAGTGAGCAACACTTTCTCTAAGGGGATTTTTGCCACCATCCTCACTTTCTAACTAGCCCTTACCTCTTACCTAAGACTCCACTACACTTTGTCTTGCTCTGTTTTAAATGGATGGGTGGCTGGTATTTTCACAGCTGAGCTTTCTTAGGACTTCCTCCATGAACAAACTAATGCCAGGCATCATTATGGGCTATGTGATACCATTTGCTTGCTTTCTCACAGATGCATTCCTTACGACTGCTCAGCCAGAATCAGCCCTCTCAGATCTTTCTGAGCATGAGTGACAACTTCCGGCCTGTTCAACCACTCAACAACCGCTGCATCCGCACCAACATCAACTTTAGTTTACAGGGGAAGGACTGTCCGAATAACAGAGCCCAGAAGCTACAATATAGAGGTGAGCATAACTGCCCTGGAGACCCCCAGGACGTGGCTCATCCTGCTGAGCTCTAAGCCATGTCTATCTTTCTGTACTGTCCTTTTATGAAAAGGTCCTGTGTTATTGTTAACTATTCACCTACTTGGAGGATAATCCATGGGAAGATGGCTTAGAGGACACACTAGTATCTGGAGAGCAGCACTGATTGAGGCAATATGGATGTACAGAGGATAAAGCCTAGCCTAGGGATAAAATTATATCAACAGTAACCTTGGGTCAATAGACAGATTTCAGCAACTCAGAACCCTTCTGCTCCCTCCCTAATGCAAAGAACAAATTTTCCACTCCTTTCCTGCCTGAGTCACCAAATACCAAACTTCCCTAAGGGAATGCCCACCCTGAAAACAGGTAAGCTAAGTCCTTCAGTGGCTCCATAATCCCATCAAGATAGTCACTCATTCCACCACAGTGACAGATTGCAACCCATCTATCTTTTCTCATCCTATGGGATTCTTTTTCATGCTGTTCCATAAATCCTTCATAGAGACTTGACCTAATGTATTATAGGCCTTACTATGGATCTTTTACTATATCATGGACTTCAGTCTAAGAAGGTGAGTAGAGGGCCAGCCTTGGAGTTGAGAAAATCTGAATTCAAGTCTAGTCTCTAACACATACTGGAGGTATGATGGCTTGGCAAGGCACTTAACCTTGCCATGCTTTAGGCAGTTTCCTAAGACTATGAGTTGCTATGGGGAGTTTGTTCACTGTAATTTCCTTGCACAAATTAAATCTCAGATTTAGTTCATTTAAAAAGTAATAGTCTCAACAACAATGTTGCTGTTTAGTTGATTAGTCATGTCTGACTCTTCATGACTCCATTTGGGGTTTTCTTGGCAAAGATACTGGAGTAGTTTGCCATTTCCTTCTCCAGCTCATTTTACAGATGAGGCAACTGAGGCAAAGAGGGTGAAATGATTTGCCCAGGGTCACACACAGGTAATAAGTGTGTGATGCCAGATTTGAACTTAGATTCTCCTGACTCAAAGCCTGGTGCTCTATCCACTGTACCATGTAACTGCCCTGTAACAACAACAACAGATTGGTCCACAAAAATGCTCTACTGATTCTTCACTGTGGCATGAAGCTGAGCCTAGGTTCTCAAAAGTGATGCAAGAGGAAAACAAACTATGCTTGGTACAGCCAAGCTGGAAAGACTTCAAGTTCAGATCTGTTGAAAGACTGTATTTTTGTTATCCTTGGGTCAGCTTAACAGGACTCACCACCAGGCTGGCTACAGCATAAAAAAGGCTTGGACCACAGCAATTTCCAAAGGATATCTGCTAAGTTGTAGGGAGTTGGTCATCCACAGCAGTGAAAGAATATTTTAGTCGATCAACACATAGTCAATCAACAAGTATTTATTAAATACTATGTGCCAAGAACTGTGCTGAGAATACAAAAAAAGACAAAAACAAAATCCCTGCCCTGAAGGAACTCACATCCTGAGACAATATGCAGACAACTCTGTATATATAAGATATATACAGGGTAAATGAAAGGTAATTTCTTTTTTCAAAATTTATTTATTTTTTGCATTCATTTTTTAAAATTCTTGAGTTCTGAATTTGCACCGTCCCTCCCTACTCAATGAGAAAGCAAGCAGTATATCAATTATACATGTGAAATCATGCAAAACATATGTCCACATTAAACAAGCAAACGAGAAAAATGAAGAAAATGGAAAAATAATAAGCTTCAGTCAGCACTCAGGGCTCATCAGTTCTCTTTCCAAAGGTGAATAGCTTATTTTTATTGTAAGTCCTCTGGAATTGTCAGATCATTGCTGCTCAGAGTAATTAAGTATTCCACAGTTGATCATTGTCACAATATTGCTATTACTGTTTACAGTGTTCTCCTGGTTCTGCTTACTTCACTTTGCATCAGTTCATATAAATTTTCCCAGGTCTTCCTAAAATCATGCCCCTCATCATTTCTTGTAGTATAATAGTATTCCATCATGACCACATACCAAATTAACTCAGCCATTCCCCAAATGATGGGCATCCCCTCCATTTCCAATTCTTTGAAAAGAAGATGATTATCCCAAAGGGTTTATCTCACTAGTAGTAGGGGATAGGGAAAAAATAGGAAAGGTCTCCTGCAGAAGGCAGGATTTGAGCTGAGTTCCAAAGGAAGACAGAGAAGACAGATGAGGAGAGAGAGCATTCCAGGCATGGGGAACAACAAGTGCAAATACATAGAATCCAGAGATGGAGTGTCATGCCAGGTACTCAGCTAAGAGCATTGATGGAGTGCCAAGAGGCAGAGGCTCATATGGTCTGTGGCTCAGACCACCAGCTCAACAGATACAAGCATAGATCCTTGAAGTATTTATATATCAATGCACTGTTTCGGGTGGTTTATCTGTTATCCCTCATTCCTATTGCATGAATTAGATATAATGATAATAGCCATAGTTCTTATGGAGAATTTTGCATGCATCTGTGTGTACGTACACATATATACATATATATACATACATATGTTTATGTGTATATATACACACACTCATATATTCTTATTATCATTCCCATTAAATAGCTGAGGAAACTGAGGCTTAGAGAGGTAAAATGACAATAACTTTGTTCTGTTCTTTCCCCCCTCCTTTTAGTAAATGAATGGCTGCTCAAATGAAGAAACCAGGCCCAGATGAATTCCACCTCAGTGAAATGCTACAACTGTGAATTGACATAACCTAGAATGCCCCCCTTTCCTTTTCCCTTCCCTCTCCTTCCCTACCCCAAGCTTCATTCATTCTCTGGACTGGTCCTTCCTACAGGACAGTAGCTACAAGCCTGTGGCACAGGAAAGACTCAGACACACATAGACACACACCCGCATACATAAATCAAACACACACAAAGCTGCCATGATGGGAAGTCAAGTTGTTTTTAAAAAATAAAAAAGGTAATTCATAAGAGATCTGTCTTAGAAGATAATAACTTCAGTAAATGTGATTACAATTTTGATACCTTTTTTCCTGAACTAACGAAACTACTCGGTGAGACTTTTCAGCCTTTGTACATATGAAATCTTCCCAAAAAAGAGAGAGAAAGAAGAAACCTATGGCTTCTCCAGCATCAGATGGACTTTGCTCTATGTATCAAGTAACCCCCCGGAAAGCTACCCTAGCACCCTCTCCCTAAGGGTGACTGGCAAGTCAGGACAAAGAAGGTGGTTGATGAAACTAATTTCTAGGTTATGATCCTTCTGTTTATTTACTTAAAAAAAAGTTTTAACAGACAAATGTTGAGCGATACGCATTGTAAATATAACACTGCAGACTATAAAGAAATTGAATTCTTTCCCTCTTTGTCACATATCTGTAGTAGGATTTGCCAAGATCAGAATTGATTCATTTTCTGTTCCTTGTTTTCCAAAGGTCATTCATTGTGTTTGGTTACTGTTAACAATTCAATAAATGTGTTTAACAAGTTAATTTAGTACCCTGCTTTTTTATTCTTCTTCCTTCTGTGGGGTGAGCCTGCAACTCCAGCCAGGCTTCTCTCCTTATTCCTTCATCTCTTCTCTGATTTTTCAACAATTCAAGTCAATTCAACTGACATTTATGTAGACACTTTTATTGTTAATCACAATTAGGAATGCATTGGCCAAATGCAGATAACTTCAATTCAGTTTTATGACCCATAATTAATGAGAATTCATAATCAGAACAAGAAGGCAAATAAGTTTCTTTTGTTTAAAACAATTTTTCTACTATATTCTGGGAAAGCCCACACTTGACCAGGTATGTTACTGGAGAGAGGGTGTATTTTCTCAGCAGATGAAACAGGATCAGATACCATCCAAACAAATGTTTTTCTTATTTCTAATGGTCATTCCTTGTGTGTGGTTGCTGTCAAGAAATCAATAAATGTGTTTAATGAGTAACCCAGTGGCCATGTCTGAGCTTATTATGGGATGGTACACCTAGACAGTCCATTCTTGGATTGTTGGGCCCACTGACAGGATTATGGCTAAAAAGTCGAGTAGGTTCATTCCCAGAGTTAGTTACTTAAAGCCTTAATGAAAAGGTTTATCTGTCTTGCTATTGAAAAAAATGGCATGGAGAAATCTATAGGCAAATCCAAAGTCCCTTTCTCCCCTTTCTGTCTTGATTTTTCAAAATGAAGGTAAGCAGATAGACAATGTCCTCGTAGTATGAGGTAGTTGAACCCCGCCCCCAGGCAAATACCTAGAGGTGATATTCATGCAATGCCAAATATTCAGATCACAGAATATAGTAACTTAAAAGAGCTCCGATTTCATCAAATTACAGATAGGGAAACTGAGGGGGGATAAAAAGCCAGATCAGGTTTCCTGACCCAGGGCTCATTTCACTCTACCCTGCTATGTCCAAATCAATTCAGTAATAATTTTTTAAGCACCAACTCTGTGCAAAGCAGAAGATACAAATACAAAAATGAAACACTGACATTGTGCTCCAGGAATTTATACCCAAAAGGCCAATCAGGCCAGAAGCAAAGAGAAAGTCAGAGTCTCCAACCTGGCACTACTAATTAACAACAGAATTTCATCTTGGCCAAAGAGAAGTAACTAGATGGAACTAGTTACATAATCAAAAGGACCGAAGGAGAACAAATCACTGTCTTTAACCTTCTGAGCAAAGCCAACCCCAACGTGCCTCAGTTTGCTAGCATGTAAAATGGGACTCCTACCATATTGCCCTCAAGCTGTGTTATAGGGAGAGACTTATAATAGAGAGAGCCCTGGTCTATGAAACAAAAAATGTGAGTTTTAAAGGAAACTTGGCAGAATGGATAGGCTGCTGAACTCAGAGTCAGAAGGACCAAAGTTCAAATCCCAGTTCTGTTACAACCTATGTGACCTTAGGCAGCTCACTGAAGCCTCAGTTTCCTCATCAGTAAAATGAAATGGCTAGATAATCTCTAAGGTCCCTTTGAACTCTAAAATTATGATTTTCTATGATCCCAATTCTGCCTCTGCCCAGCAATATGACCTTGTGAATATCTCTTCCCTTCTGTGGCTTCCAAATCCCACTCTACAAAATAAGGAAGCTGGACAAGGGTTGTGAAGGTCCTAACTAACATGAAAATCCTATGAATAAAGAACTACAATGATACTCTTAAAAAAAATCCTCTTGATCTTTTATTTATACATTACTTTCACTTCCAAAAATATCCTCTCTCTCCTCTACCCAACAAGCCATCCCTTCTAGCAAAGAATAAAGAGGGAAAAAGGCAATTCAACAAAATTAACCATAAATACATCAACCAAATCTGACAGCAAATGCAATGTTTCACACCCCTGCAAACAAACAAACAAAGAAGGATGTGTGTTTTTTTTCAATGCTTCTTTGAGAGCATCTAATTATTTTAACAATTTAACCATTTTAATTACAAATAATTCAGGGATGGATTTGGTTTTTTGGGGGGAGGAGGAGGGCTGTGTTTCCATTTATGTTCTTATTGTCACTGTGTATATTGTTTTCACAGTCCTGTTTAGTTCCCTGGATGTCTGCTCCTGTCTTCCCATGTTTTTTTGAATACTTCATAGTTATAATTTCTTACTTGCCCATAATATTCCATTACATTCATGTACCAAAATCTCTTTTGCCATTTCCTAAAAATTCCAGATGATTAAAATACCATTTTTGTTGTTGTAGTTGTTCTGTCATGTTTGATTCTTCATAACCCCAACTGAGGTTTTTTTGGCAAATATACTGGAGTGGTTTGCCATTTTCTTTTCCAGCTCATCTTACACAGAAGCAAACAGGATTAAGTGATTTGCCCAGGGTCACAAAGGTAGTAAGTATTGAGGAAAGATTTGAACTTTGGTCTTCCTGACTTCAGGCCCTGTGCTCCACCAACTGCACCACTTAGCTGCCCCATGGTATGGTACTTTATTCCAAATTTCCACAAGAAACCAAAGCAGTGTGTCTGTGGCCTAGGGAACAGATGTCATATGGATCAAATTTACCATTAGACAGTGACAGCTGTCAGATATTAAGAATAAGAGATCCTGCCCCCTTGGGGTGGATGGACATGGTTGTGATACAGCCCTCCAAAAAATAATAAAGAAGCACAGCACTCCCTCTGTCCTTCCCCTTCCTCTCTCATACAAATAGCAATATTGGTCCCTGTTTAGTTCTCCTGCTACAGTAGTCTGGTTACTATGGTGACATCAGACCAGACTCAGCAAGGACCACAAAGTCACTTAGACAAAGTGAGTCTATTTGGAAAATGACAAGCAACCACAGGAAGCTAGAAGGGTGTTTGGGCAGGACAGGAGTGC
This sequence comes from Gymnobelideus leadbeateri, assembly GCA_011680675.1. NCBI lineage: Eukaryota > Metazoa > Chordata > Mammalia > Diprotodontia > Petauridae > Gymnobelideus > Gymnobelideus leadbeateri. The sequence continues at coordinate 117,579 of WOXC01002198.1, read as the reverse complement.
TTAGCCACAGGGAACAGATGCCTAAGTAATGAAGACATGTCAATTGTCTTGAATTAAAATTTATTGAGTACCTGAGGTCTACATCAGTACAATGCTGAATCTAGAGAGCATCACAAAACAGTAGCTGGGGTGGGGGATGGAGGTGACAAAGGAACATGTCTCTAACATTATTCACTTTAGAGTAGTTTTCAACACAAGGTGGGACCCTATTGGACCACCTGCAAGTGGGGTTAATTGTAGAAGTTCTCAAGTGACCTCAGGATAAAGTGACCTCATAGAGTGGACTCTTAGAACAGCATTATATGGAAATATATACAATGCAGTATAGAATTCCTTCCCCCAACCTCTGCCACTTTGTCACCCATATATAGTAGCCAGCTCAGAGCATCTCAACCCACATGTAAACTTACAGTTGTGAAGGATACAGATCCTTTCACAGCCCCAAGAAGATCAATGGAGTTGGCATTTTAAGCCAGGATCTCCCTCCTCATCCCTACCTCAGATCATCTAGCCTACTTTTCAGGTATACAAAGTTGGCAAAGTTTCAGCCTCTGTTAGGAAGGGAAGAAAGGAGACACACAGAAATGGAAAGAAGGGAAGGAAAGAAAGGAGGAAGAGAGGAAGGGAAAGAAGGAAGAAGGAATAGAGGAAAACAGATTGGAAATCATGGTACTAATATTGGGGATAAAAGGACTGGGAGCTAAATGATCACATCCTTATAATTAGAAATCATGAAAAACAAGGCCCCATTTACCTGTAAGGTCAAAAGTTACACCAAGCTATTTTGGTATCAGCTAAAGCTAGACTAGGTATGTCTTTTGTGTTGACCACCTGTCAAATCAGTCAGTCAGCAATCATTCACTAAGTACTACCTATATGTCAAGGGATATAAAGTGCTAATTCTGGGGATACAAAGAAAGGTAAAAAAAAAAACCCTCAAAGAGATCACATTTCAAAGGGGGATAACATATAAATAACTATGGACATTCAAGATATAGAGAGAAGTTAAATGGGAGGTTATCTCAGAGGGATGGCAGTAACAGCACTAGGATTAACTTCTTACATAAGGTAGATTTGACCTGTCTTGAAAAGCCAGGGAAGCTAGGAATTACTTTCTTCTCCAAAACAAGTTTCATTCAAGATTTTTTTAACCTCTCTTTCCCCTTCCTCTTAGTCATTTACCTGTGTGTCTTATTTCCATCCGTGCCCCCTAACTGGACTGTGAGCTTAGGAGACAAGGATCAGGTGTAATTTATCTCTTATACAAGGACATTGACAAGCTGGATGACAAGGTGAAAAGGGAAAGCATTGAAGGCATAGCAAAGAGACAGCCAGCAGACAGATGGTCCTCTCACTTAACCTTCATCTCCCTTTTCAGCTTCTTCAATTCTAAAATCTCTTTCCCAGGGTTGTGAGGCTCAAACGAGATATTTGTAAAGCACGTCACACAATGCCTGGCACATAGTAACAAATACTTATTACCTTTCTTCCTCTTTCTTTTCTTCCTTCCTTCCCTCCCTCCTGCCTTTCTTCCTTTCCTTCCTCTCACCTTCCTTCCTTTCTTCCCTGCCATCTTCATTCTTTCTCTCTCTCCCTCCATTTTCTTCCTTCCTTTTTTCCTTCTCTCCCTTTCACCTTCCTTCCCTCCCTCCTTCTTCCCTTCTTTTCTTCCCTCCTCTCCCTCCCTCCTACCTTTCTTCCTTTCTTCTCTCTCTTCTTCCTTTCCTCCATTCTCCCTTCCTTCCTTCCTTCCTTCCTTTTCCTGAAGGAGCCAGCCCTATATCTTGTTAATGCCACACCTTGCCTCAAACCATCTCCTCTTCCTAACTTTCCCATTACTGTTGATGATACCTCTCCTCCCAGTTACCCAAACTTGCAACCTTAGTGTCATCCTCAACTCCTTACATTTACCCTACGTATTGAATCTGGTGTCAGATCTTGTTGTTTCTCCCTTCACATTTTGATCAACTGCTGCCCCTGGGCCACACAAGCCACCTCAGTGATCTGAATAGTTCATCTCTTACAAGATCATCTTGCCCTCCATAACAGGTCATGGGTCCGACTTCCCTTTCCCTAGGGGGACCATTTGTCATATAATACCAGCTGCCTTTCCTTCATCTCTACTTATAACCCAGGCTTCTTGCTGCTAGATCCATTTCTTGTATTCCCCCTTTAAAATGTACTTCTTTTTCTCCATTTGAGTCTCCTACACTATAATAATAATAATAATAATAATAATAATAATAAATCTCATTAGAGAATGGACTTTATTCCCAGGATTTGGGAGTGGATTTGACACTACATAATGACAGATCTTAGGATTCTGGATCTAAAGTTGTAAGGCACCTTAGAAGCTAACTGGCTTGACCCTCTCATGTTATGAAGAAACTGAGGTTTAAGGAAGCTAAGTGAACTGGATAAGTAGACACATAGAAATTTAGCATCAGAGGAGCAATTCAAATTCAAGTCCTCAGACTCCAGAGCTCTTTCCACAGTACCATGACAGTGGGAAATAGTTAAGATAAAAAAGTTGCAGAGGCATCCTGGAGGGGACTATGGCAAATTATGATAAGCCTGAAAGCCAAACAGGGGAGTTTGAGAATAGGGAATAGAGAAATGAGCCAGGCAGGGGAGGGATGTAGATAAAAGGGGAAGCTTAAGAAGACTACTCTGGCCATCAGGTCCAGTACAAAATGGGGCTGGACAGAAAGACTGGCAGTAGGCAGTTAGACGGTATAGAATTGTTGTTGTTGCTGTTGTTGTCATCAAGTTATTTCCATCATGTCCAACTCCTGGTGACTACATTTGGGTCTCTTAGCAAAGATCCTGGAGTGGTTTGCCATTTACTTCTCCAGTTCATATAACAGATGAGGAAACAGTCAAACAGGGTTAAGTGATTTGCCCAGGGTCACCCAGCTAAGTGTCTGAGGCCAAATTTGAACTCAGAATGATGAGTCTTCCTGACTCCAGGTCCTGCCATTCTGTGCTTTATGGCACCACTTAGCAGAGTTTCCTGTCAAGAAGACCTGAGTCCAGATCCTTCCTCTGACACTTGTTGTTACTCTGACCCAATCACTTAATCTATCTGCCTCAGTTTTCTTATCTTTAGAATGGGGAAAATAATAGCACCTACTCTCTCACTGTTATAGTGAGGGTCAAACAAGATGTTTATAAAGTGTTCTGCAAACTTCAGAGTGCCATAGCAATGCTATTATTATTAATTATAGTTGAGGTAAGGCACTCAAGCAAATAATAATAATTATTAGCACTTTACATACACTCTATCAAGCCATACTCACAACAATCCTGGGAAGTACTTACTATCTTAATTATACAAAGGAGGAAACTGGGAAGGAAAGAGTTTAAGTACTCAGAGTTGTATGGTAATTAAGTGTCTAAAAGGAGATAAGAACAAAGATTCTCCAGACTTCAGAGTCAACACTCTGGCCATAACAGATTCCAAGAAACCCAAGGGAAGGGACAAGGGATCCAAGATATGAACAAACCCTGAAGCAGGTCCTAAGAAAAGATTTCACAGCCTTGGGTCTGTTGTGAGAGTGTATACGTATGTGTGCATATGTAAATCTGCATGTATGTGTATATATGCATATATGTAATTATATGTGTGTGTATACACACATTTGTATTTTCATATAATCATTATTAAAATGATTAAAGTACTGTGCCATATATGCATATGGTTTCTATGTGTATATGTTGTAAATAACACTGGTGCATATGCATGTGCATGTTTTTATGTAATAGCTAACATTAGCTATTATAATTAACAATAAATAAGAACTAACATTTGAACAGTGCTTTAAAGTTTGCAAAGCACTTTACAAATACTATTGAATTTTACTCTCACAATATCTCTTTGAGGTAAATGCTATTTTTATCCTCATTTTACAGATGAGGAAACTGAGGCACACAGAGATTAAGTGATTTGTCTAACACCACACAGCTAATAATCTTCCGAGGTGAGATTTTAACTCAGGTCTTCTGGACTCTAGGCCATTGATCTCTACCACCTGCTTCTACCTCTGTCTCTGTGATACAAAAGGAAAAAGATTAAGAGCTGACATAGACAACTACGTAAAACACTGGAAAGGGTGCTGGGTCTGGGGTCAGGAAGACTCATCTTCCCAAGTTCAAATCTGGCCTCAGACACTTCCTATCGGTGTGACCCTGGGCAAGTCACTAAACCCCATTTGCCTCAGTTTCCTAATCTATAAAATGAGCTGGAGAAGGAAATGGAAAATCACTCCAGTATCTTTTCCAAGAAAACCTCAAATGGGGTCATGAAGAGTCAGACAAACCTGAAAAACGATGGTTTGAAAACAAAAAGTGAGAAAGTAAATATTCTAGCTCAGTGGGTCTAGCCCACTATCCTTACACCTGACCCTCACCTAGCCCTAGACATCTCCTTGCTCCTAGAGAAACACAGACATACCATTCCTAAGGGGCTGCTGCTGTCACAGCTCCCACTTGGGGTAACCCTTTGAACTTTTCAAGGAATTTGGCAACTCCAAAAAACTGCTCCCAGTCTGTTTGCCCTCCCAGAAGCCAGTGCTCCACAGAGCCCTGGAATTGGTTCTGTTTCTTCTAAATTAAAGCCGCTGTCAAACAGCTGCAGGCTGGGCTGGGCTTCCTGGCTGCAGAATCCTTCCGAGGGCGGTGGGGCAGGCACCATAAAGGCCCAAATCTATTTGCCACTTGAAGCCCATTTCTGGCTCCTGTGCTGGCTGAAGTGTGGAAATAGTTAAGGCTTTATCCGGCCCCCATGTGGAGTTGAGGAGGAGGGGCTGGATAATAAAAATTTTTAATAAAGAACTTGACATTTACAGGAAGCAAACCCCTTAGAACAGGACCACACAACCTACCAAGGGGGGCTGTCACATGACCCAAGACCACGTGACCTGTCCGGAGGCACTGGTTGGTTGCTGTAGGTCACGTGGTGGCCGCCTGATCTCTTTTGGTGGCAGCAAGAAGCTACAGAGGCCCTCGCTTTTTCTCAGTGTTCACTCCAGCACGGGGAAAGGCTTTGTGTTTTAGTTGTTTTTCAGTCCTGTCCAACCTCCATTTGGGGTTTTCTTGGTAGAGATACTACAGTGATTTGCCATTTCCTTCTTCAACTCATTTTACAGATGAGGAAACTGAGGCAGTTAAGTGACTTGCCCAGGGTCATACCTAAGTGCCAAATTTGAACTCATGAAGATGATTCTTCCTGACTCCAAGCTTAGTGCTCTATCTAGATGCTCTGGGAAAGACTACATGCAAGTAAAAACCTCGTAGCTACCTTTGCAGGAGCAAAAACAGATAACCAATCCTGGAATAATGTGCTCAACTCCATCAACTAAAATGATCCTCAATGAATATTTTTCCTCTGCTCTCCATGTCTTTCCCTAGCTATGGCTAAGTGAGCCTCCCTTTGCTAACTTTTAGATGAATTGAATTACTCATTTCATTATAATCTCAAACATTAACTTCCTACCAGAGGCTCCCACCCTTGGAGTGGGCATTGCTAGCCTTGTCCAGCCAACTGCTTTCCAGTCCTCAACCTCCGATCCACCCTTACAGAGAAAAGGAAAGCAATGGAGAAGACCGCATGAGGACAACAGTGGACAATACCCACCAGATAGACAAGTGCTCCAGATTGACTTGGAAACATTCTAAATTCTAATATTCTCTTTCATTTACTCCTGAACCGGGGAGGTTAAATCTTTCATTTCAGAGAATCCCTAATCTCTGTTCTTTGTCACTTCTGTATGCCTTATTTTCACTGTTCCCTCTGTCCCCATCAAATTTTCTCTGGCTTCTCCTTCACAGCAATGGAATATAATGATCAGAAACAGGGATGATAGATCAAATCTTTTTCTAAAGTAAGCCAACATTATTGCTAACATAGAGGAAAACTTTAAATTTAACATTTACCCTCTTGGACAGCAAGAAAGCAGAGAAAGGAGAGACAATATATAGCCATCCTTTGTTATATCTCCCAGTAAAAAAGCTTCACAAGACTTAGTCTGTTCCAGGCACACCTATTCTTGGGGTCCCAACAGGTGAAAGCAGTAAAACCAATGATAGGGACATCTGCTTGAATGCTGGCCATGCCAACCAGGTATTTCTATGCCACGACTCTCTTACTACCAACTCAAATGTTTCTAAGTCAAATGCTAAGCCTCCTCATTCACCCCACTCTCATGGTGCATGCTTGTCTTCGGTAATGGTTTCTCCAGGCAAAGTGAAGAAATACTATCTATGTTTCTACTTCTTCCAGGGATCCAAGCAACTACACACTGAGACCTTTCTGTTCACAGAGAACTGGCCTTCAGTGGCCCCCTATATGTAAAATTGGGGGGGGGGGAGCAGAAAGGGATTAGTCTTAATGAAATGGTGATGTAAAATTAAATCTGCATTTATTCAGGAATTTAATAATTACATGCACCTCAGAAGCAGATTCTTGGCATATTTTCTTTTTTTAAAAAATTGCTGTCCTTTGTTTTTACATCACCCAAATTTCACCCCTCTCTTCCCCTACCCCCTTCAGAGCAACATTTTTTAAATGAAGGGAAGAAAGCAAAACTCATCAATACACTGAAAATGTATTGCCAGTATATGCAATATCTCACACCTGTTGTTACCTCATGACTTCAGAGGAGTGGGGGGAAACATCTTCTCATAGGCCTTCTTTGGAATCATACTTGTACTTTTTAATCTTGTAACATTCATTTTTTTATTGGTTTGTGATTATTTTATGTTCTTCCAATTTATACTGAAGTAGTCATTGTATAAATCTTACTTTATTTTACATCAGTTCATGTAAATCTTCCTGTGTTTCTCTGCATTCATATTTTTCATTTCTTACAGCATGGTAATATTTTCATACATCCTTGTACAACAATTCATATGACTATTTGTTTCCAGTCATTTGCTACCACAAAAAGTAATGTTATAAATATTTTATGGAGCCCTTTCTTCTCTTGATGACCTCTTTGAATTATATGCCCAGTAGTGTTATCTCTAGGTAAAAAAACTGTAAACATTTTAGTCACTTGATTTGCATAATTCCAAATTGCTTCTGCAAAGGTTATACTAATTCACAGCTTTACCAACAATGAATTAATGCCTCTATCTTTCAACAACCCATCCAATGTTCAAAAATGAATTGAATACCCTCTCCCCAAATATACTTTCTGCTTGATTATAAGACTATATGTGTGGAATTTAAAATTTTATAAGATAACTTCATTTTTATTTTTAAAACTTTATTTATTTGCCCTTTAAATGTTTGATAGAGGGGCGGCTAGGTGGCGCAATGAGTAGAGTGCCGGCCCTGGAGTCAGAAGGACCTGAGTTCGGATCTGGCCTCAGACACTTAACGCACACACAAACAAAAAAAAACCTAGCCATGTGACCTTGGGCAAGTTACTTAACCCCAACTGCACTCCAAAAAGCAAAAAAAATAAAAAAATAAAAATAAAAATGTTTGATAGAATTCACTTAGAAATATATCTGGGCCTTTGAGGAGACAATTTAGACTTTGTTTAATTTCTTCTTAGATTGGGTTATTTAAATTCTCTATGTCTCATTCTGTTGGTCTAGATATGTTATATGTTTATACATATTCATACTTGTCTTTTAAGTTAGTTGTATTTGCAAAATAGTTTTTTTGTTTTTGTTTTTTTAATTTATTTTATTTTATTGCTTTTTGGAGGGCAATTAGGGTTAAGTAACTTGCCCAAGGTCACACCGCTAGGTTTTTCTTTTTGTGTGCTTTAAGTGTCTGAGGCGAGAACCGAACTCAGGTCCTTCTGACTCCAGGGCCGACGCTCTATTCACTGCGCCCCCCAAATAGTTTTTAACCTCTTCAACTGCTGGGATTTGTTGTTCTCAATTTTAACTGTTGATAATTTTTTTCATTTCTTAATCAAATTGATCGTTTTTATTATTATTTTCAAAAGCAACGCTTTTTATGATAATTCTTATTTGAATTTCAGAATTTCAGGTTTTCTGTTTAGGTGGGTTTTTATATGTTGCTTTTCTAGTTTTTTTAACTGCAGGCTCAATTGATTGATCTAATGATTATGGTTGTTGTTAATAAACATGTTTGGATAATTTTCCCTCAGCTTTTGACTTCAACCCATAAATTTTGCAATATTGTTTTACTGCTATTTTCCTTCATAAGGTTATAGATGATTTCTATAATTTGTTTGACCCATACCTTCTTTATAATTATATTTTAAATGATATTATTTAGTATCCATATGAATCTGAATCCTTTCTCCAAATTACCCCTATTAATCATATTTTTCTTGTGTTTTGGTCAGTAAAAGATGTGTTTACTATTTCTACTTTTTTGCATTTGTTAATGAATTTTAAAATTCCTTTGTCTATGGTTACTTTTAAGGAATTTATGCAAAGCTGACAAATCTATATACCCTTTATATTTCCCATTTAGTCGTTTCCATAGATATATCATGTCTAACTTTTCTAAAATTCTATTCAGATCTTTAACATATTTGTTGTTTATCTTTTGATTAGATTAGTCTTAGTCTTAAAATAGATATTAAGGTCTCCAACATTTACTGTTTGTTGTCTCTTTCTTGCTATATTTCAATTAACTATTTCCCTTTAGATGTTTAGAAGCTGTGCCATTCAATACAGAAAGATCAGAGACAGGCAAAGAAACAGGAAAAGATACATAGAGAAATAGGCAACAAGGGCCTCAAAGCCTGTATGTAAGACTTTCCTCTTTGGTAAAGTGATAATTCAATACTCTGTGCCTGAACTAAATGAGAACTTGACAGAGAAGGGGTGGGGCGGTGGGGGTGGGAGGGCGGGGTGGTGTAAGGAAGAGATCCTGTTCTTCTACCTTTCAGCTTCAAGACATATGGTTCCAGACTTCCTCCAGAAAGAGGACAATGAAAAGAAAGACTCTGGGAAGAAGCCAGCATGTAGAGGAGCTAGCACCTCAGCCATATCCCTCTCCTCAGATTACTTCACTAGAGACTTTGGAGAATTTCCCTTTGAGTCAGTTCTGTGACTCCTTTTCTTGGTTGAGCTGAAATATTTCAATAACAGTGAGAGACCAGAGCTCATTCTTTCTGTTTTGTCTGATATATTCTCATCTCATTCTCTTATTTCTGTTGGGATAAATGGGTTTATTTCTTATTCACTATGTGAGATCTTTGTTTAACTGCCATTTGGTAGAAAGAGAGTCAAGTCCTTAGGTGTAGAACTTGGGCCCTCCTTTACCATTAAGAGACATTGACCAGGAGTGCAACCTTCCTTCAGATGACAGTCACACACAAGAGAAGTAGAGAGGATGGGGAAGGGTAAAATTAAATAGCCAAGGCAGAGGAAACCAAACTCTCAACTGTGGATTATGAGGAAAGATATGCCAGTGAATTTCCAATATTGTTGATCACTGGTCAGAATCCCTTTTTGCCAGATAGGGAAAGGAAACTGGATGAACAGGCAAGAATCACTCAAGACAATCTACGGTAAGGGTGAGAAGAGACACTAAGATAGATAGCCTTGGGGGCGGAGCCAAGATGGCGGAGTAGAAACAGCTCGTCCAAGCCTCTCTGCCCCCAGATTCTCCACAAACTATGTAAAAAAGGACTCTGAAAATCTTCTGGAGCCCCAGCACCCACAGAACGACACAGAGAAGCTAACCTCCGCTGAGGACAGCCCAGCACCCTGCAGGAAGGACCAGCGCAGTGGTCTGGGAGCCGGCAGCGCGCAGAGCGCAGGAGCCGAGCCGGGCCCAGGTCCACGTGAGCCGAGGTTTTAGCCCCAGGGCGGCAGGGCCAGCAGCCGGCTGGAGGAACCCCAGAACACCAGAACTGTGGAGACGCCAGAATTATCAACATAGACTTGCCTAGGACAAAGTAAGAGGTTAGTGTCCTATGGACTTTGGGACCTGTATTTGGGAATGCGTCAGCTTTGGGGGTGGTGTGGGGGTGTGTGTTTTGGTTTGTGTTGTGGGGGTGGTGTTTGGGGGGTTGTTTGTTTTTGGTGGTTGTGTTGGGTGGGTTGTGGGTGGGTTTGTTGGGGGTTGGTTGGGGTTTTGTGGTTGTGTGTGGGGTGTTGTGGTGGGGGGTGTGTTTTTTGGGGGTGGGGGGGTGTGGGTGGTTGTGGGGGTGTGGGTTGGGTGGGTTGGGTTTTTGGGTGGGGTTGGGTGGGGTGGGTTGTGGGGTGTGTGGGTTTGTTTGGGGGGGGGTGGGGGTGTTGTGTTTGGTGGGTTGTTTGGGGTTTTTTGGTTGTGGGTGGGTTGTTTTGGTGTGTGTTGGTTGGTTGGGTGTGTTTTGGGTGTGGTGTGGGGTTTTTTTGGTTGGTTGTGGGCCTAGAAATCACCTTTCAAGAAATTCTCAAGGAAAACTGCCCTGATGTTTTAGATCCAGAGGGCAAAATAGAGGTTTAAAGAATCCACGATCACCTCCTGAAAAGATCCCAAAAAGAAAACTCCCAGGAATATTATAGCCAGGTTCCAGAATCCCCAGATCAAGGAGAAAATACTACAAGCAGCCAGGAAGAAACAATTTCAATTTGTGGAAACACAATCAGAATAGCCCAGGACCTGGCAGCTTCTGCACTGAGGGATCGAAGGGCATGGAATATGATATTCCAGAGGGCAAAAGAGCTGGGGATGAACCCAAGGGTCACCTACCCAGCAAAACTGAGTATTTTGTTTCAGGGGAAAATTGGTCTTCAGTGGAATGAGGACTTTCAAGCATTCTTGAGGAAAAAACCAGATTGAATAGAAAATTTGACATCCAGACACAAGAAGGAAGAGATGCCTGAGAAGGTATGGGGAAAGAAATCAAAAGGAACTTATCAAAGTTGAACTATTTACATTCCTATATGGAGCAATATCTGTGACTGATGATATCTTTCCCACTATGAAAATAATGGAAGAAGGGGGTGTGGTCATGCGAATACATATGTGAATGTGTGTGTATATGGTTCATTTATATGGATAGAGGCATAGGTTGAATTTGTTGGGAAGGGAGAATACTCAAGGGATGAAATTATGAGGTGAGAGAGGAAAGTGGCAAGAGGAGATGGGGAGAGACAGGGTAGGGTAAACTATCCCATGTAGGGGGGGAAGTGGTTGCAAAGGAGGGGGAGAATAGGAAGGCTAAAAAGGCAAACCTCATTCACATTGAATTTGGTTCAGGGAGAAAATGACATACATACTGAATGGGATATCTCAACCTGCAGCAGGATAGGGGGAAGGGGATGAGAGGAGGGATGATGGATGGGAGGGCATCCTTGGGGTGAGGGGAGGTTGGAAGTACCACTATAGAAGAGGGACAGGATCATGTAGGGAATGGACCAGGTGGGGGGTGGATGAGTGGGAGGGAATTATAAGCAGCCTTGTACAATATATCTACATGATAATGTTTTGCATAGCTAGACATGTACAACATATACTGAATTACTTATATCCCAAGAAGGAATGGGTGACAAGGGAGGAAGGAAATGGATCTGAAATTCAAGGTCGTAAACGCCTATAATTGGGAGATAAGATGTGCAGGCAGTGGGACACAAAGATTCATCTTCCTCTAATGGAAAAGTCGATGGGGGTATGGGAGAAGGTATGGGAGAGAGCAGATTGGAGGAAGCGATATCTTGTGGGACTGCTATTCTGGGAGGTTGGGTAGGGGAATAATGGGGGGAAAATGATTGTAACTCAAAATCTGGCGGAAATGAATGATTTAAAACAGAAGTTAATAAAGTATTTGTTTAAAAAAAAAAAAAAAAGATAGATAGCCTTGATCTTAGTGGTAGAAGAGGGAGACATAGACACTTCTCCTAATCACCTCGTCTAGAATCATAAAATTTAGAGCTAGAATGAGTATTTTAGGTCATCATAAAATGAAAACCACAGAAAGTTAATGACTTGCCCAGAGTCACAAAGGTTATAAGTAAAAGAGCAAGGGTTTGAACCTGGGGCTTCTGGCTCTCAAATAAATAGCTTTTTGTACTATGCTTTATTGTCTAAACACCACCCAGCCTTACATATACTGTTTTGACACCACATTTTTTTTTGCTTTTTTTTGGAGGACAATTGGGGTTAAGTAAATTGGTGTCCAAGGTCACGTGGCTAGTTTGTGTGTGTGTGTGTGTGTGTGTGTGTGTGTGTGTGTGTGTGTGTGTGTGTGTGTTGTGTCTGAGGCTGGCTCCAAACTCAGGTCCTCCTGACTCCAGGCCCGGCACTCTACTCACTGTGCCACCTAGCCACCCCAACACCACATTTTTATTACATTACATGATCAAAACCAAATAAAACAAGCCATCACACACATGTCCCCTTATTTCTCTGAGTTGATAGCACTTGGGTACAATAAATGCTGAAAATAATTTTTGAAGAAATTCTAAATTAAGCATTGACTATCCTGAATCTCAAAAAGCCCTCTACTCAAAGTTCTAGAAGCTATTTATTTCTTTACATTTGTTCAGCAAGTAACTAAGTTGGACCTACATTGTCCTAAGCCCTGTGTTTGACACCTACAGTCTTCTCTACTTTCCAAGAGTTTACAGTCAAGTTGGGGAGACAAGAGAATAAAACTGAAAACCATGAAAGGTTAAATAATTAAGCCAAAGAGGATATAAACAAGGCTAAATCAATGGTCCAGAGAACAAGTGCTTTAGAATTTCAGGGAAAGGTATGATCACTGAGAGTTTGAGTGATCAGAGAAGGCTTCATGGAGGAGCCAAGACTGGCAATGGACCCTGAAGGATATAAGCAGGGAAGAAGGAAGAAGAACATCTGCAGTTGTTGGTGTTAGTCATGGCTACTGTTTTAAAGATGAAGATTAGAGGAAGTTCAGTAGAGGATAATGCAGTTAAGAGACTTAGAGACAGAAGACCTACCACCTACCACTTACATAGGATCAGTCAGGTTATTCCATTTCTCTGAATCTGTTTCCTCATCTTAAAAATGGGTATGAGGGACAGTATGGCATGATGGATAGAGGGAGAGTTTCAGAGTCAGGAAGGCTTTGGTTCAAGTCCTATCTTTGACACATATCAGTTCCATAACCATGATCAAGCCTCTTACCTTCTCAGTTTCCCCCAGCAACACTCTAAAACAAAAAGTGACCCATGAGTTGCTCATCTGCATCCATAGAGGGAATTTCTGGGCCAGGAGTTCCCTACAACAGTAAGATCAGTTCTGATGCCCTTCTACCCACCCAAGATTGTGATAATAATATCTATCCCTATTGTCCATCTCACCAGGTTTTGGAGAAGACTAAACAAAAAAAATTGTGAAAGTGCTTTGTAAGATGATAAATCACTTCCCAAATTGCCATAGTTCATGGCAGCTGTGTTTGGGAAGAGGCCAATTGGCCAAAAGTGCTAAAAAAAGGGGACATTTTTTTTCTTAGTTTTAAGTCACACAAGGGAAGGCTTGTGATTGTCACCTAAGGGTATTGGAACACTCCTTCAAACAATTCACGTTCCTAGAACTGCATTCCAGCTGGAGCATCTCTCAATGCTCCATCTTCCAGCAACTGTCTATGCCTCCCTTCTACTGGCCTCCAGCTCCTCTCTTACTGTTCCCTTCTATTCAATTCAATTTAATAACCATCTATAAAGAGTCTACTAAGGAGAACTAAGTGGCACAGTGGTTAGAATGCCAGCCCAGGAGTCAGGAGGATATGAATTCGGATGTGACCCTGAGCAAGTCACTTAACCCTGTTTGTCTCAGTTTCCTCATCTGTAAAATGAGCTGGAGAAAGAAATTGCAAACCACTACAGCTTCTCTGCCAAGAAAACCCCAAATAGGGTCACAGAGAGTCAGGTGCAACTGAAACAACTCCACATTTGTAGATCATTCTGCAAAGTATTGAGAGATACAGAAATATAAATAAACAAGTACTTTCCCTCAAAGAGTTTATATTCTCTTTGGTAATGGGTATGGGGGGAGGGAGAGCTACAACATGTAAACAGTTAAATAAATACTAGGAATCAGGAAATGCCTTATATCGTTGAATCCTAAACTATGTTTTGAAGAAAGCTAGGGATACCATGGTATAGGAAGTGACGTAGTCTAAACACAAGGTCTACCTACCTCCAAAGTTGCCATTTGTTGTTTTCCACCAAATTACTGCTGCCATATTTTTGTAACTGTATATCTGGAGTTATTCTTCAAAGAGAGTTATTACTCTTTTATGAGACTGTAGAACTATCATGTCTAGGGCTAACCAACATACTTTAACCTCCTTTGTAAGTCAGGTCCACAGGCACAGGCCCCTCTGGTCATCTCCCAAAAAGGGACACTCCAGTCAAAATTGTTCTTTTAAATCAATAAATATTTATTAGTGCCTACTATGTGCCAGGCACTATGTCAAGTGCAGGAAATACAAAAAGAAGCAAAAGACACTCACTACCCTCAAGGGGGTCACAGTCTAATAAGGGAGAAAACATAAAAACATACATGTACATATACATATACATATACATATATATATACAAAATAAATAGGAAATAATTAACATAAAAGAGGTAAGGCACTAGAATTAAAAGAGGTAGGGAAAGGCTTCCTGTAAAAGATGGGCTTTTAGTTGGGAATTAGAGGGAGCCAGAGAAGTGAATAGGCAGAGTTGAGAAGCAAGAGCATTCCAGGCATTGGGGACAGGAAACCACACTCACTGTTCCCCACTCCCACTTCATACCCTAATGGGAATTCCCTCAAGCTCCCTTGATACTTAGGTTGGAGTGAGTAATTGTTCTTTCCAGTCTTGTCATGTCCCTGGCAGCTAGCAGCATGGCCATGCATTAATAAACCTCCAGGAGGCAAACGCTACACTGGTGGAGGTGAGGAGAAGCTGACAACCTTTGTCCTGAATTCCCACCATTGCATCCCAGGTCTTTGTCTCTCTTTTACTCCCTTCCAATAAAAATGTTCATACTCCGCAAATCACATCCAGTGCAGAGGCACAGTGTTGATGTGTGCTTCAGACATACATTTGTTTGCATGAGGAATTATGAAGGCACATGGTAAGAAGCATTACATCTCAGTGCCATAATTACCAAGATTAGGATTGTATACAAGTCATTCCTCAAATTGGACCATGGATTATTTCCATTCTTAGCTGTGATGAATGAATGCTCCCAGTTGGGGAAGAACTAGTTTCTAAGAAGTTACTTTAGCTTGGGGATCACCAAGGCCAGAAATCCTTAGGATCATAGAATTTGGAATTGGGAGGGATTTTAATATCATCAAAACCAACCCCTTCATTTTACAGATGAGGAAACTGGAACCCAGAAGCTTGAGATTTACCCAAGGTGACACAAATAGTACATAGCAAAGCTAGGACTCAAATCTGGTTCTCTAACACCAAATTCATTGCTTTGTTAACTATACGCCAGCTGCCTCTGGCCAAAATCTTCCCCTAATGATCAACAAGACTAATTGAAATCAAGCATTCCTATGAGCATACCTCATTTTAGGAGTTGTCCTTGGGGAGTCCATCTGCCAAGGTGTTTCTTTAAATTAAAAAAAAAATCACCCAAAGTATTAAGTCATTTTGATGCTAATTCCAACATAATTTAGAATAAGAGACACCATGTTCCATTCATTAGAGACATAATAAATGCCCCATGGCATCTGGAGTTTCCAATTCAATTACCTTCTTTCTTGAATGCACTGACCTTGGAGGTGCTTATACATCCTTCCAACTTACTTTGTGCCTCTGGGAAAAGTCACTGCAGCCCTGAAGCTTGTGATTTCAAACTTACACACTTATGTTAAGTACTCAAAAGAAGTATCAAAAGTCTCTTTGTAAAGAGAGCCCTAAACCATGTCCCTATATGCCAATTAAATTATTTACTGAGTGTTTCTTATCAGCTATGTCCTCCTAGCTGAAATTCCCTGGTCTCAAAAGAAAACACATCAGGCATGGAATAGAAATGGTGTGCCAAGGAAAAGATTGTACGGACACCATCCTGCCTTTCCACAAACAAACATTCCCTTTGAGGTACTAAAAGAAGCCTATTTCTAATCCTAAAGCTATTATACTCCCTACTTACAGATAATCAGGAATAGCTAGTGGAAAGAATGGTTCAAAGATTTGGGAACTGTGAACTTTGCCCATTACCAAAAACAATCTGGCCCTATCCAAAATGGATATGTCTTTTCATTACAAGCCTGCCCCTATATAAGCAATCTTTGGCTCCACCACAAAATGGAGTGAAGATCTAGTTTAAAAGGATTCTGTATTAGAGCGAGATTCAAGAGGGTATGAAGATCAAGGGAAAAAATGCTAAAACACAGTAACTTTATAGTCTCCTCCTGGCAACAATAATGGCTAATATCATATTAATGGCTCATATCCTATCAATGAACAACTACAAATGATAGAAATAATCCAATTGAAAGTCCAGAAAATCTTTAGTACAAGGCTCCTTGAAGAACAAAACAGGGGTAATGAATTCACCACGTAGGCACCAGGAAATGACTCCCACAAGGTAGCTTTTAGATAATTATAAGCATATTTGGGGACAGCTAGGCAGCACAGTGGCTAAAGTGCAGCGCTTGGAGTCAGGAAGACATGAGTTCAAATGTGGTCTCAGACATTTACTAACTGACTCTGGGCAAGACACTTAACCCTGTTTGCCTCAGCTTCCTCATCTGTAAAATGAGCTGGAGAAGGAAATGGCAAACCACCCCAGTATCTTTGCCAAGAAAACCCCAAAATGAGGCAACAAAGAGTCAAACATTACTGAAAAAAGCCTAAACACCACCAACAAAGCATATTTAAGAATTTATGGTTTCTGTACCATCACCACCCTCCTCCAAATGATCATATATGACACTAAAACAGGAATAAGGACAATGTATGGGTTGGGGAGAAGAATATCAGGGCAAGGTACAATGCCTCAAATAGGACGTTGTCTTACGGTGATCCACGGAATTTTGATAACTTAAATTGTAACATTTCTACTGTCTGGGATCCAAGAATGATGATGATAATTGGAAATGATACTCACTGCCTTTTCTGGCCCCCACTCTTGGAATGTGGTTGTTACCAGCCTTAAAACACTCTTTCTCCCCTCACAGGGCAATTCTGACTCTTTGGTCATTACCCTTGGCTGTTCTGGCCAGGAAAGAACTTTCTCTGAGCATGTGTGAGGGAAAGGAAGAACAATGGAGGAAGAAACATGACCCAACAACCCAGTCTACTAACAGAGAGCAATGAGAGGGGGGAAATGGTTCTAACTTCTTTACTTTCATTGAGATAAAACTTTGAGTTAAAATTATTTTCTTTCATATAGATCTTGAGCCCACAGTCAGCATCCAGATCTGTTGATAACCCACTTTAACTTATATGTCTGGCCCAGTTACTATTTCTTTTTTTTCCAGGATCTGACTTAACAGTAATGAAACACACACCTCTGAAGAAGTTATGACTGATCATAATTTATAGCTATAGTGAGCCAGCTTTTTAAATACAGACTAAATGAAGAATTATGAAAAATCTTTAAAAATGGAAGAACTTTGGAGTAAATGTTCTGTCTTATCAGAGAGAGTGAGGTGGTAAGGGGGGGATTTAAGGTCTCTCTCAAATATTTTGGAGGAAAAAGTGTCACTATAGTGTGGGCTAGCCACCACTCCTTGGGATACCAATTGGGACCAGAGGCAAGAGAGGCCTTTATTAAAATCCTGGCTACCCAGCCAGCCTCTAATCCCCCAATTCTGGAGTAATCCTTTCTCCTAGTGCTTTCCTACAATCTCTCTTGGCTCTTATCCCCAACCAAAAAACAGAATAAAAAAAAGTTCAAACTCCCAAGCTGAGCCTCTTGAGGTCTCAGTTCTAGTTCACCTGTCATGATCATCTTCAACTCCTGTTCCCACTCCCAGTATGGAAGAACACTTGTGTAATCCCCACAACCTCAGCTGAGCCTGTTCTCACCCAAGGGTCCCACTGTTCATCCTTACAATAGAAGTCTAAAAGGTTCCATTCTGCCAGAGCACCTTCATTTTTTGTCATGCATGGCTCTATGTCCCAGAGACACAATTACAAAATTATAAAAATAAGATATAGTAAAACATTAGAAGAGTTGAGAAAGGCCAAGAGGAAAAAATAGACAGGTGGTATTAAAAGGGAATTGTGTAAAATTTTTGTTGTTCTTCAGTTGTTTTTCAGTCATATCCAATTCCTCATGACCCCATTTGAGTTTTTTTTGGCAGAGATACTGGAGTGGTTTGCCATTTCTTTCTCCAGCTCATTTTACAGATGAGGAAACCAAGGCAAACTTTCTCCAGGGTCACACAACTAGTAAGTATATGAGGCTGGATTTGAACTCATGTCTTCCTGACTTCAGGCCCAGTGCTCTATCTACTGTGCCATTAACCTGTAAAATAGGCCAAGTATTCACAAGTAGAAAGAGAAGAGAGAGAGGAAGGAGAAAAAAGAGAGGAGAGAGAGAAACAGACACAGGGAGACAAAGAAAGGAGAGAAAGGATACAGAGAGACACAAAGAAATATACTGTTATAGAGGTAAAGGATGAAATGAAAGAGGATGAAAAATGTGCTACTGATAACGGGGGATGGGAAATACCAAGTAAGTGTCAATAATACTTGGAGAGAAAGGAGAGAGACAGCATTTAAAGAAGACAAGGCTGCAAGCAAAGTCACATATGAGCATAATTTTTAAAGGTAATTAGCCTAAATGAAAAGTGAATAATTCATACATCCTGTAAACTTTTTCATCATCTGAAATACTAGGACTTAATTCCAATATAGGTCTGCCAGAAACTTGAAAAGTGTTTTGTGAGGTCAGTCCCACTGATGCCTTAGTAGAAGAGGATACAATCAAAAAGGGAGGCAGTGAAGGAGGACTATATGACTTACAATCACAGAATAATTGAAGGGGAGGGGCTGAAAATCATCGAGGGGGAGTGGTCCAGAAAGTCAAAGCAACTTGTTGAAGGTCACATGACCAGTTAATGGTGAGTTGGGATTGGGACCTAAGTTTCTTGATACCTTGTCCCGTGCTCTTTCCATCATAACAGAGCATCTCTACCATTTCTATCTCTATTATTCTACATTTCAGTCATGTCCAACTCTTCATGACCCCTTTGGGATTTTCTTGGCATAAAAGGTGGAGTGGTTTGCCATTTCCTTCTCCAGCTCATTTTACCTATGAGGAATCTGAGGCAAATGGGGTTAAATGACCTGCCCAGGGTCACACAGCTAGTAAGTGGCTGAGGCCAGATTTGAACTCAGGAAGATGAGTGTTCTGATTCCAAGACAAGTGCTCTATCCACTATGCAACCTATCTACCCTGTGCCACCCCTGCCTAAGTATAAGAATACTACAAAAGAACAAATACACTAGGACTTTGTGATAACAGAGGTTTGAGTTGCCTTGGCTAAGTGTGTTCCTAACACGTATGCCTCCCTATCAATGTACTTGACCATTATTTCCATTGATGATATGTATATTAGTGGGAGAGTGTACAATTAACAAAAGGAGTAAGGAGTTTATGGAGGGTAAAGGGTGGCATATTTTATAGCTACTATTCTTAGAGTAGATGCAGTTTATATATATATATATATATATATAGTTCTTATATCTCAAAGCCTTTGCTTTGAACTAATTGTATCTACATGATGGACTATTAAAAGGAAGCACATTAGTGGGGATGCTGGGAATGTAGACCCACAAAGTACCTTGAACATGAAGGAATCATACCACAGGAGACCTAGCCTGAGTTCAAGCTCAGAGGAGTACTCCAAAGAGGGTGCTACACACCAATATTCACAGCAGCACTTTTTGTGGTAGCAGAGAGGTGGAACCAAGACTGGTATTCATCAACTGAGAACTGGTGGCACAAATTTTGCTACATGATAATAATAGCATTTACATAGCATTTTAAGGTTTACAAAGTGCTTTATATATATATATATATGTTAACTTATAAATATAATGAAATTTTATGACACTGTAAGAACCCATGGATTCAGAAAAACATGAGAAAACTTATATAACTCCTTCTCAACTTGCCCCTTTAGAGAGCACTGCCATTGACAACATCAGATGCCTGAAGTATCTATGGCAGTTGAGAAGACTTCTACCCAGAGATCATAGAAATATCAAAGAACAGGTTTAAAAGATGTCATAGGGCTACTATGATAGGAATGAGAAAGATAGGAGGAGAAATTGAACTGGCCACATGACAAGGATGAGAACTGTCAAGCAAACAGCTCAATGTTCCACAGTACCCTCACCATGTCAAGAAAAAGGAAACAAAGTCTCTGGTCTATTGGGTGGCAATGGGTGACACAGGAATAGATGGATTGTAATCCATATTATTGGAGTGAACTTCTAAATTGATGAGATCACAAATTCATTTAACAATGAGTATACCAATTTGCAACTGGTTTGTTGTTGCTGATCCTTTATTTTCTGAAGAGAATCAATGATCTCACAGGATGGTGTATTGATTTGTATATGAACTAGATTTAAATGAGGCAGAGTTGTAAGAAGCTTCACTTTCTCTTCCAAAGTCATCAAAGTCCAGTGGGAAGACTAAAGTCCAGACTGTACTTGTAATGGCACCAGTACAGTGGATGACCTTGCCTTGGCTCTTCTATGTCTGATCAAGCTTTAAGCACAACTGTGTAGAGGCTGGCTAGAAGAGGACTTGAATCAGGACAACCAACCGGGCATCTATTACAGTAGGCCTATGAAGAGGTGAAGAGACCTAAATGAGGGCGGTACCTACATGAGTTGAGCAAGGGATGAATTCAACATACATTTTGAAGTTAGAATTTTAAAAAAACTTACAATGGATTGTATGAGGTGGATGATGCTGGGTTACTGGAAGGCTGGAGGTAGTTTTGGCAGAAATAACAAAGAGGGGTGGGTTATGAAGAAAAATAATGATTTGTTTGAACATGAAAAATTTAGTATGTTTAGGACATGATAAGTTTAGCTTAGAGGATATCCATTTAGATGTCTTATATAACTGGTAATGTGGCACTGATGGGGTCCTAGTGATGTATATATGTCTGTAGTATCAATCTGTAACATCAGTTTGTAAATGGGGTGCTTTGGGATCTATGTCTGTAAAATCAATTTGTAAAAGCAGTCTGTAAGATCACATTTCCACCCCGCCCCCAGCCTCAGAGCATTGACTTTGCCCCTTCCCCCTTCCAGCGCTCTGCCCAGCAACATCTCATGACCTGTTTATCTCTGCCTGAAACAATAAGTTATGTAAATGTTATCTCCCTTAGTTAGAGTGGCCAGCCCCACCATGAATTCTTCAATACCTTATCTATAGGGTAACTCCTTAGTCAATTATAGACCCACACTGTCTCTGATGACCTTGGTGGGTGGCAGACTGGGCACTCTTAGTGATGTATCAGGCCTAGAACCACACCTCCAGCTAGACCCCCTCTTGAGCTATTTCCCAGTGAATCATAGGCAATACACCTGCGCAGTGGATATTAAAAGTGTATGGTCCTTTGAGCACTGACCACTCCTTAACTCCTCCCTGATCCCACCCTTACTCACCTAGTTAGCATAACTGACCCCTTAAAACTATGTCTGCGGCCTCTGCGAGTTTGCAGGTTCCATAAGAATCTAGCCCGCTGTTCTTTACAGCGTAACAATAAACTTTACAATTTCGGCTTCAAAGTTTGCTTGAGCCTGGTGAATTCCTTCCAGACTGGATGCCAGGAGAGGTTTCCCTGGCAGAACCACTTACCCTCCCCCCCTCCTTATCACCCTTCCCTCTTCAGCACTAGAGCTCAGGAGAGAGATAAGGTTGGATATATAGACTAATACAGATTCTATAGACCACTCCTTTATCCAGGCTGGTATGGTAGCCTTTAGTATAACACTCTTAGTAGGTATTCAGTAAATGTTTGTTGAATAAATGAATGAATGAATGAGGATATAACAGTTTAAGTTCCCAATAGCAAAGGTGTCAAACTCACAGCAAGCCACAGCAGAAACTCCTGAATACCTCCTGAATCAGATTAAAATGGAATTGGAAGATGCTTAACAAAATAAATTTTAAAGTAAAATAAAATATAGATGATGTTAATTTGTGATTTTCTAAGGCAGTAGAGGCTCAAAGGGATTAATTTCTATTTCTAGTCATTTCATTTTTATGTTCTATTTGAGTTTGACACCACTGCTCTACAGCCCATTGGGAAATTTGCCAATTCACAGGTAGGTATGCCTGTCTTCAAGCAGCAGATGGGCCTTTCCAAATTCAGGAAAATCTTTTGTGGTCATTCTGAAGGAATTCTGCTTTAGGAAATGGAAGAAAATGTCAAGCTTCCTCTTCCTCTTCCTCTGTTCAATAATAAGCAATTATTTCATTAATGGATTCTTTCCAGATATGGAAATTTTAAGAACATCAAAATTCTCTGGGGAGCCACAGAATGAGTATAGATGAATCCACCACTTAAGTTTTCAAAGTTTTTTCCTAGCAAACAGAATATTCTTAAGAATGAAGACTTGTTACCTAAACTCATACATATTTTTTGGTATAAACCTAGCAGTGGAGACTTTTTCTTTGACATTTGTTTCCAAAGTAGATAGAGTAGGAATGGGGGTGGAAAACAGGAAATTAAGACCCTGACAATCACTCTAACAGGAGGTAGGTTTGTCTGAGAAAATAACTATAGCTATTGTAAAGCATATTTCTCCACAAACAGCTCAAATGCAAATGGGTACCCATGGAAATAAAATAAAGAAAAGAGAAAGGTAGGGGGCGGAGGAAATAAGATGTGTCTGAAGAATCCACTTCAAAGTCCCCGGAAGCAAAGACATTTAAAATTGAGATTACTCGAATCCCAGAGATTCCGGTGCATTTATACCTGTCTCTAATGACCATCATCTTAGCTTTTTTTATTCAAATTTTCCTCTCAATTAACTCGTGTTACAGTGAGATCTTTTCCAAGATTTAACATAGCAAGGGGACAGGGGCTTAAATTATGGATTTATTAAATTATTTCTCTGAGTTTTACAATGTATTGTGAATCCCTCTCCTACTCCCACAGCCTTTCTTCCCCCACCGCCACACCTTTGCAGGTATTCAGTCTAACTGAATCAAACAAGTAATTGCCAGGTGCCTCCTATATACCAGTGATTTGATGGATATTAGAGATAGGGGAAAAAAAAACTAAAAACAAAAGGCCCTGCCTTCAATAAGCTTACATTCTACTAAAATCCTAATTTCCCATTTTGCCTCCTTCACCTCTGTTCTGGTTGGCTGGTGTAAACATTGGTGTTGCAAGAAGAATGGTATATTGGAACGTGGGAAATATTGTTTAAAATCTTGGCTTTTACATTAACTTCCTATATGACCTTGGGCAGGCTATATTCTGTACTTAAGTTTCCTCCTCTGGAAAGGTAGGATAAGGTGATCTCTAAGGTACCTTCTAACTCTAATACTTTATGATAGACAAAAATCTTGACCTAGAATTGAATAGGAGAAAGAAATTAGGCTAAATTACACTTGTCAAATTGTATAAGGTTTTTAATCAGTCAATCAATCAACAAACATTCATTAAGCATGTACTTGATGCCAGCCACTGAGTATACAAAGAGGAAAGAGGAAAAAGTCCCTGCCCTCAAGATGTGTATATTCTTTTTTAAAATTAATTTATTAGTTTAGTTTTAGTTAACAAGATTCAATTCCATAGTTCCTTGATTTTCAAATTTCCTTTACGTCCCTCCCCCACCCCCCACAACAGCATATAATTCAGTATAGGATCTGCAAATACATTCATATTAGACACTGGTCCAATTACAAAGGCGTATTGTACTAGGTGGGATGAAAAATGGTAAAGAAGAAATAAAACCAAACAATGAAAAGAAAAAGAACAATTAGTTTGCTTCCATCAGGATTCAAGCTCAGTTCTTTCTAGTTATATCTCTGGATGTCGCATTTCTCTCCTTCGTGAGTCTTTCGGGATTGACTTATATCACTGCATTGCTGAAAAGAGTCCAGTCTGTCATAGTTGGTCATCACACATATGTTGTGTCTATGATTGTATACAAATTTCTCCTGATTCTACCCTTCTCGCTCAGCATCAGTTTGTATAAGCCTCTCCAGGTAAATATGAAAACCGTCTCCTCTTCGTTTCTTATAGCACAATAATATTCCATTACATTCATATACCACAACTTGTTTAGCCATTCCCCAATTGATGGGCACCCCTTTAATTTCCAATTCTTTGCAATGATGAAAAGAGCTGCTATAAATATTGTTGTACATATGGGTCTTCCTCTCTCTTCTATGATCTCTTTGGGATATAACCCTAGAAGTGGTATGGCTGGGTCAAAGGGTATGAAATTATTTATAATCCTTTGGGCATAATTCCAGATTGCTCTCCAGAATGGTTGGATAAGTTTACAACTCCACCAGCAATGCATTAGTGTTCTAATTTGCCCACATCCTCTCCAGCATAAGATTTATATATTCTAATGAGGGGGCAGCATGTGTGTGTGTGTGTGTGTGTGTGTGTGTGTGTGTGTGTGTAGGTAGATATATATTTCCCACTGGTTGCACTGCGGGGAATCAACTCCGCCATCATTATGCCCCCACTTCCCTTCACCCCCACCCCAGGAAAAGCTCATCATCAGGAAATTCTTTATCACAGAGATGGCATCTCTTTGGTACTATGTTGTGCCAAAAGGAGCAAGACAAGAGATCCCCAAGAGTAAAATTTGGAAGTGGATTTTATATTCCTCGGGACTGTCTGGGGTCAGGTCCAAATATAACAGTAAGTATACAAGGACAATGTGCTGGCTTTTAAAGGGAGGCCACTGGGCCAACCGTTAGGTATTACCTAAGCAGAAACTTGCAGAGGCCAAGAACAGTGATTGGTCAGTACACACCTTGAAATTCCAGCTGGCACCAAGTCTCTCGGACTAGGAAGCCCGCCCACCTCTGTGAAGGTTAGCTGACTGGGTAAGGGCAGAGATCTGTGGGGGAGGGGACAGGGAAGAACGGGGGTTTTGCACTACACTGAATTTACCCTAGACTGAAATTCCTATTCAGGGATCCCTTTGGGGCCGGTGGAGCTGACCTGGCAGTCTGCTCACTTCTCTGAGGGAGGGCTGAGGTTGGGGGAGGGGAAAGCCAGGCACAACACTCTTCATCAGCAGTGGTGTCAAACTCAAATAGAAACTGATCCTTTTGGCTGAATATTGACTTAGAAAACCACAGATTAGCATTATCTATAATGCATTGTAATTTTGTTTTGTTAAAAAAAATTTCCCAATTACATTTTAATCTGATTTCTGACTATGCTTTGGAGTTTTGTGGCCTCTTGCAGCTGTTGTGGTATTTGATACCTCTGCAAGTTATTGGTACTCTTAGTTGCCTCTGCCTGAAAGGAGAGGCAAAAAACTCCCAGTCTCCATTTAAAGAGGACTCAGAAGTTGTAGCTAACTCTTCATTTCCTACCAGCTACACTCCTAGAATTCACCACCACCAACATCATGCCTCAGGGCCAGGCACCTTTTACTTTCTCCCTCTCCACACCCCCTGTCTCATCAATTTTCAGCATCCTTTTCTTCTCCCATTAGATTGTAAACTCCTTAAGGGCAGGGACTGTCTTTCTTTTTCTTAGCTGTATCCCCAGTGCTTAGTACTGTGTTTGGCAGTTAGGAGGTACTTAACAATTGTTTATTAAGTGCCTACTGTGTCTATTTAAGTGATTATTATTGTATATACATTATATAAAGATTTATGTGTAGACAAAACATACAATTCAAATACCAGATGCCCATGTTGAAGGAAGCACCAGAAGTTGGGAGAACTACAAAAGGACTCATTCAGAAGATGATGTTTTAGGTAAACCTTGAAAACGGGAATTCTAAGAGGTAGAGATGAAAAAGGAGAGAATTTCAGACATGAAGGAAAGCTACTGCTAGGTAATAAGAATGCAAAGACAAAAATGAAATAGTCTCTGACTTTAAGGAGTTTACATTCCATCAGGGAAGATTTTAAAAGATACACACACAGATACGTAGTTGTTGTTTAGTTATTTTTCAGTTATGTCCAATTCTTTGTGACCCCTTTTGGAGTTTTCTCGGCAAAGATATTGGAGTGGTTTGCCATTTCCTTCTCCAACTTATTTTATAGATGAGGAAACTGAGGCAAACAGGATTAAGTGACTTGCCCAGGGTCACACAGCTAGTAAGTCCAAAGTCAGATGTGTGTGTGTGTGTGTGTGTGTGTGTGTGCCTAGTGTGTTCTAGGAACCATGCTAAGTGAAAAGGATCCAAAGAATAGAGATAGCCTTTGTTCTTAAGAAGCTCACAATCTTAGTAGAAGAAACAACATGAGAACAACTATGTAGAAACTAGATATATAGGCTAGAATGAAGGGAAAGCACTAAGTTAAGGGGGATCGGGAAAGTCTTCTTGTAGTAGGTAGGATGTTAGTTGAGACTTGATGGAATCTAATAAAAGTCAAAAGGTAGGGAATCTCAGGAATGGAACCAGTCAATGAAGATGCATGGAGGTGGAAATGGCATGTGAGAATGCCTAGAGGGGTATACAGTGTAAGAAGATGGAAAAATTGAAGGGAGCCAGGCTATGGAAGTCTTTGAATGCCAGATTTCATATTTGATCCAAAAAGCAATAGGAAGCCACTGGTGTTTATTGAATTGGGTAGGAGGGTGAGGTTTATGTGTTCAGGCATGTGCTGTAGACTAGGTTACCACATACTAGAAAGTATGTCACTCCAAAAGTCCAAAGTACTGATTCCTCATGTCCCTGGAGTGCCCAAAAGTTTCCAGGGAAGCTACATGTACAGTCTGCCTGGGTTAGGACCAGTAGGCCAATTTTACCTCTATTAAATAAATACAAGAGAAATATAAACTAGCTATAAGGAAAAGGAGGAAGCAGGGAATGTGAGGGAGAGAAAAAAAGCAACTAGGAAAGGCTTCCTGAAGACAGTAATATTTGAGCTGAGCCTTGAAAGAAACTAAGAATTCTTAGAGATAGAGGCATTCAAGGCATGGTAGAACAGCTATGTCAAAGGCACAGAGACAGAAAATGGAAAGTCATGTACAAGGAATCAAAAGAAGATTAGTTTGATTTGTTTGCACGGAGAGGAATAATGTATATGACAAAGCTAGGAAGGTAGGTCAGAGGCAAGTTGTGAAAGGCTTGAATTGGCAAACGGAGAAATGTGAATTTTTATACCAGAGGTAATAAGGAACTACTGGAGTTTGATGAGTAGATGGGTTACTTGGTCAGATCTATGATTCAGAAAAATCACATAAGCAGATAAGTGGAGGATGGATGGATTAGAGTAAGGAAATAGTTGAGTCAGGGAAACTAATTGGGAGACAATTGTGATAATCCAGATGAGATCACATGAGAGCCTGAAGCAGGCTGCTAACTGTGAAAGAATAGAAGGAGTGAAACAAAAGAATGGGAGTGAGAGAATGTAGAGAGCAAAGAGAAGAGGACCCAAGACACAATCTTGCATGACAAGGACAGAGATCCAGCTTTGGAAACTAAGAAGTCTGACTGGTAGAAGATCCCAGAGAAAGGAATTGAGGTCCTTGTGTATCCACACTGATGAGTATTCTACACTGATATTCCTACCACTAGTGGTATGGACTCAGTTAAAGTCAGGGATTTAGATTAGGGATTTAGATTCTCATTGGTCCTGGTTGAGGGCTCTGCTCACATTTCTCTTACCCTGCTCTACAAAGCCTAGAGACAAATCCAGCATCACTAACAAAATGAACATTGATGAGATTGCATAATGATAACTGACATTTTCATGGAGCTTCACACACGTCTCATTTGAGCCTCATAACCTTGCAGGGTAGGTACCACTGGTATTCTGATATCCATTTTACAAATAAGAAAATTGAGGCTCATAGAGGTTAAGTATCTTCAAATTTCTTCTCTGATAATTATTGCCGGTGCTAAACCTCCCTGAGCTTTGTTTCCTCATTGTAAAAAGAAGGGGTGGACTCAGGTCTCTTGTCTCTAAATCTATTATAACTTGCCATGATCACACAGTTACTTAGTGTAAGAATCAGAATTTGAACACAAGTCTTCCTAATTACAAGCCCAGAACTTCATTGATTACATCATGATCCTACCATGACAAGGTAAAATTGACTGAGCACAAGCAGTATTAATCCAAAGTCTTCAATGTGCTTAACTTGTTTTCCTGCTGCTATTTGTAAAGGTGGTAGCAAATAGTAGAAGGTTAATAAAGTCCTTTCTCATTTTTTCAAAGGTCATGTAGTGAAATCATTATGGAGAGATACTAGCATCCTGCCCTAGAGAGCAATTCTGTGTACCCACAGTTCTGTGTAACCCAGTCATCACCTCCACCTCCACCTGCACCAACAATGCAGATGGGATGGGCTTGGAGTTTTGTTTTCGTTTTGTTTTGTTTTCTTTATTTAAGCACAAAGAAATCCCCAGAAGATGGTTTATCTCCAGCAACTCTAAAGCAGATACAAGCCTCCTCCGTTATGGGAAATTGAAGTCTCCCCCATGGTCATAGGAAAAGGTCAGCTTTGACATCCACCCAGGAGCTAGTATCTATCTGTGTATAGGTTGACCAACAGCTGATGCTTAGAAGGGCAGTTTACTTTGTTTACCCTGGCTCTCACTCAGGAGATGTGGAAAGAATTGATCATTTGTGACTTTTTCTAATGTGAAATTAGCAAGATCTAGGAAAAACTTCAACCTCAATGAATGTTTCTGAATGCCAGAGAAACATCAATATTTCAGACTCCTCAACACTCATAGAATCATTGACTTAGATCTAGAAGGAACCTTATAAATCAACT
Source organism: Gymnobelideus leadbeateri (assembly GCA_011680675.1). Taxonomy (NCBI): domain Eukaryota; kingdom Metazoa; phylum Chordata; class Mammalia; order Diprotodontia; family Petauridae; genus Gymnobelideus; species Gymnobelideus leadbeateri. The sequence goes on along the minus strand of WOXC01002198.1, from coordinate 88,760 downwards.
ATTCCAGGCAATCTTACCTGTCACCATCACTCCCCATCTCTGCAGGAAGAATCTAAGAAAAAGAGGAAAGAATTTGACTAAGGACTCACAGGTAATAGCAAAAGTGGGATCCAGAGGCTCTGATCCCAAATTCATCATTCTCACCCTCTAGTCCACTGTGTGTGTTGACCAGAAATCTCTATTCATAATACTTCCTGTCTAAAGTCGTCTTTGGTTCATTTTCAAGGTTTCCCTTGCTTCTGGTATATTATATCTATTTCTGCTGATCTAACTCTTTTCTTAGCTCTGACTTTCTGCCCTATCTTTGACCGCTAGCTTCTGCATACACCCTTGCTCTTCATTATTTATTCAGATTTGACCTTAGGTGTTTCATCTTTGACCTATCAGATTCTACATTCTCTCTTGATTCCACATAGTCAGCTCAACAAGACCCTGCACTTAATTTTCAGCTTTAGCCTTGGCCCTGTTCCCCTGTCAACCAATGCTACAACCTTGATCAATCTCAGCCCACTGCTTAGTCTCATAGGAATAAGGCTCTCAGGGAGGGGCATGAACTCGTTCACATCCCAAGAGAGCTATTTAGCAAATTGTTCCTATAGTGCAGGAACTCCTCAAAGAGTGAATGACCTCTCAAAGTGCCCACCTATCATGTTTTCAGTAACATCTCCCAATTCACATGGCAAATCCAAGCTGAAATTTCTACCAACAGTCTCTGGATAGACACAAACGAGATGTGGGAGACAAGTGATTACCACAGAGTTTAGAAGCAGCTTCCTGTGATAGACACATGAGCTACTTGACTGTGGCTTTGCTGTAGGGAGAATGTCCTATTGATCTCCAGGTGCCTAGATGCCTCGTCATGAAAAACTTGTACCTTCTGTCTACCATTCTTCTTGTGATTCTTATGCTTATGTTTCTAGCTACATAGAGTCCATCTATTAATTGGATAAGGAGGAGAGCCCCTATTGACCCAATGAGATTAAAAAGGAAACAATTTGATAGCATTTGTCAACACAATGAATGTGAATTTGTTGTGGGTCTTTAAGAACCATAGATGATAAATATTATAAAATGTTGTCTGCTTAATTTGCACAACTTTGTGTTTTGGGGGTGCTTGTAATCTTCAAGTCTACCAGCTGTGCTAGGTACCTAAATTTTCCCTAAGTATTGTACATAATTTTTAACATGTCTGACAACTGTGCTGAATGGATTGTTTGGGACTCTTTCCATAGCACTGAGGAAGATGTTAAGAACTGAGCCCAGTGCAATTTGTTGAGACTCCAAGAAGAACTAAGGGAGGCACTTGAAAGGACAATGCTTGAGCCTCTCCAAGACCCCAGAGAACTCTCTAGAACTAGGAATATGCACAGATGTAGAACATGTACCCCAAGTGACTGGAAGAATAGCAAGTATTTAAAGGGAAAGAGTGTAATAGAAGAAAATGGATTAAGATTTGCTCCCTCCATAATTTGTGGGACCTTGAACCATACGTGAGGGTCAGTTCTGAAGAACTCGATACTTTGGTTTGATGGAGCAAATCTCAGATAGTCCCTTGGTTTCCTTCTCTCCTCTAGTTAGCATAGGGCTACATCATTTTAAAAATACATATACCTTCTGCTCTTGCTTCAGGATGTGTGATTTATAATGCCTCTGTCTATGTCTTTCTGGTCTACACAAACCTCTGGACACTCCTTCTGCCTCTGTCTCTAACTCTGGCCACCTCTTCTGCTTGGTGTATTTCCCTGAGCATGGGTGAATAAATAGTGATCCTGAGAAAGACTTCTAGCCTGATGGCAGTCTGGTGATTCTGAAAGGTTATGAGCTCCTGGGTCTCTCATTCAGCACTGACTAAGAGCAAAAGGGGTTTCTGTATCCAAGAGAATGGCCACCAAGAGGAGAATAAGGGAAAGAGTTACTATCGGTGCCCTCATAAACTGTAATGTATTTCAAGAAGTCACATGGATCATTCTCTTGCTGCCAGGCAGAAGTCCAATTAAGTTATTACAACATTCGACACTGTCCTCTTTTCAAAGACCCCCAGAGAAGAAGCTTTCAAGTGAATCTTTCATTCTAAGATCTATGCTATCCCTCTTAAAAAAGGTACCTAAAGTCACAAAGCATAATCTTGCCCAGAGTCATGTCTTCTAGAAGAATAGTCAGGGAATGTGTTGACTTGTGAGCCATTTCAGTAATTCAGTAGATGTTTAAAGGTAACCCAAGCTAACTATTACAGTTGTCAGATTGCCTCTGGCATCTGGAGATTCTGCCTAATTTGCTAAATTGAGAGTGCTAATGGATTTTTGTCACTGAACATCACTGTTTTGTGGTTATTTACAAAATTTGAAGCACACCACATGAGCAGGATGTGCAGAATTACAGAAAATTCCACAGGTGAGTTGAAAGAATTGAAATCAAGTAAAAACATCTTCTATATCAAAGTCATAGAGCTAGAGTTGGAAAGGGCCATTTAATCCAATTCTGCCCCTTTACTGGTGAGAAAACTGTGGCTCAGGAAGGTGAGGTGGTGTCCAAGCAGGTAACATCAGATGTGGAATTTGTATTGAGGGTTTTTGACTCTTGGAGCTACAAGCTAGCATTTTTATATGGTGTATTAAGATTTGGAAAGTACTTTACATTTGTTAAGTCATTTGGTCCTCACAACAACCTTGAGAAGTAGGTGCTATTATGATCATCCCATTTTACAGATGAGGAAACTAAGGGTGAGAGATACTAAAAGTTACCTGCCCAAGATCACATAGCTAGTAAGTGATTGAGGTAGGATTTCAAGGCCAGTACTCTATCCACACATCACCTCGATCTTTTTACTGTCTCATTTGATAGATCCTGGCCTTCTTGCCAGAAGTCACTTAAATTATTACTTTCATCACCTCCATAGGTAACACTAATGTTCAAGCAGTCACTGTAGCTTTTGGAGAACTTAGAAAAGGAAGGTTTAAAGAGCATATTTCTAGAGTGTGACAGGAAGTGGGGGGAAGTGTTTGTAAAGTTTTATCTGGATGCCGAAGATCAAATCATGCCATGATAGTTGCCTCCCTCTCTTCCTGTCAGCCACCAGCTTTCCATGGCATTTTACTGACAAGAGTGTTGATGTTCAAGAGCACTATTGTTTAGTTCCACTTTGTTTTCTGTTCTCCACACCCATGTCCTGCCCAACAGTAACAACAGCTGACAACTCCATTCGCAATTGCAGCTTGTCTACCTGCCTCTGCCTGCCTGCCTGCCTCTTTATTACAAGTGTGTGATTTCTACATTACTCTCTCTCTGATTTGATGGAAAATCACAACTCATCTGATGCCACCTTAGCATAATTTCACACTGTCCTCTAAAGTGGGCTTAAAATGCAAGCACAGACCACTCAATTCTGCATAATATAACAGACTCACCTCTATCTTGACTAGAACCATAAGGGATAGTAAGATACAGAGGTAGGTCCAGAAACCAAAACTTCAAAAAAATTGGATCAGGACTCAGCTTGTGGAAGAGGGGAGAGGTGTAAGAATGGGCTAGATCTGGAGTAGAGCCCAAAATTCAGTGGTCAAGGCAGAGAAAGAGATGTGGAACCAGATGAACAGTTCAAGGTATTGACAGATATCAGTGTGAATGATAAAGGTTATGGTGATGGGTCACACCTGAATAGGTGAAATTCAGGGCATATATTAATAGTGAGACTGAATGCAAGCACTCAATCTAGAACCAAGCTAGATAGTTTTGCTTTGAAGGATCGAGAAAATAGGAAAGCTCAGAGAAGGCAAGAGGTCCAGAATCTAAGGAGACACTTTAGGCAGCAGAAATAAGGAAATTGGGCAGTAAGGGGTTAGAAGCAAACAAAGCATCTGAACACTAGATATAAGGTACAAATGGTAAGAAATTAAAATATTTATATGTTCAAAATACTGTGACAGGTACTGTGCATACAAAGATGACAAAATCACACAATTCCCACCTTCTAAAACTTTATAGTAAGGAAAATAAGATATGCACAGGCAGTCTGAGTGTAGTGGAGAGAGCATCAGACTTAGAGTCCAGAAGAGTGGAGTTAGAATCCTATTTTTGAAAATTGCTAGTTAAGTGACAATAGGTGAGACACTCAATCTCAGCCTCAGTTTCTTCCTATGTTTCTAATATAAATGAACTAGACCCATGTTTTTATAAGTAGGGAGATGTCAATGAGAAGCTCCCTGCTCCGCAACTTATAGTCTTAGAGAATAGCCTGAAAACTAAGAGGTTAAGAAGGCTGCACAAAGTCACGTAACCAAGATGAGTCAAAGGTAGGATTTGAGCCCATGACTGCCTTTTCTTGGAGGTAATGCATTATGTCATGTTGGCTCTAAGTTAATATTATTAATATAATAAATTGACCATATTACCAGTTAGAAAATGATTAATTTTACATAGAAGAGGTCAAATCAAACACGTGAGGGATTCAAGGAAGAAGGGATGACCATTAGTTGAGAGATAGGAGATATAAAGCCTCATGATGAGATAGCATAAGTACAGTCAAGCAAGCCAAAAGTTTGCATCTACTGGATTATTGTTAATAGGAAGTAGACTGATGGGGGCTTGTGAGCTATAGTGTTAGGAGAAGGCACCCACCATAGGATATCCCTTTTGAAATCTAATTAAATTATCCCCCTAGAAACCTAAAAAACTAGCCTGAAAACTTATGCATGCAAGTTGGGAAAAGTCAATAGGGAATGCTACAGAAATTAGAGAAATTCAGTTTCTTATAAAAGCTTTTTAAGTTCAGAATTAAAGATAGTATTTTTAAAATATGTGTAGGAAATGAATTAAGTTCATGGCTACACATATTCCATGTTCATATATTGCATTTTAGCATGTGTTAGAATTGTTTATGTTAATGTCTATCCTTCTACTAGATTATAAGTTCCTTGAAGGCAAAATTATTTGTTTTTTTTCTATTTGTCTCCCTAGCACCTAGCAGAGTGTCTGAAGTGAATTATTTAAATTATAATTGTCATTATGAGGATCAAAGAGAATAGGATGTATAATTCATTGCTGCCTACTATTGCACCCTTGGACAGAGAAATGTTGAAAATATACTGATACCCTTGAGTGACTGGGCTAATGGGGCATATTATTACTTTTAGATCTCCAGGTAAAGGGCTGTGGTTACAAAGCTAAAAGGTCAAGAGCTCACCTGATGTTGGAGGCGGGCTGACAGACACACTCTGCCAGCATGGATGATTATAGCAGTTAAGAGCACAGGTTCCCTCAGGCCTGCTGCATGCTGGCCTGACATTTCTTCCCCAATTGCCAAATGAGCCTTGCCTTTTACATCTCTTTCAGGACTCAACTAATCTTTTCCAGTTATAGTTCTGACATTTTAGGCAAAGGGATCCCTAGATTCGTATTCAGATTGGTAGCTTCCTGGATGAGCTCACTCCAGGAAAGGGTCTGGGTCCCATATGAAGCTTTGTCTTTCTAGATTACTTCTGTTTGGAAGTTCCTCATGGCCCATCAGGCAGTGGCTTTCTACCTCCTGTTGCTGTGTCTACCTATAACAGTGGAATTAGACAAAACATGTAAGGCAGAAGTCTGGAGGCCACTTGTGGCTCTCTAGGTCCTCAAGCTCAGCCCTTTGACTAAATCCAAACTTCACAGAATTAAGGGGTTCTCTCACCCCTGTAAGGTCATTGAGGACAGGGAACTAAGCAGCTTAATTTATTCAATAGAATAGAAGCTAGCATATTGAGTGTTCTCATTCCTCAAACTAATGTTACTGTATTATTTATAGTCATATCTAGGCATACTTATACTTTTATGCTTAAATGTTAACTGTGAGCTCAATCATGTGGGTATTTTTCACTGACATCCTAACCATGCCTTCTTAACCAGAGCATTTCTTGTCCCTTTCCTCTTTTAATATCACACTGATTCAGCCCTCTAGACATTTTCATATTTTAGGGATGCCAGTGCCATGCAGTAGGGCTGTCCATCTGTTGTCCCTCTTTTTGCTAGGTGACCTTCCAGCTTCCTTTTCTTCTGCAAATCTTGATGATATCATATCAGTATAACACTTCTTGCATGTAGGTCATTGTTGATAACCTGTAGCATTCTATTTACCCTAGACCCTACATCTTCCCATTATCTTTTGGGTCACCTGCAATTTTGATTCTCCTGAAATACTGATGTTCCATTATTTGTAGGCAAGGTAATATTCATGTGGGTTTTTTATTTTCCTTTTTATTACTATAAATGTGACAAACATTAACAAATGTTAATGAACATTTCCTTACAAAGAATAGAAAAAGAGGACTGCATATGAAATGCCAAGTCTCCACTGCTTATATTGTTAAGTGCATTTTTAATTTAACATGGTGGTTCCATAGTTATTAAAGGCTTCTCCTTCCCTTCTCTTCTAATTTGATCTTAAAAATCTAGGCCAAATGTCCATTTGGAGGGTAAAGGTGGCATCAAAACCACCCCATCCCATTTCAGCCTTCATATTTTAACTAGATAAAAACTTGCCCCAATTGATCAATCATAGGCTTTGGACTAAATACTAAAAGGCCTTTGAACTGGCTGAAGAAAAAAATGGCCATGCCCCAAGGATCATCTGTAAATTATCAAGAGAGTTCAAAAGGAATTGAATTCTAGCAACTGGAGCAAGTGTCACTTTCCAGAACATCCCTGGGAAAGAATCAGTGAGGGGGAGGGAAAGGCCTTCATTTTTATCTTGGCTAGATCTTTCATTCTCCATCCCCTAGGTCAGAGAAGGACTTTGTAAGCTTCAAAGGGTCCAAGGATGCTGGGCCATCTTCCACATCTCTACCTACTAGCTTTCCTGGCTTCCTTTAAGTTTCAACTAAATGAAGATTTTTCCATTTTCCTTCGTCTTTGTGCCTTTCCTCTAAAACTATCCTCAAGTTATCCTGTAAATGTCCTGTTTGTACATAGTAGCTTAGATATCGTCTTGGCTGTTACACTATGAATTCCTTTACGGCAGGAACTGTGGGATTTTTTTTTTTGCCTTTCTTTGTATTTCAGCATTTCCACAATTCCTAGTACATGATATAAGCTTAATAAGTGCTAGTTGAATTACTTTCCAGCACAGTAGAGCCTTCTAAAACTTCTATTCCACTAGCACAGTTATCAAGAAACCAGAATCAGCTCTACGCTATATAAAGATATCAGAGAAGGATTTTTGTGGACCGTATCTTTATATTTCACAGTTGATGAAACAATATGGAGAATACACGATCTCACTGTGCCTATTGTTTATTGGTAACAAAACAGAAAAACAGCAATGTTTGATTCAGTAGAACGAGAAATCCCCTTACAGGCTCTTTTACAACAAGGTATCTCCATCCATCTATAAAGATCATTCTCAGGTGCCTTGGAAGACATAACAACAGAAACAATCCTGTTAAGTATCCCTCTGATAATAATTAGTTGAGAAATAAAACAGGGAGATGTATCCTTTGGAAAAATATTTGCCTCTGTGAATTCTCATTTCATTTATAATTTCATTATAATTCATTTCATCTTTTGCTTGTTTCTTCTGGCCATTCTTGTAATCCTTTCGGTTGTCTTTTTTTTTTCTTCTTGGGCTCCACTATAGTTGCTGTGGGTTTACTCTCTTCTGTGTTTGCCCTTTGGGCTTCTCTTAACCCATAGTATTGTGTGTGTGTGTGTGTGTGTGTGTGTGTGTGTGTGTGTGTGTGTGTGTGTTTGGTGCCTTATTCTGTTTACTCTTACTTGACACTTTTATGACTCAATTTGAATTTCATGCTAATGCCATTCCCCTCCAGGACTTGTGGTTGGATTGGATGTTTTATTTGGTCCTGTCTCCCTGTAGTATAGATGCCTCTGCAGCTTCAGGTTTTGATGGAGCAGCCAGTAAATGGTTACACCCTCTTCTTCATTTTCTAGTTTTTCTCAACCTATTTGGGATCAACTGAAGGTCTCAACGGATATCCTCCTTCTTCTTGTACAGTCCCAAAGTAGAGGTTAGCTCAGTCTCCTACTATGTCCCTGATAGCAGGCTATCAGCAGAGCTGTTGTAGATCACAATAGTTTTCGGCTTCCTGCATAACTCCTTTGGCCCTGGTGTCCAGGTACTGAGTTGGCCCTTTCTCCTAGGCTGGCTCATAGAGATCCTCATAGTGCCTTAGCAAGACTCTGTTTCCTCTCACAGAAACCTATGTGGTCTAGATCTCACCCCTGCTTCTGTTCTGAGAGTCTGGAATCTGACTTTAAACCCCCAATTACTGGAGCTCATCCTGGCTTGCAGTCCCCTTTTTCAGAATCCTGGCTGGCTTCAGGAACATTTGTTGGAGCTCATGCCGATTTCTTGGCATGTCTCCTCTCTTAGTCTCTGCTTTCTGGACCATTACCAGAGTTTGTGTTGGCTTTCCTGATGCAACCCCTCTACCAGCCTTCACTGGTTTCTGGCCTTCTTTCCATCCAATTTTGGACTCAATGAAAGGGCTAATTTCTTTTTCTCTTCAATTCACTTTATCATTGGTCCATCTTGGATCTTTTTCAGATATTAACTGGGGTGTGTGCAGGAGAGCTGGGCTCCCATCATCTTTCATGTCATCTTCTTAACTAGCAATCCAGAAATAGTTATATTAAAAAGATGGGCTCTTTTATCTCTTGTTTTTATACCACCTACATTTCCCAATGCAATCCTCTTTACTTCTTTTCCTAGAGAGTCATCTTATAGTGAAGAATAAAAAAGAGGGAGAAAAATTTCAGCAAAACTAAGCAAGATACCAAATAAAAGTCTGACATGATATATATCTCCATACCCATAGTCCACCACCTCTATAAAAGGTACCTTATCCTATCTATTTTTTGGTGGCAGGGGGGCAAGTTTCGTCATTATAATGTTATAGTGTTCAGTTTGTTGGTTTTGTGGTTGTTATTCTTTCCATTTATACTGTAGTTGTCATTGTATATACTGTTTTTTCTGGCTTCTGCTTATTTCATTTTGTCTTTAGTTGGAAGAAGTTTTCCCATTTTTTATCCACCAAAGTCCTCATTTCTTACAAAACAATAGCATTCCATTACATTCATGTACCACAAAATTTTTAGCCATTCTCCAAATGATAGGTATCTCCTTTGTTATTACAAAAAGCATTGCCGTAAATATTTTGATGAACATAGGGTTTTTTTCTTATTTTGTTTTTGTTTTGGGGGGGGGTTTTTGGTCATCAATGTCCTTGGAATAAGTGCCTAGAAATGGACTTTCTGGGTCAAATGGTGTCGATACTTGATTTATTATCTTTCCATGCTTGCTAACTGCTTTCCCAAATGGCTAGACCAGTGGCATCAAGCTCAAATAGAAATGGATCCATGTAAACTGCACATTGACTTAGAAAACCACAAATTCACATTATCTGTGCTGTGTTGCATCTTTATTTATTTTTCATACATTTATGTCTCACAATCACTGTACTTTGAGTCTGCGCCTACTATCCCGATGGACTCTGAATATATCTGTTGATGAACTTGAGTCAGTCATTGTGGTGATTTAGTCTCTTTGGTGACCTAGTCAATCACTAAAACGAGGAGGAGGAAGACAGAGACAGAGAGAGGAAAGGAGAAGGAGATACAGAAACTTGGGGGCAGGGGTAGAGAGGGATGGGGAATAGGTGTTTTTGTAATGGCAAGTACACTGGTGGGGGCTAGTAAGTGATGATACTAGAAACCTAGCTCCTCAGGTTTGCCCCTAGAACTCTGAAAGAATGAAATAGTCAGGCATCCCCTTTGAACCTGGGCTGCCATTGAAAGTAGGAGTTGGGAATATGATCTCAGAGGGGTTGTTACACTTTGCATATTGCTTGAGCGTAGAGTTGACCAGCCAATATGTAATCCATTTTTCTCTCTCCTCTCCTTTGGAAAGAGACAAAGCTGCATCCTTCCCATGCCACATCTACCTCTGTTCTGTCTCTTCTCTAGAGATTTGGTTAGCCACATCCTATTGCAATTAGCTCAGTTTTAGCCTAGGAGCAACAGAATGACCATTGGGTCCCTTTCTTTGCTTTTCTGTGGAATTTATTTCAGACTAGATGTCATTAATACAACCATAATAGCTGAAAACCCCTAATTAGGAAAATTCCTAACATTTAGAAAGAGGTTTAGCTCTCTGGCCTCATCTAAATTGTATATTTTTCTAGCTAATGACTGGCTTCTTTATATTTGAGGCAAAATCAGGATACAGGAAATGTTGAGGTATAAGAAGTGGGAGAGTATATTCTGGTGTTTGTTTCTGGACAGGTGTGGTGAGGGGAAATCAATGTGGTATAGGGAGGCACTGTGGTATTGTGGATAGAGTGAGTGCTGGACTTGGGATCAGGAATACCAAGGTTCAAATTCTGCCTCTAACACTTGCTATTTATGTGATCTTGACCAAATCATTTAGCTTCCCTGAGTCTCAGTTTCCTCATCTGTAAAATGGGAAAGTTGGACTAGATGGCCTCTACAATCCCTTCCAGTTCTAACTCTGTGATCCTTTAATTTGATGGTCATGGATGATACAGTACTTAGTTATGGTTCTTTGTCAATAATAATGGGGACACTAATGTGGAAAGAACCCTGGGTTAAGAGTTGAAGTTAAGCCTTGAAGTCCAGTCTCAGCTCCACTCCCAATCACTGCCCCACCAGTGTGTAACCTCACCTAAACCCCTTCATTTTTCTATGCTTCAGTATTGAAGCATTAGTCCCAATTCTGCCTTCCCTATATAGCACAGTATCTGGCACATGTGTCTTCAATCACTTTTCAGTCATGTCCAAATCTTTGTGACCCCATTTGGGGTTTTCTTGGCAAAGATACTGGAGCGGCTTGTCATTTCCTTCTCCAGCTCATTTTATGGATGAAGAAACTGAGGCAAACAGGGTTAAGTGACTTGCTCAGGGTCATACAGCTAGCAAGTGTCTGAGACCAGATTTGAACTTGGGTCCTCCAGACTCCAGAACTGGCACTCTATCCACTTTACCACCTAGCTGCCCAGTAAGTTCCTGACACATAGTAGGTAATTAGTAGTTATTTTTTGACTACTATTACAGGTTACTAGATTGTAAAGAAGTAATGGGTTTCTCCTGTCCCTGTTTATTTCTTGCTGTTTCTCACATGTAATACTCTATCTCCTTCCATCTCCAGGTTTTTGCTGAGGTTGACCCTCATACCTGGAATTTACTTCCCCCTCACTTCTCCATTTTGGTATCTCTGGTTTCCTTCAAAGTTTAGCTCACATTCCACCCTCTATGTGAAGCCCTTCCTGACCCCCCCAGTTCCCCCTCCAATAAATTACTGTGCCTTTCCCATCCACCCCCAATAAATATTTACCTTGTATATACTTACATATGTATACATGGGGCAGCTAAGTGATGCAGTAGATAGAGTGCCAATCCTGGAATCAGGAAGACCTGCGTTCAAATTCAGCCTCAGACACTTACTAGCTGTGTGACCCTGGGCAAGTCACTTGGTGTCATTTGCCTCAGTTTCCTCATTTATAAAATGAACTAAGGAAGGAAATGGGAAATCACTCCAGTATCTTTGCCAAGAAAACCCCAAATTGGGTTATGAAGAGTCAGACATGACTGAAATAACTGAACAATAACAATGATGACATATATACATTTGATATCCTCAAGATCCTTGAGGACTGGGATTGTTTCATTTCTGACTTCATATCTCCAATGCACAACACAGTGCATGACACACAGTAGGTACTTAATAAAAACTTGTGACTGATGGATTGACCGACTGATATAATGGAAAGGTGCTGGCTGTTGAGTGAAGTGAAAGGGGTAAAGACAAAATTCATAGTTATATAAAGAAATATAGCAAATTACATTCTTCCATTGGATTGAGACCTTTCTTTAGTTAGCTAAATACTACCAATTCTGTTCCTAGCTCTGCCTCAATTTAATGTAGGAATTTGGGCAGGTCACTTGTTCCTGTGAGTCCCAGTTTTTTCTTCATCTATAAAGTGAGAAAGTTGAACTTGATGGTAGCTACAGTTGCTTCTAGGTCTACATTTCAATGGATTGAATGGTTGGTAAAGGGGCAGGATGGTGTAGGCCCAAGTGAAGGGATAAGAGAGGGCTGCGTGTGTATATATCTATTGAAAATGGACCCAGTATCATTTTCCTTTTTTTCCTGTGTACTTGTTTGGAAATTTGGTTCAGCGTTGTCTTGGGAGGGAGAAAGTGGGAGGTGGGGCACAGGCATTCAAAACAGATTGGCTGCCCCTGGAATTCACCTTACTTTGTACTAATTAGATTCTAATTGAAACCATCTATCCCAGCCCCAAGTGCACACCAAGGGAACTTTAATATACAGAAGACACACCCCAGGAGAGTTTGCAAGCACTTCTACCATTGCATACTTTTAAGAGGTTTCTACCAAGTACATTATTTGTCTATTAAGCCCAAATATGCCAACAGAGGCTCCAAGGCCTGCTCTGGTAAAGGTGGAGGGTAAGTGGGAAGAGAGTAAGTGCACAAACCCTCTATTTAGGACTGACCTACAAATCTGAGTTTTGGCCTGCTGAAATCCTACCAGTACATTTGGAGCGATTCCAATATGCAGTGCTAATCAGTACTTTTAGAAGCTTTGGATTATTTAGCCAAGGCTCTCTTCTGAAAACTCATGGAATGTTTACTCTGCATAAAGTTGGAGGACAGAGTGGGGGAGTGAATAGATCTAAGCTGATGTCCATCATTAAAAGCCATTCTGAAGGTTCAGATTCACAGAATCAACAAACTTCCCAACTAGCATTGAATTATTTCCTCTTCCTTAAGCCAGATTCACCATTCATTTCCTGTAACTTTTTGTCAAGTAACATGTTTGTTATTACTCATATACTCAAATCAATCTATACTCTATTCCCATCCATCTGAATTTTTTCTCCAACAAGACATGCAACCCATCCATGACTGTTCATTGTGTGGTTTACCATTCCATGACTTCTGATCAACCATTGCAATCTAGCTCCCAACTTCATCATTCGACTGAAACTTCTTTCTCCCAAATTACTAATGATTTCTTAATTACCAGACTTGATGCTTCCTCCTCATTCTTGGTCTCCTAGCAGCTTTTAACACTGTGAACCATCTTTTCTTCCTGGACACTTTCTCCTCTCTATCAATAGCAGACAAATATTAAGTAAGGCATATAGAGGTTGAGTGACTTGGTTACATAGCTTTTAAGTGCCAGAAGTGAGATTTGAATGTATGTCTTCCTGACTCCAATTCCAACACTTTATTTAATATCAGTCATTAATAAACATGTGTTAAGTACCACGTGCTTAATATGTGCCAGGCACTATGCTAAGTACTAGGAATACAAAGAAAAAATTACACAATCTTTGCCCTTGAAAAGTTTATATTCTGTCAGGAAAAATGGTGTGCATATGTGTATGTATGTATGTGACAAGACACATACAAAATGGACACCAGGTAACCTAAGGCACAAGGAATTACTGCAGAAGGTTACTACTGCAAGGTTAGAGTCTGTTCCTCTATTTCTCTTGTAGTCCTCCCCTACCCCATAAAACAATAGTAAAGGGCTACACTTCATCGTAGCTAAGCGGCCAAATGACCAGGTTAAGAACATTTCCCACATCTTTAGGACTTGGAGTCCTTTGACTGAGGAGAGAGAGAGTGAAGGGGAGGTAAGACAAAGGTGAGAGGGGAAGAGTCCCTGTTCTCTTTATTTTTAATTAACTGTGTGATCCTGGATAAGTTGTTTGATTCCTCTGGCCCTTGACTGACAACATGGTGGAACGGAATGAGCACTGATCTTGAAGTCAGAAGTTTCAGTCTGACATTTTTGAGCATTTCTTCTCATCTCTCTGAATATCAGCTTTCTCACCTGTAAATTTGTGTAAGTGTTTCTCCCTCCCTCATAGGACTGGTGTCAGGAAAGAAAGTGTTTTTGCAAACCTTAAAGCTCTATATAATCATGAGTCTTTGGGGTCTTTCTTTCCCAGAGGTGGATACAGCTTCTCCCCCCCCCCCCACCTTTCCTCTTGAAGCCTTGGCCATAGTGCAGCGAGAAACAACACAGATAACGTTCATTTGTACACAACTAACAATCCAAACCCATGTCCTCATCTCTCTTCTTGTGAAGCACATTCATAATTCAAAGGTACAAAGAATTTCATCCACATCACAGCTTTCCATTCTCCCTAGCTCATTGCTTGGAGTCACACATTATAAATTGCCTTTTATATTATCTCTCTATTCCAGTAAAACTGTTCCCCTAATCCTTTTATCCTGTCCAGGGCTAATGCCCAGGTTCTGCCTGAAGCATTTTCCCTGCTACCTGAAGTGCTTCTCTTTCTAAAGCTATCGATCCCTATAAACTATTTTATTAGTGGTCATTATTATTCTGTTTCTAATCACCACTTTAATTAAAGTTTTATCACCCACATTAAAGGGGGTATATGACTTTTGAGAGGGTGGTGAGTTTCCTCTTAGGCTCTGAAGCATCCCTGTTGGGGGTGTAGAAGGGGGGTGGGAATAGTCAAACAGTCTTTCTTTCAAGGACTTTTCAAAGATATTTCATGAATTAGCCTGTGTGTATCTCTGTGATCACATTCACAAGTTTGTCCTGCCCAAAGGATGCCTGTAACCCATCCCAATGTTAAGACTGCGGTACTTGCTTCCCCTTCTTCCCCAAGATTGCTCCACTCTATCCCAAAGTCCAAGTTTCTTCTAATTGAACAGGAGATTGTTAAAAGAGTATTATTATAGACCTCTAAAGTTCCAAAAAAGATTGGATTTCCTAAGAAATACCCACTCAAACTAAACCCTCTCAACTTGCAGGAGACCCAGTTGTTAGAACTTTTAGGAAGCTAAGAGTTAATGCCTCTCTGTGGCCCTGATCTGAAAATAAATAGTCTAAGAAGGAATAGAGGGAAAACAAGAATCCCTGCCAGGAGTTAGTCTGTCTCTTTCCATCTCTGTCTCTGTCTCTGTCTCTCTTTGTCGCTCTCTCTCTGTCTTTATCAGATCGATCTCTCTCCCTCCCTCCCTCCTTCTCTCTCTCTCTCTCTCTCTCTCTCTCTCTCTCTCTCTCTCTCTCTCTCTCTCTCTCTCTCCTTGGAGTCAGAACATCATAGTTTCAGTCCCAGCCCTGACTCACTGCATGTGACTCTAGTCGAATTTATTCTATGACTTTGCACATCTGTAAACAGGGATGCAGCAGGTATTTGTGCAGAACTGTCTCATCTCTGAGGACTCCAGAGCCACCCAAGTTCACATAGATGGAAACAGTTTATGAGACACAGAGAAGTTCTACTTCCCTGAAAGGAACCTGTGAACTAAGAGCATGGTTGTAGTAATAGTAGCTAGCATTTATGTAGTATTTTAGGGTTTGTAAAGTGTATTATATGTGGAAAGTCATTTGGTCCTCAGGTTCTGAAGAATCTCTTTGATACATAACAACCCTGGAAGGTAGGAGCTAACATCCCCATTTTTCAAATGGGGCAAAAAGCAATTAAGCGACTTCCCCCGGGTCACACAGTAAGTATCCAAGGGTGGAGCTGAACTCAGGTGTTTCTGACTCCAGGTCCAACATTCTATCCCCTCCTAAATGCTTAGGATCTGGACTCCAGGGTCCAAGAGGGGCTTTTCCCCTACAAGACTCTTTTTCTTTCTGTGGCACCCTTGAGATTTTCACTTGCTGCTTCCTACATAAGGAGTCAGTGACTGATCATAGCTGCCACCAGGGCTGCATTGTGCATTGCCAGGTGGTCCAAGAGCAGCTGACTTTGAGAGCTGGACTTCAAGGTTGCCATGTGAGCGACCGAGAACAGGGAGCTGCTGCATTGGAGCAGGGTCCAGCCTGTGGCCGAAGCACAATACTGTCAAATGTCACCCATGTCCTCCGTCTGTCATGGTTGTGGAGACAGAAGAATCCCTGTGCTCATGAGTCTGTCTGGGCGATAGGTGCGATTGGGCAGGGGGTGGGGCAGTGAAAGAAAGTATGGAAGGGGGCCTAAAGTACATGTATTTTTTCTCCCAATTGCAATTCTGTCGAACTCCTTCTTCTTCAAAATAACCTCACGTTCTCACTTTTGCGCCCCCTTCTCTTTTGTTCTCATCTTTAGATATATGATCGTTTTCTGTTGGGAGTTTTTTAAACTTCAGATCCTTCAAGAGGTTAAGCTCCTTTTCAGTCTAAGGCATTTCCTTTACAACCTTTTCCTCACCTCCATTCTATCCAGCAGTTTATAGACTTTTGCCTCTAATTATCCCCTCCTAAGCCTTCACCATGTAGTTTATCCCTTTCAGGTAATTTTCAGCTCTTCCATCAGCACAAACCAATCCCTCTCACCCTCCAGCCTTTCCTCACCACTATACCCCTCCCACATAGGTCCTCCTGCCTACACTTCAACATTTCAGGATTCTGTGTATTTAATTGGATCTTAATTTCTCTCTTGCTTAACCCAGATCTCCTTTACAATTACTCATTTTAGAACTGTTGGAATGACAAATTGAAACCACAGGCACCTCATAGAATGAAGGAGAGGGGAGCAGAGGCAAGGAAGATCAAGGCTAAAAACTGTGACAAGGAAGCAGTAGCTAAGGGCCAGTATCATAAGTCATCAACAAACATTTCTTTCCCCCAAAGTTGGCTTGGTGGCTCAGTAAATAGAGCCTTGGGCTTATAATCAGGAAAGCCTAAGCTCAAATTCTGTTTCAGATAATTGCTATGTGATCCTGAGCAAGTAGCCTCTCTAAATCTCAATTTCTTCATCTTTAAAATAGGGATAATGATAGTCCCTACCTCACAGAGTTGGACAGCTGGGTGGCACAGGGGCTAGAGCTCAGGGCCTAGAGTGGGGAAGATTCGTTTTCCTGAGCTCAGATCTGGCCTCAGAGTCTTACTAGCCCTGTGACCCTGGGCAAGTCAGTCAACCCTGTTTGCCTCAGTCTCCTCATCTGTAAAATGAGCTACAGAAGGACATGGCAAACCACTCCAGTATCCCTGTCAAGAAAATTCCTAAAGGGGTCACTAAGAGCCAGAAATGACTGAAATGACCAAATGCCACCTCACAGGATTGCTGTGATATTCAGATACATAATATATATGAAGTATTTTGTAAACCTTAAAGTACTATGTGTATAAAGCTAGTTGTTATTATTAATATTATTCCCTTCTCTGAGCCTCAGCTTGCTCATCTATAAAATACAGGGGTTGGAATTTTATCTCTAAAGTCCCTTCCTGCTCTAACTCTAAGCTTTGAATCACATTACTCCCCTTCACACAGTCTCTGTATATACCAACCTCAAATGTGGTGTCTTATCTCCCCCCTTCATGTCTTTTTGCATGAGCTGTTTCCCACGACAGCAGTGTTCTTCCATCTTACTTCTACATCTCAAAATCTCTAGCTTCTTTAAAATTATTTCTCAGGAGCCCCTCTCTTATAAGAGGTTCCTGCTCAGGGTTAGTTCACAGGGATCCAAATTCATAATCTGGGGAGGCCTGGCCTCAACAAGGGAAGGTCAAGCTTTCTTTGTCTGGCTCATCGCCCCAATCCCAGAGTATAAATCGAAGGAAAGTTCTAAGAATAAACCTTAGGTATTGCTCATGTCTAGGATTTCCCCAAAATGTAGACAAAATGGCATCTTCTAGAAAAGCTATGCAATGGGCAACATGTTTGGTTATCAAGTGTAGGCCATCAGTTTACTTCCTCCACTACAGAAATTGCTAACAACACAAAAGACTCACAAGCACCCATTAGAAAAATAAAACAACAACCTATTGTGTTTATATAACCCCCATGAAGAAAGTAAAGACAACTTTATGGGACTGTGGGATAGCTATTTCACTTTAATCTTAGACCTACACTAGTTAAATAACTCACAGCATTGGCATTTCCAGTCAACCAGGACATGAGTCTCTTTAGTCTTTCAATTGTAGAGATAGTGATCTTTCTGGAGATAGTGTTCTCCTCAGAGAAGAAAGTGGTAGCCTTTTAGAAACCATCACCCATTAGATGGCCAGCACAAAACTGGGGGAATTCTGCACTTGTGAGGCAATTGTTAAGGCTAGAAATGTCTATTTCCAAAGGTGGTTAATTACCTGAGACCAGTGAAAAAAACAGAAAGAAGAGAGCCAGGGATTCAGTCTTGCCTACACAGGCACATATTCCTGCTGTCTCATGCTTGTATCTGCTGTTGCCCCTGGGAGGTGGGGGGGAGGGGGTAGGAAGGAAAGGTAGGGTAAGGGGCAGGGAAAAATCAAGCCCCTGCCCAACTTTTCCGGAAGTCCAAAAGAGAAAAGGTACTAGAAGAGTACCAGAAAGAAGTAACCCCAAAAAAGAGTAGAAAAGTTTCTACAATTCTCTTTATAGACTGCATGAAATAGGTTCCTTCACAAAAACTCCATTCCCCCATGATGGAATCAATCATCTTTAATAGAACCCCCCCTCATCTCAGCCAGTCACGAATTTCTGTGTCATCCCAGCAAAGCGCATGCCCTCTTATCACAGTCAGAACCCATATGTACCTCGCAACTGATCAGGTATCCCATTGGTTAACCCACTGCTGCACTTCTTTCCAGGCTCAGATCATGTATCACCTGCTACGAAAAAAACGTTTTCTGATCTTCTTAGTTACTGGTGCTCTTTCCCCCTCAAATTTATCATTTTTTCTTTCTGTTAATATGCTGTATGTAGTCTATTGCCTGTCCTCTGATAGAATGTCAGCTCCTTGAGGGCAGGGCCTCTAGGCAGACCTTGAAGATATTGCTGGTTCAATTCCAGAGCACTGCAAGAAAGCAAGTATCACAATAAAGTGAATCACATGACCTTGTTGGTTTCCAAGTACATACAAAAGTTATGTTTACACTATATTGTAGTATATTAAGTATGCAGTCGTATTATGTCTAAAAACAATGTACATACCTCGGTTAAAAGATACTTTATCATTCAAAATGCTATCATCTGAGCCTTCCGCAAGTCATAATCTGGTGAAGAGTCTTGTTGATGGCTGCTGACTGATCAGGATGGTGGTTGAAGGTTGGGGTAGCTCTGGCAATTTCTTAAACAAAACACAGTGAAGTTTGCTGCATCAATTGATTCTTCCTCTCACGTGAACACTTAGAGGCCATTGTAGGATGGTCATTAATTAACCTACTTTCAATATTGTTGTGTCTCACGGAATAAGGATGCCTGAGGAGAGGGAGAGAGACAGGGAATGGTGGGTTGGGTAGTCAGAACACACACAACAGTTATCAGTTAAGTTCAGTGCTTTTTATGAGTGTGATTCATCACCCCAAAACAATTACAATAGTAGTATCAAAGATCACTGATCATAGATCACTATTACAGATATAATAATGATGAAAAAGTTTGAAATATTGCAAGAAAGATGGAAAATGTGACACAGAGACACAGTATGGGCACGGGCTCTTAGAAAAA
Source organism: Gymnobelideus leadbeateri (assembly GCA_011680675.1). Lineage (NCBI taxonomy): Eukaryota > Metazoa > Chordata > Mammalia > Diprotodontia > Petauridae > Gymnobelideus > Gymnobelideus leadbeateri. Next base: position 69,333 of record WOXC01002198.1, on the reverse strand, counting down.
CGGCACAGGGGCGGCTAGGTGGCGCAGTGAGTAGAGCGTCGGCCCTGGAGTCAGAAGGACCTGAGTTCGGTACGGGCCTCAGACACTTAACACAAACAAAAACCTAGTCGTGTGACCTTAGGCAAGTTACTGAACCCTAATTGCCCTCCAAAAAGAAAAAAAAAAGGCACAGATAGACTTGCTCGATGAAAGGTTGCCACAAACCTTCAATTTATAAAAATTCAGTATCTACAAAGTGCAAAAAAGCAAATCACAATAAAACAAGGCATGCCTATATTTTAAATATTGTCTTTGTGTCCCCAGTACCTAACTTTGAACATAGTAGATGCTTCAGAAATAGTTGTTGTATGATTTTGGATTAAATCCTATGATCTGCTGAGTATTTAGTATGTGTCAATTTCCATCTATCAATTTTTGTGATACTTCTGTGCTCAAAATAGTTTCCTTTATTTCATCTTAATTTATTGCAAATTCTTATTTCTCATTTTTATAGAAACAAGTAGATTTTCCTCTCTCTTTTTAAAATCAGAATGGCTAAATGTTATATTTTATTAGGGTTTTTTCCCAACATAACCAGTTTAGAGTTTTATTTATCAATTTGATGAGAAGGGAGGGGTTGCCTTAAATTTTCTTGTTTGTTTTTCAGAACTTCTACTTCAGTGATTATTCTTTTTTTAATTTGTTACTTCTTTTCTACATTTATAAAGGTTTTGTGTTCTAATACAGGATCAGTTTTTGTAAAAATGCCATACCCAGGTCTCATTCAGCAATCCTAGAGAATTATTATATCTAAATTTTCCAAAGTTCTATTCAGGTCCTTACCTTCCTTCTTGTTTATCTTTTTGTTAGCATTACCTAGATATGAAAGGAGTACACTGAGTTTCCCACTGTTATAGATTTCTTGTCTATAACTACCTACAATTCAGTTAACTTTTAAGTACTTAGATTTTATACCATATTAAGTATTAATGTTGGTTCATTATTTATGTATTTTAAGTATAATATAGTTTCTCTGAATATTTATTTTATCATTTCTATCTTTACTGTCTCCTTGTCTGAAATAATGGTTGCTACCCCTGCTTTCTTTTAGTTCATCTGAAGTATAAAAGATTTTTCTCTGGCCCCGATTTTAACTCGGTGAATATTTATGCTTCAAATGTTGTAAGCAGCATATTGGTGGATTCTGCTTCCTAATCCATTCTGGTTGGTAAGTCAAAAAAGTCAACATGTATTAAATACCTACTATTTTCCAAGCATGGTACTAAGTAATAGGGATGTAAGATAAGGTTAAAAAAAAACAGTTGCCATTCTCAAGTAGCTCAGTCTAATGCGGGTGATAACATGCAAAACTGTGTACAAATAAGATGTGGATAGCACAAATTGGAGGTGATCCCCGAGGAAAGGCACTAGCATTCCAGGATTCCATTCAGTAATGTTCTGATTAATTTTTTCTTTCTGAGACAATTGGGGTCACACAGCTCGTAAGTGTCTGAAGCTAGATTTGAACTCAGAGAGAAGAGTCTTCATGACTCCAGGTCTGGCACTCTATCCACTACACCACCTAACTGCCCACAAACAGTTACTAAGAAGAAACAAAAGTAGTCAAAGGATCACAAGTATCTTATTTCTCACAGGCACAAAAGTATGAGCTCTCTCTCATCTTATAGTCCCATAGGCACATGACAGGATGGTTGACTTGGATATACAACAGGATGCATACCCTGACTAACAGCCTACCTTCTTTAGTTTTAATAGTGTTTGACCAGCAAATAACCCTGGACTATTCGCTAGCCAATCAGAGAGGGTTATGAGCACTGACCAATTCCTCTTGTTGGTTTTGGATAAATACCATTGAAAAAGTAGACAAATGGTGGCCAGGATCAAGGAGCATACCACCTGACTTTCTGTGACAGGTGAGACAAACCTCTTCTTAGCTTTCTTCTCTTGGTATAATTTGGGATCATAGTTGGGGTGTCTCCAGAACTTATTACAAAGCCTTGCTAGAGCATTTGTGTGTGTGTGTGTGTTGTGTGTGTGTGTTTGCAGTTCACAATAAGTAGATGCCAAAATGACCTGAGTCAACTCTTCAATGTCTGACTGGTTGACAGTGACATTCTCAATGAGAAAGAGTACTGGCACCAACAGTTGGACCTTTACAAAATAGAATAGGTGGGTCAAAGGAGAAAAATTCGAGGATTAGTCAATTGCTAGGTTCCAGATGATAGAAGTGATTCCATGTTTGACCACTGATTAACCTACCTATGTACCAGGAACTTCCTACATACTCACAACTGACTAAGTCAACTACAATTAGGATTAGAGATGGAAAATTAGCAAACCATCAGCTTAGCAAACTTCATTTAATGCAGATGTATAAGTTGAGTAAAGTTTACTAATTACAGTGTCCTAGTTGTTGATGAAGGGGAAGGGAGGGAGGGGTGCTGTCCTGACTATTATCTATTTGCCTGAGTCTAAGGTCCTTCTCCCACTCAGTCACTGTGAATCTCTCCGGCCACAACAATCATATATATGGGAAGAGATTCAGGAGATCTGGGCTTTCCATAGGGGTAGACATTTAGCTGTATGTCTGACCCGCTATTGTATACTCATGGGATTATAGGGTGAGGGATCCATACATTTACATACCTGTGAGCAGCTAGGTGGCAGTGTGGGTAGAGTACCAAGCCTGGATCAAATCTAGCTTCAGACACTTGTGTGACCGTGGGCAAGTCACTTAACTCTGTTTGCCTCAGTTCCTCATCTATAAAAAGAAAAGGAAATGGCAAACCATTCCAGTATTTCTGTCAAGAAAACCCCAAATGAGGTCTTCGTGGACACAACTGGAAATGATGCAACAGCAGAGTATTAGACTGCCTGACTAGTCATTCTTTGAGTACTTGCTTATGTTCCTTCTTGGTACACCTTACCCACAATTCCTTGATGTTGTCATATTTTCCCAAAGTCATTTAATGTTGAAATTGGAAGGAGGACCATGAATAGATGAAAATATCTGCAAAGATTTCTATAAAAATTATTTTCTATGAGTGTAGAGTCACCACATCTGGGCTCTAATACTGATTTGGCAAATAAAGAAGGAAAAGTGGCTCTTAAGAAAACAAGAATAGGAAGAACAGCTGACCCAGACCAAGTATATACAGAAAGAGATCTGTGCTGGAGGTAGTATAGTTTTGAGAGTGTTGAGGGATTGGTTCTCAAGGCATCTGAAAGAGACAAGGAGAGTAAATGAGATAGCAGGGTGGTACCATGGACAGAGCACTGGGCTTAGGGTCAGTAAGACAAGAGTTTGGATCATATCTCAGATGCTAGCTGTGTGACCCTGAGCAAGTCACCTAATGTGTCTCAGCCTCCATGTATTCATCTCTAAAATGAGAAGGTTAGGAAGCCTACTGATTTTACCAAGCTTTCTGGAAACAGTTTTTCTTCCATTGGTTTTCACTGTTATATGGGGATGGTGTTGCTTATAATGATTGTCTAATACCTTCCTTGCTAAGATTTTAAAAATGAGTTTATATGGCTCGTATAGCTTCCTGCATAGCAAATAAATAGTGTTTGAAGGCTGAAGTATTTTCTGGGATCTTTTCCTGAGTGTAGATTTTTAAATGGGGAGAGGGAGAGAAAGGTGGAATAGGGATTTGAGACCATAAGGATATTGGGTACCTGAGTAGAGCAGGGAAGGGAGTGACAAGGAAGGAAAAAAAGCACAAAAAGTTAGAAATCAGATGTCATAGAATTCAGAGCATAGAATGTCAAAACTGGAAAGGACCTAAGAAATTAGCAAATCTAACTTCTAGTTTTATAAATAAAGAACCTGGTACCCAGAGAAGTTTTGTCCAAGGTCACTCATCAAGTAAGAAACAGATCTGAATTCCATCAATGAATGGTAGAAACAGACCAAGAACCTGGGTCTCCCAATTTTCAACACCATGAGAGAAATTTCCTTCTTCATATTTTTGCCTTGCCTTTTGTTGGGAGCCAAAGAGGTTTTTGATATTGAGGTCTCCTGATATCAAGGTAATTATCTGAAGTCCTGTCTCAGGCCTCTTTGGCTCCCAACAGCCTTTTGCACTGTATTTAACAGAAACACAGAGGTAAACTAAACCTCAGATGCCACTTAGTGTAGCAGCTTCATATTGTAGTTGAAGAAATTGAAGCCCAAAAGGTAGCTTGCCCAAGGTCACACAGAAAGTGGCAGAATTGACATCTGAACCTAGATCTCCTGGATTCTATGTCTAGTCCTCTTTCTACTATAGCATCATGGATTCATTTTTCTAACTGCTGAATTGCTACTGAATGAAAGTAAGAAGAAAGGGGGATGAGGGCTAACCATCTAGTAGGGGAAATTAAAAAAAAAAAGTTCCATCCCCACCCAGGTTCACCAACAATCCTGCTTAAAGTCCATAATTTTGCTTCTAAATGGGCATTTGATGTTCAAGTGATTTACACTTGACATTTTCAGAACCATCTTACCCTTCTAAACCAAGTACTGAAGGGAGGAAGGAAGGAAGGAAGGAAGGAAGGAAGGAAGGAAGGAAGGAAGGAAGGAAGGAAGGAAGGAAAAGTAATGAAGCATTCCTTGCCCTGAAGGTGCTTATGTCATACTGGGAGGCTTCAAAATAGGATCAAAATTTAAACTGGAAGGTTCTACAGTCCACTCTACCCCCAACTTCATTTTCCAGCCCCAGGGGGATTGATGACCTGTCCAGTTACTAACTGTCAGGAGGTAGATTTGATTTTAGATCTTCTGAATCCAGCGTCAGTGCTGTTTCTCTTGTACCACATACTACAAATATGTAGGGTGTTATGAAAAGTCTTGGAATAGTTTTAAGCTATTAAAGCTTAAATCTGTATAAATAGGTTACATGATACTTTGACAACAGGGTGAGTGCTATCATGTAAAGGAATCAACAAAAGCTTTTGGCAGGAGATGACACCTAAGTTGAACCTTAAAGGGAGCTAGGTATTCTTAGAGGCAAAGGGAAGGAAGGGGTTCATTTCAAACTATGGCTCTATCTCTCACATGATTGTAGTAGCAGAAGAGAGAAAGCTCTGTAAGCAGAGGCTCCTTTTGAACACAATATTAGGAGTTATCTTTACTCCACCAGATTGGGGTGGGACATGGCTAAGGTTGAGGGAATCATTTGTCAAAAGCCAGAAAGTATATTAGAGATCACCTGGTCCAAGCCCCTCATTTCATAGAGGAGAAAATAGAGACTCAGAGGGGTGAAATTACTTACCCAAGGTCATGAGTTGTAGGTGGCAGAAATGAAATTTGAAACTTCAATGAGTATGCTGCACTCCCTGTACTATATATTTCTTCTTTTCCCTAATGGGTGCATCTTGGCAAGGGAAGAAGATGACTCATCAGATCACCAGAAAATAGTTAATAGGGGCGGCTAGGTGGCGCAGTGAGTAAGAGCGCTGGCCTCGGAGTTGGGATGACTGGAGATCGAATCCAGCCTCAGAAAATGAGCACCCACACATAAATAATGACTAGCCGTGTAACCTTGGGCAAGTTACTTAACCCCAATTGCTTTAAAAAAAAGAAAATAGTTAATAATAATGTAAGCTTACATTTTCATAGCACTTTGCAGTTACAAAGTATTTTCAATAAAGACAGCTAAAAGTAGCACTTCAAAGTCGCAAAGCATTTACAAATATTATTTTGTCTTCAGGACAATTCTGTAAGGTGGGTAATAACAATAATTTTTATTAATAGCAGTTAATATGGACAATAATTAATGTTACAGTTATTAGAATAACCCTAATAGAATGTCAAAATTGGAAGGGACCTAAGAGATTAGCTAATCTAACTTCTAATTTTATAACTAAAGAACCTGGTAGAGAAGTTTTGTCCAAAGTCACTCAGCAAGTAAGAAACAGATCTGAATTCCATCAGTGAATATATGATATATACTATATATAATAACCAAAACAGTAATTAATAACATTAATTTTAATACTATTGTTATTATAGCTAGCACTTCTATAACACTTTAATGTTTGCAAAACTCTTTACAAACATTATCTCATTTGATCCTAAAATCAAACCAGGAAGTAGGTGCTACAACTATCACTATTTTGCAGTTGAGAAAACTAAAGCAGACAGAGGTTAAATGACCTGCCCAGAGCCACATGGCTGAGAAGTCTGAGGTCACATTTGAACTAAGGTTTTTCCAGCTCCTCTCTTAACACTCTATCCACTATTCTACTTCACTGCTCTTTCACTGCATTAGCTCTTCTTTGATCTCCAATAATCCAGAATGTCTTCTCCTACTTAATAAGAACAAAATGGGACTCTGAAAAGCATCCATTTCTTGATGTTTCTCAGGAGACGTGGAAAAGATGTCATTTCTTGCCAAATAGATCCTCCTGATGTTTCGTTTCACCAAAAATGAATAATTAACAATAAGAACTTGAAATAGTGGCATCCTATAAATAAAGAATGAGTTCAGAGTTTCTGAATCTGTCTGAGATGTCAGTTCCTGGGATAAAGAGTGCCATGTTCATGGGTCTGATTGGTTGGCTGCTTTCTCAAAAATACAGTGTGTATTATGTGATGCTAATCTGGTCCCTGCATGTATACCAAGCAGCCCTCCAGAATGTCATCCATCCTGTATCCATTGCCTCCTGAAATTAGATCTTGGGGGGAGGCCCACATATAGAGGAACAGTCACGAATTGACATGGGATAACTGTTGCCACATCTCTGAGGACGAGAGAAGACCAGTCAGTATGGATATGCCACATTCACTGAATAATGCCAGAGGGAAAAACTTGGCCGTTATTTTTATTTTATTCAGGGGGAACAAACAGGGGTAGAGGTGGGGAAGGATGAGGAAATAAAAAAAAGAAACTCTATAAGTTTGATGAGTCTATGGTTTAATAAGTCTATTCACCAGTATGCTTTGTGGTAGCAAAAAACTGGAAACAAAGTGAACACCCATTGTTTGGAGAAGAACTGAGCAAATTGAGGTATATGAATATAATGAGATATTATTGTACAATAACAATAGAAATGGGGAATTCAAAGATATACACAAAGACCTGTAGGAACTAATGAAGAGTTCCACAAGCAGGATCTGAGTCATAAAATCATAGATTTGGAGCTACAACTGACTTTAGAGGTCATTTAGCCCAAGTATTTCCTTTTATAGAGGCAGCTCCCACTAAGTGTCACTGTGGAGCACAAGGTGAGTTGCCCAAACTCATTCCCTTTTCTCTAGGAGAAAAGGGACATGAAAAAGTCCTTGCTGATACTCCTCTCTTAGCCTGTGGGCTTGATCTTCCTTCCTGGTCACTTTCTTCTCTCCCTCTTCCCTTCATCTCTCTTTCTTTCCTTGTAAATTAGGAAAAAGGGAAATACTTAACCTCTAGGTCCCACCAGCCTCTCTCAGGGAGCTATACCTGGCGGTTACAACCAACCAACTAATAGATCTATCAGTCAATCAATAAACATTTATTAAGCAGCTCATATAAGCAAGTCCTCATGGTTCAAGGGGCAGAAAGGAACTCCCAGATTCCATAGCAATTTTGATCTTCCTTTTCAAAGAAGAAATGCAAGCTATATAATCCAAATCATATAAAAAATGTTCTAAATCACTCAAAAAAAATGCAAAGTAAAGCAAGTTTGAAGTTCCACCTCATACAAAGATCACAAAGGTTGGAGGGTCTCAGAAAAACAAGCACACAAGTGCACTATTGCTGAAGCTGTGAATCAGTCCAGCCATTCTGGAAAGCAATGTGGAACTATGTCCAGTAACTTACCAAACTGCATACTATTTAACCCAGGTATACCACTATGCCATCAGCTATAGTACTAGCAAGCCTATTGTTGGGGCCCTTTAAGACTCTACCCAAACTCTGAGAACCCATGAAAAACTCAGGCAAAGGACAGAGTAACTCAAGCAGGGTTGGAGGCGCCTGAGCGTGTATTCTACTCCCGTGAGTTTGGGGTATTGAGTATGCACTGCTAACAGGGGAGCACTCCCCTGCCATGAGAAGCCTGCTACTGCTGAGGCACATGGGAGAACAGAGTCAGGGGAGGGGAAAGGAGCTAAAAGGAGGGAGGCAAGGTGAAAGAGGAGGAGGGAGAGAAGAGGGGATTGTGAACAAGAAAGAGATTAAACGGCAAGACATTACATCTTGGTATTAGGACTCGTTTGACTGTTTGGGAGGAGCAGGCTTCCCCAAGGGGTTCGTGGGGGCGAACCAGAGGTCGCATTGGGGCGACTAGGAAAGGAACTCTCCGAGGGGTTTCGGTGGGGCAACCATAAGGGTCTCAGTAGGGTGACCAGAATCAGGGAAGGCTATTGGAGTGCCGAAGAGGTGGCTGGAGAGATGAGTTTGTCATCAGCCCTGAAAGGTGGGCCCTAACAGCCTATATCCCAAAGAAATAAAAGAGAGAGAAAAAGATCCATTTGTACAAAAATAGTTTTAGCAGCTCTTTTCATGGTAGCCATTAATTGGAAAATCAGCTATCAGTCAATAGCTGATTAAAGGTAACAGAATATAGAAATTATTAAATGGGCAAGTTCAAAGAACTGAGTGGACTTTTATGAACTGGTTCAGAGTGAAATTAGCAGAACTAGGAGAACAATTTATGTGACTGTCACAATCCCTGGCAAAAGACTGGCTGTCCACAAAACCCTTTGGGATTTGTAGTTCTTTCCAGTTTGGAAGAGAGAAAACAGGATTAGTCCTCTAAGGAGGAGATGGGGAGGGGCGGTTCATACAAAGCTACAGGTTCTGTAGGACTCTTGAGAAAAATGAAGAGAGGAGAAGGGAGAGATGGCAATCATCCCAGGGCAGCAGCAAGATGTTGTTGTTGTTTATCCATCATTTTTAAGAGCATCAGTGACATCATAGGTGATGTCTTGACTTGCACATGAATTGGATTTAAGTGAGGCAAAGTTGTGCAAAGCCAGTAGCCTCACTCCCTCATCCAGAGTAATCAAAGTCCAGTGGCAAGACAACAGTCAAAATGACTGTCAATGACTCAGGATGCAGTGAATGACCTTGGCATCTTCAGTGCTTAATCAAATGCCACATCTTCAGTTCCCTTCTATAAGACTGTGAGAGATAATCGAGATAATCTTCATGTGAATGGACAAGCTGGGAGATGTATGTGACTGTGTGTTTATTAGTGTAGCTTGCTCAGGAGTAGGAGTTAGAAGAGAAGCAAGACCTCAGGGAGAAAAAGGAACACTGGGTGGGCCCTACCCTACCCTCCTCTAGCCTTACTTCTCATTGTGTTTTTCTTTTTTCTTTTCTTTTTGTGTCCTCAGCATTTCATTCTTTTATTATTATTGTTATTATTATTATTATTTTAACAAATGCTTTATTACCTTCTGGTTTACATCATTCATTTCTGCCAGATTTTGAGTTACAATTTTTCCCCGTTTTTGCCCTACCCACCACCCCAGAATCAGTCCCACAAGATATCCCCTCATCCAATCTGCTCTCTCCCATATCTTCTCCCATACCCCCTTCAACTTTGCCATTAGGGCAAGGTGAATCTCTGTGCCCCAATGCCTGAACATCTTATCTCCCAATTAAATGCAAAATAGTATTAATAATAGTATTTATATACATTTGAAACGTTTAATTTTAAAACTTCGAATTTCAGATCCATTCCCTTCCTCCCTTGTCACCCACTCGCTCTGGGAAGATAAGCAATTCAGTATGTGTTGTACATGTATAGCTATGCAAAACATTACCATAGTAGATATATTGTAAAAGACTGCTTATATTTCCATCCCACCCCCCACCTAGTCCATTCCCTACTTTGATCCTGTCCTTCTTCGAAAGTGGGTACTTCCAACCTCCCCTCCCTCCAAGTATGCCCTCCCCTCCATCATCCTCCCTCTCATCCCCCTTCCCCCTACTCTTCTGCAGGGTGAGATATCCCATTTAGAATGTTTGTCATTCTCTCCCTGGGCCAGATTCAATGAGAATATGGTTTTGCCTTTCTGCCTTCCTATTCTTCCCCTCCCCTGCAACTATTTCCCCTTGCCTCTTCTACATGAGATAGTTTACCCTATCCTGTCTCTCCCCATTTCCTCTTGCCACTTTCCTCTCTCACCTCTTAACTTCACCCCTTAAGTATCATCCCTTCCCACCAAATTCAACCTGTGCCCTCTATCCATGTATACCTGTAAACATATATACACACATTCACATATGTATTCATATGCCCATATACCCTTCTTCAGTTATTTTCATAATGAAGAAGGTTTCATCAGTCACAATTATTGTTTTTCCATGTAGGAATGTAAATAGTTCAACTTTGATAAGTTCTTTTTGATTTCTTTTCCCTGATTACCTTCTCAAGCATCTCTTGCTTCTTGTGTCTGAATGTCAAATTTTCTATTCAACTCTGGTTTTTACCTCAAGAATGCTTGAAAGTCCTCTATTCCACTGAATGACCATATTTTCCCCTGAAACAAGATACTCAGTTTTGCTGGGTAGGTGATTCTTGGTTTTAATCCCAGCTTTTTTGCCCTCTGAAATATCATATTCCATGCCCTTCAATTCCTCAGTGTAGAAGCTGCCAGGTCCTGGGCTATTCTGATTGTGTTTCCACAATATTGAAATTGTTTCTTCCTAGCTGCTTGTAGTATTTTCTCCCTGATCTGGGGATTCTGGAACCTGGCTATAATATTCCTGAGAGTTTTCTTTTTGGGATCTTTTTCAGGAGGTGATTGGTGGATTCTTTCAACCTCTATTTTGCTCTCTGGATCTAAAACATCAGGGCAATTTTCCTTGAGAATTTCTTGAAGGATGATTTCTAGGTTCTTTCTTTGATCATGGCTTTCAGGTAGTCCAATAATTTTTAAATTATCCCTCCTGGATCTATTTTCCAGGTCAGTGGTTTTTCCCATGAGACATTTCACATTGCCTTCTATTCTTTCATTTGTTTCAATATGTTTAACAGCATCTTGATTTCTCATAAAGTCACTAGCCTCCATTTGCTCCAGTCTAACTCTGAAGGAATGAATCTCCTCAGTGAGCTTTTGAGATTCCTTTTCCATCTGGCAAATTCAGGTTTTTAAGGCATTCTTCTCCTCATTGCCCTTTTGAGCTTCCTTTGCCATTTGAGATAGTCTATTTTTTAAGGTGTTATTTTTCCTCAGTAAGGAATAAGACTCTCATTTCATACTTTTCCTGCATCCTTCTCATTTCTCTTCTCAATTTTTCCCCCACTTCTCTTATTTGGTTTTTAAAATCCTTCTTAAGGTCCTCTATGGCCTGTAATCTGCTCATATTTTCATTTGGGGCTTTTGGTGCAGGAGTTCTGATCTCACAGACCTCCTCCTGTTCCATGCTTCAATCCTCTTTGCCCCCAAAATAGGAGTCTAATGTTGCATTTTTCTGTTTATTTTGTTTCCTTTGCCTAGGCATGTTGCCACTTAATTACTTGATTTTGGGGTTTGTTGCCACAGTACGAGTCTGCCACCAGACAGGGGAGCTTCTGTCCCAAGTGTTGGGGTCTTCACAACTTTCACAGGCATTAGTTGGGTGGCCTCTGTAAAGCCTCCATACGCTCTGGCAAGCTGAATACCCACCCCAGTCCTACCCCCCAGACCACAATCCACATCCAAGCAGGTTAAAGCAAGATCGATTAACCCCCAGACTGATTGCTGGATCTCCCTACAGTTCGAAGACCAGGAGCTGAAGCTGCCACTGAAGCTGCAAAATGTCGTTTGTGCCGTGGCTCATCAGCTGCTTCTTGCCCCCAGGGGAAGAAGTTGATGCATTCCCCAAATACTGGTCCCAAAGTCCATAGGGCACTAACCTCTCATTTTGTCCTAGGCATATCTGTGTTGATAATTCTGGAATTGCCACACCTGCTAGTGTTCTGGGGTCCCTCCAGCCGGCTGCTGGCCTGGCCACCCTGAGGCTAAAACCGAAGCTCAGGCAGGCCTGGGCCCAGCTCCCAGAGCATTACACCGTGCTGTGCTGGCGGCTCCCTGCAGGGCTGCTGGGCTGTCCTCAGTGGGAGGCTAGCTTCTCTGTGTCGTTCTGTGGGTGCTGGGGCTCCAGAAGTTGTTCAGAGTCCACCTTTTACATTGTTTGGAAGTGTTGTGGGGAGGAGCACCTTGGAAGTGCTGTTTCTACTCCACCATCTTGGCTTTGCCTTCTTCATTGTATTTTTCTTAAATTTATTCTGTTAAAGAATACATTCAGCAGGTTTTTAAAATTATTTTTCATAAATATCCTTGGTCACTGCTTATCAGACTACAGGATTGATATATATTATTTATATACTTATAATATGTTACACTTATATAATAAAGAGCAACAAATAATAAATATGTGTGTTTTTATGAATTAATATAATTATTTCTAATAATATATTTTATTATTACTTATTGCTGTTTGTTATAGAAATATAATCTCTTAATAGAATATATTTATAGAGAAATATTTAAATATTATATTATGACAAATTACAGCATAACACAAATGATAAAATTTACTATCTTGAATATTACATTAAAATAATTTCATATAAAATCTATGGTTGTATAATAACTATAATATATAACAAAGATATGTTTCTAATATAAATTTATATTCTAATATAAATTATACAATTATATATAATATAAATTCCATATATTTGTAAAATTAAATGTTTATAATATATAAAATCTGGATTGAAGTCAGAGGATTTAGATATGATTCCAGTCTGCTAGTTACTACCTAAGTGACCTTAGGACAGGTCACTTAACCTTATTTCCTCATTTGTAAAGTAAGGGATGTCCTTGAAAGTACTTTCCAATTCTAAATCTGTGAGCTTCTGATCTGGGGCAACCAGGTAGTGACCCCATTAGGCCCCCAGTCCTGTTCTAGTTCAACCTGACTCCCTCAGATTAACTTTCATAAAAATAAGAACTGTCACATCTGTCTCCCAGCCAGCCCCCACAGCTCATGAAAGTACCTTCTGTAGGCTGAAGAATCTCTTGCTAAAAGAATTACTCTCATAAAGTGCTCTGAATTGGATTCTGATGTGGAGTAAACCAGTGGAATTTTTCAATACACACTTTATATATAAAATCTGTAACCTTTCTCTTTTCACTGAAACTAAGCAATATTGATTCAGTAGGAATTTCAGGAAAGGGTTGTCAGGATTTAATAGGGATGAGCCTACATTTACCTGCAGTTTAAGGTTCTTAATGAAAGTAAAATAAAATAATAAAATGAAATATTCAAATGAAAATGCAATCTAATAATTTTAAGGTTTCTTTTTAATGAGCCAGATCACCTCCTGTACATTCTGTTTGACTCTTGTCCATTTACTCCCAAAAGTTTGCCATGAAAAAGGAAAAAAATAGAAGAAATGAAAAATATTTATTTCTCAGGTCTAAGTTTTTATAGTTATATGATGATGTAATGTCGTTTTTCCTCACATATAAGCAGCTTTGTCTTATTAATGTTCTCAGTCACAAAGCAATAGGGCACTATTGCAGGAGTGTTGACCCTGGAGTCAGAAAGACCTGTGTTCAGTTCTCACCCCAGATACATTGCTGGCTGTGTTAGCCTGGGCAAGTTACATTCAGTGCCCTAGGCAGCATTCCAAGACTGTAAATGCAGAGGGATTGCTGATCTTGATTGGTTGGAGAGGTTTCCTCAGTGGGAGCTGAAACCGTAAGTATAGACCAAACCCTTACTTAATTGTATTACATTAAAGCATTATAAATTATTCAGTCATTCCCCTGTTACTTGATAGTACGTTGTTTCAAGTTTTTTTGTATTGCAGATAATGTTGCAGCAAAGATTTTGGAATCTAGGGTCAACCATACTTACTTACAGGTCACCCCTTAGCCTACTACTTGATTTGTTTCCCTGTTTAAATTTATCCTGTCTTGGATGATCCTGAGAGAGGTATGTTTGGATTTTCCCTCATTAATTATTAAAATTCCAACAACTGTCAATCACCTATGCACAGAGCCCCCATCCCAGTTCATCAAATACTATTTATTTATTAAACTTGGGGAAAAAAATACTTTCCCAATAGTAGTTACTTTTATCCCTTGGTAATTTCAATCCTTTGATCTCCTAGAATTAAATAAATATTAAAGTTACTGAACATACAATTTATTAACAATGAACTCAATAATGAAAAAAGATATTGTTAATTATTTACAGAATTTTTTACTGAGAAAGATCATATACGAATCATCTCAAACTCTCACTGTAATGAAATGTGTCTTCTCTTCAGTCCTACACAATTTAGTATATTCAGGGTAACAAATAAGGTCTCTTCACAAAAAACTTTTCATTCTCCTTGCAAAATAAAGATTACAATAGTTTCATAAAGAAAGAAGCTATCTCCATCTTGTTTATCCATCTTCTCCAGCTTATTTCTAGTCTTGACAGAAAAAGTCTTTTCAGACTCTCTCAGCTCCGCACTCTAAATCAGGGCTGGGGAACCTGCATCCTCAAGGCCACATGTGGCTTTCTAGGTCCTCAGATGTGACCCTTTGACTGAATAGGGCTGCATTTGAGTGCCTGAAAAGGCCACATATGACCTTGAGGCTGCAGGTTCCCCATTCCTGCTCTAAATAGTCTCTCTCAAGGCTCACTACTCACAAAATTCTTTATACTATTTCTTCATAAAATAACAGTTAATGCAGTTCTAACCAAAAAGAAGTCTTTCCTTACCTTTTCTCCATCTTTTCCATAGTTTATCTCACAGATGTTCATAGATCAAAGTTAAATTCTCACACACTCTCCCTGACTCTGTAGTAAAAAATATCTCATAGAATGACAAGTATAACAAGTATAACTTCCTTTCCTTTTCAAAAAGACAGTAAGAATTTCTATACCATCCTTGGGAGAGGCTTTTGAGGCAATATTTACAATGCTACTATAAAAATTTCTATTAAACAAGTAGAAAAACTTATTAAGGATGATGTAGAGGTGATTAATTGCATTAAAAAAGCTAATTCTGTAAAACAAGAAACAATATAAGCGCACAAAGTAGATTGGAAAAATATTTATGACAAATAGGACCAATAAAAAATCTGGATGTCATGTAAGAAATTATTAAAAATTTACAAAGGCAAGTCCTGGTCCACAATGGAGAAATGGGCAAAGGAGAAAAACAAGTTATTAATAATCCCTTTAAAAATGATGAACATCACTAATAATAAAGATGTGCAAATTAAAACAACTTTAAGGTACTACCTCTGACTTCATAAAACTGGCAAAAAAGTAATTAAAAGAAATGAAACTCAATGCTGGCGGGCTTGTAGAGGAACAGGTATATAATTCATTGCTGGTAGAAATGAAAAATGAGTAGAATTTTTTTAAGGCAATGTGACTATTTGTAATGAAAGTTGCAAAAATAATTATACCCTTTGATCTGATAGTCCTATTGCTGGGAATAGAACAGGAAAATATTATCAAAAACAAACAAAAATTGAGCTCCCTGTTCAAAAAAACATTTTTCAATGGAACATCCCTTAGAGCACTTTTCATCATGGCCAGGTCTAGAATGTAGAGCCAAATGTCTGAAGACACATATCTTAACTAAGGGGGTTACCCATACCCATGCACTTAAATAAAGTATCTCTGTAGAAACTTGAGTGTGGGAGCAATCAGAAGGAGGAAAACAGCAGAAATCCACCTGCGCTCTTTGCCAGAGCATGGTCTCACATGACTTAAAGGGAATGTAGTTTTCAGTGCATGCTTATTGAAAACCAGGAAATGAGATTAATAACAATAACAACAACATTTATATAAATTTTTCAGAACACTTTGCAATATTATCTCATTTGATCCTCCCCACGCCCCTAGGAGGTAGGTATTATTTACAGATAAGAACACAAAGTGATTTGCCCCAGGTCACAGAGCTAGTAAGTGAATCTGAATTTTATCTTTGGTCTTTTTGACTCAAGGTCAGCACTCTGTAAACTGTGTCATCTAAATGCCTAGGGTTGGGGCCCCGGGATTATTGTGTAGTATTTGTCAGTAACACCTACAACATGAGAACAATATACTCCTGAAACTCTTTCAGTAGGATTGTTTATGGGTAACACAGGACAAGTCTTGAGCTAAATTAATCCTGATTTTTTTCAGGTATTTTCTCCTCTCCTCCCTCTAACCTTCAGTTAAATACGAATTGTTCACATGGCAAAGCAGATAACACTTGCAAAGAGATAAGCATGATATTTTATTCAGATATTTAATAGCCAGCTGGGTTTCCAAAGGAGATTTTTTTTGGCAGCATTACAGAAAATGGACAAACTATTAAGCCTAACTATTATAGATGGAGCACAGGCTGCCAAGCAGAATGGTCAGTCATCTTCTACACAGTAATTATTCTCTTCTTCCCTTATTTCCAGTTTGTTCCAAATGGCCAGGGGTTACAGAAACAAGCCAGTCAAGGACTGTGTACGTTGAGTCACCTATACGTGCTGGGATTCCCAGTCAGTCAGTCAGTCAGTCAGAGAACCACTGTGATTCAGTGATTGTGAATTCGAATGAGTGGTGGCCCTGGTGATGGAGGGTGGTAGAAAGCTCACCAAACTTGGAATTAAAAAACCCCAACTCTGTCTCTTCTAGCTCTGTGACCTTCGCAACTCATTTTAATACCCTGAGTCCCATCTCCTCATCTGTAAAATGAACATTTTGGACTAAATTACCTCTAAGGTCCTTCCTGCTCTATGACCTGTGAGTCTGGGCCCATCAGCCCACCAGCTCTTCCAGACCACATTACTATTATAGTTATGGTAGTATGATAGTGTTGTTATAACGGACACAAGTTTAATAGATTATCTCTTTTCAGAAAAAGCACAATGAGTGACCAAAGTTGTTAGTCACCAGTAGAGGCAGGACAAGATTAAATAAATGGTATATTAGAGGTAATCGGTGACCCAGCAGAAGAAGCAGTGGTTCTAGAGTCAGAAAGTGAAAGTTCAGATCCCAGCTCTAACTCTCATCACCCTTTTGACTTTTACCACATCACTTAACCTCTCTGAGCCTCAGTTTCCTAATATGTATATAACATATTTAATTGGTTGCTCTCTGAAGTCTTTTCCAACTCTGGATCTATGATCCAACCACACAGTGATGCCATGGAGTAGATGCTACTATCAAAGGTCCATAAGAAAGTACATTTTAGAAATAGAAGGGACTTGAGGGCCCATCAAGTCCAACATCCTCATTTTATAGACAGGGTAACTGAGGCACACAAAGGTTAGGTGATTAGTTAAACAACCAGTAGATGTCACAGCTGGGATTTGAAACCACATTTTCCTGACTCCAAGTCCAATGTTTTATGTACTCTGCCATGTTGCTTCTCTGGGATCCCAGACATAAAAGAACTATAGCTGCCCCTGGGAAATGACCTTCCTGTGACCCGAAAAAAATCCAGTTCAGTAACCTATCTCTTGACATTACTGTACTCAGATTCATAGTCTCAAAGACTGTCAGAACTGGAAGAGGCCTTAGCGATCATGTTAAGTTCAGCCTCTTTACACAGGTGTCAACTGTCATAGGGAGGCATAAATATCTCTCATACTTGGTAATTCAGTGGGAACCATTCTACAAATAGGAAAAATGTTATGAAGTATCCTAACCTCCTTTCCTGGTACCATCTTAGTTAGTGATAATTGATTGTTGAAAGTTGTGTCTTCATCTCTTCCCCTTCTTGACATTGTCCTGGTTATCATCTGATACCTCCTAGTTATTTACATGGGGAGGGGAATGGTGGGCTAACCTGACATTCCTCTATCTTGTTCTTACCAACACAGAAAGGATCTCCAATGAGGCCTAAGGGATAACTTCTTATGATAGAGGACAGGAACCCCTGGTTCAAAAATGTGGATCTCAAGAAACCAAGTAAATTAACTTATTAAAGAGACAAGAAAAATATTGTAAATATTATAGTGTAAAGGAGATCTCCTCCTGGATCACTACTTTGTTATGGCAGAAGGGCTTTTGTAGCTCAATGAAAATATGAGATATGCCATGTAGGGTTATCCAAGACAGGTCTGTGGAGAGTTCTGACAAAAGGGAATCCACTGGAGAAGGAAATGGCAAACCACTCCAGTATCTTCACCAAGAAAACCCAATGGACAGTGATAATGGAGGCTAGAAGGACCTGGCTTGTCATGGTACACAGGTCACAAAGAGTTGAACATTGACTGAAAGCCAAACAACAACAAAAAGAGAAGAGGGAAAGCAGCTCAGTCAATACCATCACAAAATTGAATCCCAAATAATGAGATGTTAATATGGTAACAAGGTGCTGCTACCCAGTGATCCTTTTATAAATATGAAAAGTCATTTCTCTGACTGACTCCATTATCAAACTTGGAATCAGGTAGTTGGAGAGTTGGATTTGACACCATATGTGGAAAATTTACAAAGAGAGAGGTAGAGCAAGATTATTAAAATTTTTATAATAGCAAATTCAAAGCCACAATGGAAAAATCATCTTCTCTTCACCCGATGGGGTCAGTCTGAACCTCCTTGTTCCAAATGGACTCCTTCCTAGCAAAATTTCCAGTAGAGCAGCCATTTGCATTACCTCCAAGTAGGTGTAGGCTGACCAAAAGTGATAGGCAGGGTTCTGGAGTTTTGCTCTCTGATAGAGCTTCCTGTCTCTCATTTATCCCAGCCACCATTGCTACCCCAACCTAATGATCTTCCCCTCTCCCCACCTCCAGGCTCAATTACTGCTCCATTTCTCTCTTACTTGTGGACCACTGCAGGAATTGAGGAGCCTTCCAGCCTCTTCTATTAACTGGTTACAAGAAAGCTAAAGGGCCTTTTCCCTTCTAGGACACCCTGAGGGAATAGCAAAGCCTTAGCTTACTAGTATCTCCATCTTTCCCTCACTCTTTCTCCCTCTCCCCCTTCTCTCTCTCTCCCCTTTTCTCTCTTCACCTGTCTCGCTGTCTCTGTGTATCTCTCTCTTTTTCTGTTTCTCTCTCATGTTGGAGCTGACTAAAATCAGAAAAAATACTTCACCATTTAATTAACATAGAACCTTCTCCTTCAATATATTTCCATTAAAGTTTTCTTAAAATTCATTGATGTTTTGTGGAGTGCTACCCTTAATTCTAAGATGGATATGAGCTAAGCATTCTCTTTGGATAAATATTTATGAACCTTATATTTCTAGGAATTATTAAGGAGGGGTAGTAAATATTAGGGTGTTTTTAGGAGGGGACTCCTGGGATTTCATTTGTGTAGAGAATTTTTATCCAGGAAACTTCCTCTACCAATGCAGAATTGCACCTTCTCGGCACCTTAGTTTTAGCAAATTTCCTAAAATGTAGATTGAAACTTTTTTTGGTTGTGGCCAACTTAGTTTTGATTATATATATTCCTTACAAGGGCTTTGCTCTGCTTTGTTTTTTCAAGGAATGTTGAGGTGAGGAGAGAAAGTGGATTTTTTATTCATTGAAAAAATTAATTAATTTTTTTTTTAGCACAAACAAGTTGCCCAAAGCACTAAAAGACTGAATTATTTTCCCAGGGTCACATAGACAAGATGTGTTAAAGGCAAGGCTTGAACTCAGGTCAGCCAGGCTGGGTCTCCATCCACCAAACCATGATGTTTCTCCAGTTGTTTTTATTAGGTTGTCGTTGGGTTTTGTTTTTTGTTGTTGTTGTTGTTGTTGTTGTTGGGTTTTTTAAAGAATACTATTGAGAATTTCCCCAGTTATAAAATAAAGATTTTATTTCTATTACATAGAAGCCCTTATTGGTAGATTTATGTGTTGTTGAGCTAATGATTTCCCTGATGGTCTGTGTGCATAGCTGTTCAGCATATGCTAACTGTCAGACTGGCTCCTGAGCTAAGAATTCCCATATAGTTTTGTGGGGATCAGTTTTGCTGGCATGTTAAGACCAAAGCATTTAAGAAATGTTTGTTGGATGCAATTGAACTTCATTGTATTGTTTAGCACTGAATTAAACATAGTCTAATGCTCCCTCTGGAAAGGTTGGAAAAGGGAAAGGGAAGAGACAGAGGCAGGCAGAAAGAGACAGAGACAGAAAGACAAAGAGGCAAAGGCAGAGACAGAAAGCCAAAAACAGAGATAAAGAAACACAGAAACAGAGAGGTGCATAGAGAGACAGTGAAAGACAAAGACAGAAAAACAGAGATAGAGACAAAGACTGACAGGGACAGAAAGTCAGGTTTCCACAGCATCCCTTGGACACCTGATGAAGACAAAGGGCTGGACTTGAAGTCAAGAAAGAACTGGCTTTGAAATCCTCCTTCATATATTTATATTGTGACTAGGAGAGAGTCATTTAACCTCTCTGCTCCTTGGTTTCTTCATCTATAAAATGGGGACACTAATCCCATAGGAATGTTGTAAAGGTTACATGAAATGCTATGCCTGAAGGAATTTGCAAACTCCAAAGTACTATATCAGCTGCCACGAGGTACTCTAGCATCTTACATTTTCTTTTTCTTATTGGTCTAGGGGCAATTTCATTCATATAGGGAACTACTGGTGAGGAAATTCTCAAGCAAAGACAAATCAGCAACTATCTGCAATTTACCTTCATTAACAGTTGCTTGGGAAGGGGGAGGTAAGGAAACAAGCATTTATGAAATGTCTGTTATGTGCCAGGCACTGTGCTAAGTGAATTACAAATGTCTCATTTGATTGTAGGCATGTGCTGGAGTTAGCCCTAACTAACATTGAGAGCCAAAAGTTAAATCTTCAGTTTAGGAATTTATACCTCAGAATTTAGTTATTGTTATAAATCAGGGCTTGATCTTTTGTTTTGTTTATTTTTCAACTTAAGAAAGTGCTAATAATGCAGATTAAACATAAAAGTATATTTATACATGTTTTCCCCAGAGAGGCTAGTTGTTAAACTTTTGCCAGTACACCCCTGTATTATGCCTGGGGCACTGAGAAGTGATCTGCATAGGGTTCCTTGGTTAGAATATATCAGAGGTGGGGCATCGAGGTGGTGCAGTGAATAGAGCACAGGCCCTGGAGTCAGGAGGACCTGAGTTCAAATTCAGCCTCAGATACTTAACACAAAAACGAGCCATGTGACCTTGGGCAAGTCATTTAACCCCAATTGCCCACCAAAAAGCAAAAAACAAAACAAAAAAACAAAAAACCTAGAATATATCATAGGTAAGCCTTCTTGACACATAGAGTAGTTCTCAATCTGATAAACCATATTGCATTTTTTAAAATAGTTACACTGACTTTCACATAAGAAAATTCTTCTCGAGGTAGAAGCAAAAGTGTGAAATGCTAGAACAGCCCCCCACATTTGACCTCTGAAGATGCCCCCCAATTTTTGTGCATCGTTTTTACTTGATTTTTGGAAGCCACTTGACCCAGAAAGTTGGAGCCTGGTACTAATGAGGATGAGGCCATAGGCTCCATGTCCATAATGACCACACAGCTTTCCATGGAGAAACATCTTAGAGAAGAGCACTGCCCCTAAAATATACTCTGCAGCCTTAATCCTGATGTGAATGACAGAATCATACCTTTGGATCTAGGAAAGAAATTAAAGAGCAAAATCAGAGTTAGTGGATGGTGCTTGACACATAGTAAGTACTTAACAAGTACTTGCTAATAAGACCTTACTTATTAAGTACTTGCTTAAAGTACTTTACTTAATAAGTAGTTATTAAGTAATTACTATGTGCCAAGTTCTGGGGACACAGATTCAAAAGCAAAAATGGTAGAACTACTAACCCTAATTCTGATCTTTAATTCACTAGCAATTTGTGGGAGGCAGCACTTGCTTAAAGAATTGCTTTAGTAAAAAGTACTTACTTTTTAAGTACTTAATAATTACTTGACTAATTATTAATTGTACTTGTTAATTGCTGTTTAATCATGTCTAACTCTTCGTGACACTGTGGACCATAATGTCCATGGAGTTTTCTTGGCAAAGATATTGGAGTGGTTTGCCATTTCTTTCTCTAAGGCAGGCAAAGGCTAAGTGACTTGCCCAGGGTCACATAGCTAGTAAGTATCTGAGGCCAGATTTGAACTGAAGTCTTCTTGACTCCAGCCCTGGGGCTCCATCTACTGAATCACCTAGCTATTAATAAAATTCTAATGAAATAGTTATTTTGTACTTAAGGTAAATACTTACTTAAATAATTACTGTGAGCTAAGCACTACAAAGTAAAATAAAAAATGATGGAATTACTAAACCTAATTCTTATCTTTAAATGACTAGCAATTTATGGGAGGCAGCACTTTCTTAAAAATAAGTACTTAATAATTTTTAAAAATCTATTCATCCTTATTTTACAGAAAAGGAGATTGAGGCTCTAAGAAGAAGTGATTTGTTCATGAGACTTTTCTCAGTATGAGGATAGTTGAAGGGAATATATATGTGTATATATATGTATACATACATATATATGTATGTATAAGAGGGTATATGTGTATACAAATACATATGTGAGTGTGTATATACGTGTATACATGTATATATAGACAGAGGGCACAGGATCAGTTGAATAGGAAGGGATGATATCTAAAAAATAAAATTAAGAGGTGAGAAAGAAATATAATGAGATAAGGAGGAAGGGAGAGATAGATTAGGGTAAATTATTTCACATAAAAGAGGCAAGAGAAAACTGTTACAATGGAGGGGAAGAGAAGGAAGGTGAAAGGGAATGGGTCAAATTACTCTCATTGAATTTGGCTTAAGGAGGGAATAACATACACACTCAATTGGGTATCTTACCCTACAGGAAAGTAGGGGGGGGGGGTGGGGGGTGTGGGGGGGTTTGGGGGGGGGGTGTTGGTTTTGGGGGGGTCAAAGTAGAAAATAGAATAAGTAGGGGGCAGGATAGGTTGGAGGGAAATATAGTTAGTCTTTCACAATATAACTACTATGAAAACATTTTGCATAACTACACATGTACAACCTATATTGAATTGCTTATCTTCCCAGTGAGGGTGGGTGAGGAGGGAAGAAGGGAAAGAATCTGGAAACCAAAGTTTTAAAAACAAATGTTAAAAAAAATTTTAATTGTTTTTTACATGCAACTTGGAAATAAGATATACAGACACTGGGGTATAGAAATCCATCTTGCCCTACTAGAAAGTTAGGGGAGGGATTTGGGGGGATATAAGAGAGAACAAATTGGGGGAAGGGGTATTCAGTAGGCTCACTATCTTGGAATGGGGGGTAGGAGAAAGACAGGGAGAAAATTTGTAATTCAAAATCTTGTGGAAATGAACATTGAGAACTAAAAATAAATTTTAAAAAATACAAAAAAAAAGTGATTTGCCAAATAGGTAGCAAGTAACAGAGCCAGAATTTGAAACCTCGTCCCCTGTATCCAGACCCAGTCCTCTGCTCTACATGATGCTGCCTCTTATAAATTGCTAGTAGCAAGAGGTAACAGGCAGGAGAGTAGCAGTGACAGCTCACATTCTACCATCATCACCCTTTCTCCCCCCCCCCCCCTTACTGGAAAAACACCATAAAATGCTTGTCTTGTTGACAGGGGGTCAGTGGCATCACCTTCCCAAATGTGCAGAGCATCTTCTTCATTTTAAGCACGTGCCCATATTCCCTGGGTTGTCTTTCCAAGGAACTGAGAATTACTGGGTATTAAGAGCAAGCTGCCAACTAGAATGCAATGTGCCCTCAGTCAGCTGCTTCTGCACAGCCTTCAGTCCAGCTTGTTCCCTATACTCCCTCTCTCCTCCCAGAATACCAGATGTATTCTGGTCACTGGAGTTCATTCTCGGTAATACTTCACATCTGAAAAAAGAAAGACAGTTTCTGAAATCAAGCTCAGGCACGAATCTGAAACTATGGCAACCTAAAACACTTCTTTTACCTTTGTGTCCCAATTAAAAGTGTTTTGTTGGTTGCTAATTGGGGTGTTTGCTATACAAAGTGAATTCATCAAAGCTGTCAGTGCCACTTGAAATGTCCTGCTCACACAAACTGGTATCTTCAGCCCAAGCCTCTAACCCATACCTAGACCCTTTAGTTTGTCCACCAGATAAGCAAGGTAATAGAATATGCAGTTTAACATACCCCTGTTTGTTTTTTTGTTTTTGTTTTTGTTTAGATTCCTTCAAATCTAGCAAGTGTATGGAACAGAAAATGTTTGACTGGTGAGCAGGGCTAGTTACTCCCTCATGCATGGTCCTCATTCTCATCTAGACAGCAATACTCTTTTCCTAGCATTTCCCTTAGGCTTGACTTTCTAGTCAGTGGGTTCAGGTCTGCCCCTCAGAAAAAAAGGTTTTCCTTTCAAACCTTCAGGTGAAGAACAGTGAGATTAAGAAGGACATGAAACAATTGACTTTTTGAAAAAGCTGTTCCAGCTTGCTTATAAGCCTCTTCCCACCAGGACTGATGACTCACATACATTTAGGTATTGGTCTGGATTTAAAAATTCATTGTCTGCTTTGGTGAAGCTATAAAAAATGTGAATAAGTAAAATTGCTTTTGTTCACTCAAAACCCCCGATTTTTCCAGGAAAAGTCACAGCAGTAATAAAATCTATTTATCTTTCTCCCCATGTACCTCGACACCCATTGCCTTTCTTTCAGCTGCATTTACCTAAAGGACATACATAAATCAGCAATACAACAAGTGACCCCATTATCTTAGAAAATGAGAGAATGGAAGGGAATCCAAGGATAGGAGAAACCAATATCATAAAAAAAAAAAGATAAACAGAAAATGAAGGGGTTGGAATCATAATTTTAGACAAAGTGACAGTAAAAATAGACAAGATGAAAAGAGATAATCAGGGAGCCAACATTTTGCATAAAGGCATCATAGATAATGAACCAATATAAGTAATTAATACATTTGCACCAAATTCTATAGTATCTAAATACTTAAAGAAAAGGTAGTCAAACCACAGAGAAAAATAAACAGCAAAACTTTAATAGAAGGGGACTTCAGCATATCTCTTTCAGAATTAGACAAATCTAACAAAAACATAAACAAGATAGGAGTTAAGAACCAAAATAGGACTTTAGAAAAGTTAGAGATAATAATCCAATACTCAAGTTGGATGTGTGTGCATATATGTGTGTGTATATACATGCATGCATGCACACACATGTGTAAGTCAGCTTCCTTGAGATGATTTTTAAGCCCATGGAAGTTAATAAAACTATTGAGAGAGTTTTTATGGAGGAGAGCCTACCATGGAACTTTGGGGAACACTCACAGTTAGGGAGTATGATATGGATTTTGAAGCAGCAAAGGAGATTCAAAAGGATTGATGAAATAGGTAGAAGAACCAGGAGAGTGTAGTGTTGCAAAAGCCCAGAGAGAGTATTCAAGAAGAGAGTATTCATCATTGTCAACTATATCAGACAGAGTGAGATGGATGAGGACTGAGAAAAAAATCAGAAGAAAAAAAAAACTTGAAAATTGAGAGATGGATGGTAATCCAAGAGAGTATTTTCAGTTAAATGATGAGGTCAAAAGTCTTATTACAAAGGGCTAAGGACTGAGTGAGTACAAAGAAAATAGAGGCAAGTGTGGTCAGGTTTTTCAGGGAATTTGGTTGAAAAGGAAAGGAAAAATATAGAATGATAGCCTGAGGGGATTATAAAGTCTAGTGAAGGTGGGGGGGGTGTTTTATTTTGTTTTGTTTTTTTAGGATAAAGTTTTAACATGTTTAAAGGCATTAGGGAAAGAATTGGTAGAATGAGCATTCAAGAAAGGAGATAAGGCATGATTAAGGTTGCCTTCTGCTAGAGAAGATAGGAGTGAATGTAGAGAGTTTTGCACTGGAAGGGTGAAGGACCATCCCTTTGCCAGAGACTGGGGGAAAGAAGTAGGAAATGATGTCATTGAGTTTTTGAGATGAAGAGAATGGGAGAAAGGAGCACTTACTTTGAATGGCCTCACTTTCATTAGTAAGAGGAAAGGTCCTCAGCTAAGAGGGTGGAGGGAAGTGTTTAGGGGAAGTGGGGGAGGCCTGAGAAAGGAAAGGAAGGTTTAAAATAGTTTCTATGGGAAATGAGACAAGGAATCAATTAGGAAGGAATATAAAGACTGCCTTGCTACAATGAGGACCCAGTTGAGACTGCATAACATGAATTTGTAATGCATCTAGTAATTTTTAAAGAGTAAGTGAAGCTGTTTCTTATAGTGTGTGTTAAGCAGTTATAGGAGATAATGAGATACTTCCTTCTTCCCAGGTAAAGCTACACACATTTCACATAATTAAAATCATAGTTTATACAGCTTGAGATACCTTTTACTCCCACATGCATAGGTTTTGTGCCTGTTATCTTGCTATAGCTTAGAAAAAACTAATTATATACTTGACAAGTATCAACAAAAAAAGAAACTTTTCATAAAGAAGATAAACAGAAAATGATGGCTGTATATGAAACTGTGATTCTCTTTCATACAGTCGGGGTTTTTTTTAAAGTATATATTAATATAGCAAAATAGTATCCCGACTCCTCCACTTGCCCAACTCCCATTTTGTGAATTTTTGGTCTTGATTTTGAAATTAGCCTTTCTATCTTGTCCAGGCTAAAAGTAAACAGGACTGATCCCAAAGCTGATTGGCACAGAAGCTTTAGTCCATTCTGGTGTTCTGACTTGAGCCATTTTGCCTCTTTTTAGGCAGTCCTGGTGGCCTTGAGTTGCTAGGGATCAGCCATATTAGGTATGGAAACCTGATCTTAAGCCTACTTAAGCTCAGAGCTCCAGAACTAAAATGATCCCCCAGCCTCAGCTTTCCCAATCAGCAAAGATTAGAGGCATGTGCCACCATGCCCAGGCTTTCTGCCAAAAGGTGGAAAGCGTGATTCATCATCGCTCTTCTGTAATCATGATTGGTCATTTCATTGGTCAGAGTTCTTAGATATTTGACAATTGTTTTCCTTTAGTATTGTAGTCATTATATAAATTGTTCTGGTTCTGCTCACTCCACTCTGCAGCAGTTCATGCAAGTTTTCCTAGGTGTATCTGTATCTTTTCATCATTTCTTATTAATATTACATTATATTCAGATAGCCTAATTCAGCCATTCCCAGTTCATACAAACTCACTTTATTTCCAGTTCTTTATTATAATAAAAATTGCTATCATAGATATTTTTATGCATATGGGTCATCTGTCTGATCTCTTTGAGGTATAGAGAGCTTTCTCTTCAACCCTTTTCCTCATCTCACATCTCTCTGACATCATCCCTCACTATTTCTTCCATCACTGAGTTCTCTGTTGAAGGGTTAGCTCTTTTATTGTAAAGGCCAACCCCTCTACATTCACCCTTAAGCCCATTCCCTTATAGTCTTCTCCAACTAATTGCCCCCACCCTCAAACCCAACCTGATTTTAATCTTCACTCTCTCCATTGACTGGTTGGTTCCTTGCTGCCTACAAACATACTTTTATCTTTCCCATGTTTAAGAAACCCTCACTATATCTTATTGTGTCTTTTTGTACATATTCTCCTTCCTTTCTCAGCCAAACTTCTGAAAAATCTGTTCACCTACCTTAGTCGAAGTGTCTTTCTTTACTTTCACTCATCTTTCTTTATTTTCACTATCAAACCCTCTGCATTTTGACTTCCAACCTCATCATTCAACTTAAACTGCTTTGAGTCAAGTCAACAAGCATTTATTAAGTGGGTTGTTGTTTTTTTTCATATACCAGGCATCGTGTTAAGCACTAGGAATACAAAGGCAAAAGGGGAAAAAAATTTCCCACGATCAAGGAGATCAGTCTAATAACTCTCTCTAAAGTTCTTGCCTCAGAGTTTCAGTGGGTCCACAGGAATGTCTGTATTTAGACCCACTAACCAGAGTTTAGGTTGACTACTACCACCCTTGTTTCTCAAGGCCCTCCCCTACCTGTAGCCATCTGGCTAAATTTTGGTGCAGTCCTAGATTGGATGCAGAGGCTTACTTACATTTCTTTTCAATTTTCTTGATAATTATTAAATCTATGACCCTTTTTAGATTTTTGCTGGAGTCAATTTGGGGAAGCTCAACTACTCTGTGAGCTTTCATGTCACCATCCTAAGCATGTCCTCTTTGCTGTAGCTTTTCTGACAGTGGGGGGTGGGGAGGGGGAGCCTCACCTTTAGATCACCTTTCCTAGAGAATGGCCTATTTTGTACCAGTTCTTCTTTGCTGCAATGTTGTCCTTCTTTCATACATTAGAAACAACTGTCTCCCAAGGCTCTCTGCTGAACACCTCTCTTTTCTCTGACTTTCTGCTTTAGAGAAAAAAGTAACTTCCCATGAAAAAGGACCTTTCGTCCTATCCAAAGACATTTCACTGTCTCCCCCTCCCTCCTTTAGTTCAACTGAGATATCCTCATATTGGTGTCTTCAGGGGTGAATAGGGACAAGGTATAACTGCTCCCTGACCTCCTTATAAATTGGATCCCCTCAAAATGGAGCAACCATTTTATACCACTTCATACTTTCTTTGGACATTTAATATTAGTACTGCATTAGAAACTCTAGAGGGTGGGGGTGACGAATCTAATAACTAAAAGAAATAATCAATTCACAGAGAAAGAATAGCAAAGAAGAGGGTAAAAATTTACCCTTTTACCATGTAAATTGGATTAGATAATCACAAATCTATCAAACTTTTTGCAAGATCTCAGGGAACCTAAAAGAAGAAAGATTACTCAAATCTCCAGAGGGCATTACAAATGAAGGAACACAAAAGACTTAATCTGGGTGAAAAAAATAAAAATTACATTCTACCTAACTTTTCCCAGTAGATTGTAAACTTACATTTTTTTCCAAAAGCTAAGAGTGGTTTATTTGTTGTTTGTTTGTTTGTTTGTTTGTTTTTGGAAGGGGACCTTCAGGTCATTGGTCTGTCCCCACCTCTACCCCTTTTTGGTTTGTTTAAAGGACACTTTTCTCAGCAAAGACTCTAAAGAAAACTTTTTAAAAAAACTTGTTAATCTTTCTGGCTCTGCATTATAAGTCCTTTCTTCATAGGAAGCTGGGGAATTCTAGCCAGTCTGGATTTTACAGAGTTGAATTTGATGCCCAGAGCCATTTCATATTGGTTGCCCATCCATCAAATTGGCTGGACTAGTCTCATAAGGAACCAGCCACCTACAGGATACAATTTCAAGGGCACCAGGAAGGCTCCTCATTGCCCAAGACCCAAACACCTCCATAACCAGCAGGAGCAGCAGTTGATTGATACCTGAGTCCTCCATGGAGTTACTATTTGGGGGTAACATTTTTAATCCCTGTCAAAAGTGCTAATGTTCCTTGAAGCAGATAACCCTTAAAGCTCTGTGAGTTCCATTTTTCTCCTAAGTTAAATGAGGTGTTAGAACTAAAGGATCTTTAAGGTTCCTTTCCTGCTTTGACATTCCATGGGACAGTTGACAAATCAGTGTGAATGAGTTTATCAGGTCCTTTCCTAGGAGGAAGTTTCATTGAGCACGGAGGAAGGGGGAAAGTATAAGACTTGGAGAAGACAATGGAAAAGAACACAGAAAAAGAGAGACTTGGGAAGCCAAAATCAAGCTTTGCCTGTTAGAGTCTGTTGCCCAGGGCCAGCTTGCAGACAGAGATGATCACTTCTGCTCTCTCTCCTCATCTCACATTGGGAGGAGGAATTAAATTGACCCCATCATATCTGTCTACTTCTGGGGGAGAAAAGCATCACCTTTCCCTGTACAATGTAGAGCTAGAAGAGAAGCCCAGGTGGTTTCATAGAAAAGGAATCCAGGTAATTCTGCTTGGCCCCAGAAGACAAAACTAAGAACAATGGATGTAAGATGTAGATTGGCAGATTTCTCAACTCAGTGTAAGGGAAAAAAGAGGTTAGCTTCCATGGAGTAGAATGAAAAGTGGGGCCATTGGATGAGAAAATGGCTTATAGCCAAGACATACAATAAAGCCATAACTGGAACCTTCCCAAGTAGAAAAAGGTTATTAGGAGAATCACATTAATCACAGTGATTAATCTGGAAACAGGGTTTTTATCATATAAAAGGTTTAGAAGAGTATATTCACACACACACACACACACACACACACACACACTCCAGTATTGCAAAGGATAGTGATTCAAAAGAGATGACAAATACTGAGGACATGACTGAAAAGGCAGAAACATGGAATGGAGAAGGAAAAAAAGGAAAGAAAAAAAAGGAAAAAAAAGATAATTCTAAAAAGTCAATGTTCTAATGAGAACATTGTTTAGGATGCCAATCTATTTACAATATGGTCCAATCAAAGACAGACACCATTCCTCCCAAATCCCAGGAAGCTCTCCCAAGACAAAGAAAAGATAGCTGTTAAAAGCCACTCTGGTAGTCAACTTTCTAATTACTGGCCTCTCTACACTTAACTAGGCTGATCCTCAGATGACAGTTTTTCACTGGTGAAAGCCTTTCCAGTTTGGTAAGTCCTTCTAGAATTTGTCAAGATCCACCCACATAGCTGAGACCTGTTATGTTCTCTGAATTGGTCTGGGTATTTCCCAAATGACTTCTGAGTACTCTGAACCTGCCTGACCCTCAGTCCTTGAAAGATCACTTCTTTTATGAACTCCTGTAACATTTTGTGCTGGTACTAGATGATTTATCCCTTACCCTCTCATGATTTGTATTGGTAGTTATTTTTTCTTGAAAGGCAGCATGACTTGGTAAATATAGTACTTGACTGAAACTCAGGAAGATCTGAGTTCAAATCCCAACTGACACTAGCTAGCTACATGACTATGGGCAAGTCCCTTAAACTCTGAGTCTTAATTTCTTTACCTATAAAATGGGAATATCAGTACCTCTAGTGTCTGCTTCACAGGGTTTTTGTAATGTTTAGATAAGATACTATATGAATACAAACTTTAATTTATTTGAAAAATATTATTATTATTATTATTATTATTATTAATCTAGACCTGAAACACAAATCTCACTTGGGATATTTATGTCATTGTCTTCAATGGCTTTCTGTACCTGTGACAAAGATAAGCAGTGATAATATGGTACTTCAAATTGTCCATGATTTTTGCTGGTATGAGAACTTCTTTCACTGACAAAGTCTAGATTCTCCCAGTAGGCTTCATCCTCAAGCTACGGCATCATCTCCTCAAGGGGGACATATGTATTTTGTACTTCTCTCCTGACTTCCAGTCTCACATCTCCAACATCCCACACTAGATAACCCTTTAGATCTTAAACTCAGGATGTCTGAAACTGAACTCATTCTCTTTCCTCCAAATCCCTACGCCTCTATTACTGTTGAGGGTATCACCATCCTCTCAGTCACCCAGGCTCACAGCCTAGGAGCCTTCCTGGACTCCTCACTATTTCTCATCCTCCATATTCAAACTGTTGCCAAGGCTGGTTGATTATTCCTTTGCAAATTAACCTTTGTAAAAGGGAGCATATACTCCCTTCTCTCTCCTGAAACTGCCAGCACTCTGGTGCAGGCCCTCATCCCCTCACTCCTAGATTATTATAACAGCTGACTGGTGGGTCTGGCTCAAATCTCTCCCCGCTCCATTCCATCTCCACCCATCTGTCAAAATGATCTTCCTTCAGGTCTGATCATGTCACACACACACACACACACACACACACACACACACACACACACCCCTCCAGTGTCTCCCTATTACCTCCAGGATCAAATATAAAATCCTCTGTTTGATGTTCAAAGTTCTTCATAACCTGGCCCCTTCCTACCACCTTTCCAGTGTTCTTACACCTTACTCCTCCCCTTCCCCTTTGCCCTCTACAATCCAGTGATATCCCCTCATGCCTAAAATGCTCTCCTCTTCATCTCTGCTTCCTGGATTCCTTCAGGTCCTAGCAAAAATCCTACTTTCTCCAAGAAGCTTTTCCCATCATCTCCCTTAATTCTGTGCCTTCCCTCTGAAATTATCTCCAATTAATCATATATATAATTATGTATTATATCTATATACCACACATATATAATATGACAAGTATGTGCAAATAAGATATGGACATATAAACATAGATGTATGTGTATACATATATATATATATACATAATAAGATAGATATCTTATTTGTACATATTTGTTTGCATATTGTTTCCTCCATTAGACTGTGAGCTCCTGGATGGCAGAGACATTTTTCCTTTTTCTGGCCTTTCTTTGTATTCCCCAGCACTTAGCATAATGCCAGGCTCTTGATGAATGCTTTGTCAACTTGACTTCTTTATATACTTTTGGGCCCTAACACAATGTGCTACACAGTGGACCTTCAGTAAAGAGTAATAATGATGATGTATTGGTCACTCAGGTTCCCCTTCACGTGGGGGCTCAGGTTAGCAAAACTCACACAATGGAAAAGTACAGAAAACCACGGTGATCCAAAACCTTGGGATCCATTCCCTTACATAACAGCAAAATCAAATCTTTTTTTTCTTATTTTGCCAATAACAAGCAAAGCAGTGGTGTAGTGTATGGAGAATTGGCTTTGAACCCAGGAAGAACTTGGGTGAAAGTCCCACCTTTGACAGCTACTGACTATATGACCCTTAAAATTATTAGGGTTAGAGTCATTTAATATGTAACTTTTCGGAGCTCTAGGTTACTTTCTATGCTTTTTTTTTTTTGGAGGGCAATTGGGGTTAAGTAACTTGCCCAAGGTCACATGGCTAGTAAGTGTTAAGTGTCTGAGGCCGGATTTGAACTCATGTCCTCCTGACTCCAAGGACTGGTGCTCTATTCACTGTGCCACATAGCCACCCCAAGATTCCTTTCTAAGTTTCAGAGAACGTTGTGATTTACATTGATAGAGGGAGTTTCTTCACCAAGGAGTTCCCTATACTGCAAAATAAGAGATCTGTATTAACTAGATGGGCAGTCATAAAACAAGGGTAAAGAATGATAGATACTCAGCATGCTTATATTGGACCATAGACCCCAAAGAGCTAGGAGGATTCTCAGAAGTCATCTAAGACCATCCAAGATCCTCATTTTACAAATGAGGAAACTGAGGTGCAGGGAAGTTACATGACTTCTCCAAAATCACACAAATAAATATCACAGGCAGGATCTTCCTCCAGAGTCAGCAGAATTTCTGCTCATGCTATGCTGTCTTCTTATCCACCTCAAGCCAAGAGACCAAGAAAAAAGATGGGTTGATACCCTCTGGAGTATTTACAGGAGGGAAATGGACAAGAGTCCAATAGGATGAATGTATTTGGATGGGTTGCAATCTGCACCATGAGAAAGAATACCCACATTGGCAAGATGGTAGACACATGAAAGCATTGCAGTATCCTTGCACACAAGAATACTGTTTGCAGGGTAATAGAGGTTTTCAATGTAACTTTTTTCTCTCCAAAATCATATAGGAAGGAGAAATACAAGCTTTGTGGTAACTTTTAATAAATCCTCTTAAAGGCCTAAAATACAACTAGCCCCCAGGCATTGTATAATTCCCTTCAGGGCCTTTCTGTATCTAGGTGGTACCTTGCAAAGAGTTTGGGACTAGGAGTCAAGAAAATCTGAATTTGAGTCTTCCCATGGATACTTCTTGGCTGTGTGATCCTGGGCAGGTCACAAACCCTCAGTCTCAGCTTTCTTATCTCACTGAAGACCCAGTGAAGTAACCTGTAAAAGTGCTTCGTAAACCTTAAAGCACTTGATAAATGCCTGATGTTATTATTGATCTCTCATCTGTAAAATAAGAATAATAACAGTACCTGCCCCCCAGTATTGTTAAGAGGATCGGATGAGGTGACATTGATCTAGGAGGCCAGTGGATAGAGTACAAGCCTGGGATCAGGAAGACTCATCTTCCTGAGTTCAAATTTGGCCTCTGAGACTTACTAGCTGTGTGACAAGTAAGTCTGGACAAGTCACTTAACCCCATTGCCTCAGTTTTCTCATCTATAAAATGGAGGAAATGGAAAACCACTCCAGTATCCCTGCCAAGAAAACCCCAAATGGAGCCATGAAGAGTTGAAAATGACTGAACAACAAATATAAACACCAGTTATAATAATAGAAATTATTATTACTATCTATGACAAAGGTAAGAATAATCGTGATGTATGAGTATCTCAGATATCCATGATTTTATCTCTCCCTTTGAGAAGTCTATGGCCAGAAAGTTCCTCATCTTGAGATTAATTCTGATAGAGCCTCTCTAAACTTACCTAGCTTCACAGAACCTTTCAGGTAGGTCCACTTCCATCACCTACATATCTCTTAACCCTGACTCAGGAGCTCATTACTGCTCATCTGTGCTATGGCAGTAGCCTTCTGAATGGTCTCCTCGACTCAAACCTCTCTGGGCTCCAATCCATTCTCCATTCAGCTGCCAAGATCATTTTTTTTTTTTTTGCAAAATGTGTGCCACATGCATCCAGGGGACCCTGAACTTGACACTTCAGCTTTACAGCACTCCTGTAATTGCTTGTTACTTATGTTATAGACTTCTCAGGCCCATCATGCACCTCTCCATTGCCTTTTAATTGATCCAAAAATTTTACAAAAGTTTACATCAACAAACATACAGCTTCTGGTACCTCTCCTCTTTGCATAACAATGCCTAGCAATTACCTAGCACTTTAAGATCTGCAAAGTGCTTTACAAATAATTATCTCATTTTATCACCATAACAACCCTGAGAGGTAGGTCCTATTAATTATCTCCCATTCTACAGGTGACTTTCCCAGGATTACACACCTAGCATCCCCAGGCCAGATTTGAATGCAAGTTTTCCTGACTCTAGGTCCAGCTGCTTTCTATCCACTGTGTCACTGCCTAAGTTTAGCATAAACACACTCAGAGAGAAACATCTACTCAGTTCTCAAAGCTACCTTGCATGCCTGACTTTCAGAAAGCTTGTCTTATTCTCTAGGCCCTACTTTCCAATTACCTCATTTTATAGTAAGGTCTTGGGACCTCTTTGAGATACGTTGAGATGCTTTCATCACTGCATAGAAAATTAGACACCAAACTTCCTGACATTTAGTTCGGGATTCTAAGCACTAGGCCGGGTTGTAGTTTATTACCCTGCAAGCCAAAACCCATCCATACTGAATGACTCCCCCTAAAGAAAATTACATTCATTCATTTATTCATTCACTTACTCACTTACTAGTGTTTATTCACAAAGTATCCACCTGAGAGCCTGTTAAATCTCTGTAGGGGAATACAGAGATAAATAGGAAAGAGTCTCTGCCAACACAGCGTCCTGTTCCTTGCTATGAGGCAGCCAGCCCTCCAAGTTGAGGACAGGGTCATCTAGGTCTTAGACTGAAGGTCCTCCAAGCCCTTGGACCATGGAAATGGCAATACCTCTAGTCAGAAGCCACGGAGGCAGTTGAGGGGAACAGGTGGAGCTGTTGCCTCATTGGAAATTAAAATATCAGTCTCCATTTAGTCTGAGGACTGGTGGCAGGATTGCTACCCCTCAGCTGAGATGGAGGAAGTTCTCAAGGGAAAACCAAGAATGGGCAAAATTGAGTTCCCAAAAAACCCAGGGTCTCATTAGATCTGACCGCCACAACTGCTGACTCTAACCGTTGGACCACTGGGGGCATCGATTTATACTGGGGGTTCAAGACTGCACCTAGCTCCCATCAATTCCTACTCTGTGGCTGTGCTCTGAGCTGACCACACTGGAAGTATGCTGGCCAGTTGAGGAAATCAGGCATATATATATATGGAAAATTAAGTACTACAAGACAGTATAAGAGATATCCAAGGCAGCATGTGTTAAGTGCCAAATGAGTGCCTTAAAGAGGTCTAGAGTCAAGGAGACCTGGATTTAAATCCTACCTTAGATGCTTACTAGACATATGACCTTGGGCAAGTCTCTTACCTCTTAGTAAGGCCTTTGTTTCTTAAAATAGGGGTAACGCTTTAGTACTTGGGGGAAGGGGAGAAGCATTTAAAATATTATATTTATGTTTTTTATAGAAATATATATTTATAATATAATTATTATCATTACATAATTATACTTACTATTATAAGCTACTTTGTCCTTGGCATTCTGCTAAGCACTTTAGAAATATCTCATTTTGTCCTCACAACAATCCTGTGAGTAATTTTTATTGTTATGACCATTTTACAGAAGAGGAAACTCAGGCAGACAGTAGAGTTTAAGAGACTTGTCCAGGGTCACATGTCTAGTAAGTTTCTGAGTCCACATTTGAACTCAGGTGCTCTTGGCTCCAGTCCTAGCCCTCTATATACCAAGCTCTGGGGAGACTTAAATGATACTGTGAGTAACATCACAAACTTTAAAGGGTTATATAAATATTAGTTAATATTGCTAGCCAGTGTAACCAAGGCCCTAGATCCTGCGGCAAGTCACTTCATTTCTCTGTGCTTAGGTTTCCCTTTGTGTAAAAATGGTGGAAGAATAGACTGAAGAGAATAGTTATAATAAAAGGACTTTATAAACTTTTAAGTGTTATGAACAGCTATTATTAGATGGAACTGAACCTAAGATTAGATTGATGTGAAATGTATGTAAGTATACATGGCCAGGCTCATTTCCTTCTATTTATACCTGGCTTTGTTGGTAGCTGATATAATAGATTTAGAGCTTTTAGATTTACAAAGCCTTTCACATACATTATCTTGCCTGATTCTTACAACAATCACTGGGAGGTAGGTAGGGCTAATATTATCCCTATTATCCCCTTCTTGCAGGTGAGGAAACAGAGGTTGGGAAAGGATAATTTAGAATCATACATTACTAGAGCTCATAGGATCAAAGACTTAGAGCTGGAAGGAACATGAGAGTTCATCCAGCATAACCTTGACAGTAAAGGGAAATTCAGAAGCAAGGAGGATTTAGGGGAAAAGATAATGAATTCTGTTCTTTACGGGTTGGATTTAATATGTTTACAGAACATCCAGCACAAGATGTCCAATAGGCAGTTGAAGAGACAAGTCTGGACATCAAGAGAGAGGTTAGGATTGGATAAGTAGATCTGAGAATCATCAGCGTATATATGATCATTGAATCCACTGGAGCTCATGAGATCATGAAGAGAAATATTATTAGGAGAAGAAAAGTGACCCCGGGATGGAGCCGTGGAGGACAGCCAACATTATCAGGGTGCAACCTGGATGAAGATCCAGCCAAGGAGGCTGGAAAGGTAGGTAGATTTAGAGTGGGGCGATGGGAAGGGCAGTAGTCAGTGGCAGATATAGAGAAGAGTTTGAAAAATGACAGCTGGGGGTCCAAAATCAGTGGGGTAAGTTAGGTATAACTAGACAGGAGTGTGTTGATCATTGAGGAGGGGGTTGAGGTAAGTAGGTTATCATTATCTCTAGGGGTTTGTTCTCAGGGTGCAGAACTCTTAGGGCACTGGGCAGCTTGGGGAAGGGAAAGTTGGTGGAATAGCATTTCTCTCCTTGCTCTAGATTCAAGCCAGGTCAGGAGATGGTCAGAGGAAGTTCAATGGAATGGTGTTCCTGTCCTCCTAAAGGTAGGAAGAGGATGGGGGAGGAGACTAGCATGAAATGGAATGACTTTTCTCCCCTTACTTTGAAGGCAGGAGGAGGCACGGTAAAGATACCTGCCCCTGATGAAGATGGGGATTGAAATCTCAATTTTCCCCTTTTGGCCTCTGACTGTGTGGATGCTGCTTCCTAGTCCCTCCCACATGGGATTGGGATGCCTCTGATATGATGGGCATCTGAAGAACACATGAGTCACCTCAGCCTGTCCTGTTATAGAGACAAGGAGGGGCTGTGTCTATAGAAACTGTGTCACTGTATCTTTTTTGAATTACCTTTTTGTTAAGACAACATAAATCTCCTTTTGTTATCTATTCAGTGACTTGCAAGTGCCTCATCCCAATGTTGAACCTGAACAAAGAGGATGCTATCACCAGACCTCCCCTATCAGGTAAAATAAAGAACCAAGTCCAAATTCCAGAGGAAATTTAGAAGAGAGGAATAAGTTTTGTTCCTCCTTCTCATTCTGCCTGTTTTGCCCATGACTCCTGGCAGAGACCTGTCTTGATCAAAAGCTGCCCCCATACCTGTTGACCAGCCTGTGAAATAAACCCTTGGCTAAAAGAGCCAACATCTAAAAGGACAACTGAAGAGTTTGAATGTCAGTCATCATCAGTCATCATACCAGGTGGTGGGAGAATTAAATGAACTGACATAGAGACCACCCTATTTGCCTCACCCCTCTCTAAATTTCCTGTCTTTAGGAATCCCCCAACCCATACCTCAAGCTTTAACAAGGACCAGGAACTGGACATCTTCCCTGCTTCCATGGGTAGAATCCCCACCCCATCACCTTCTGCCTCTTTCTCATGGACTGATAATCAAATCAAGATTATCTTTGCCACTGTCAAGGGTGGGACAGTTCACCACACCAATGGCTTTGTTTAGAAGCCCTGTGATTCTAAAGCACAGGCTTCCTAGTCTCAAGTTTCCTTCCTTAACCACCATTGTCTCCTCCCTTAACCCAACTACATCAGTGCCATTCTGTCAGTATTCCAACCCCACCCTTTGTTACTTTTCCATTATGTTCTCTGAAACCTCTTTTCTCGTATTAAGAAAGTGCCCTGCATATTAGCCCTGTGCCCACCACCACTAAATCAGATGATAGAGAGATAGATAGATGGATGGATAGATCTTATATTTATTTTTATATATACATGATGTTCCTCCCACCCCAGGAGAATATACATTCATAGAGGGCAAAAATATGATTTATTTTTGTCTTTATATCACCAGAACTTAGCATAGTACTTGGCACATGGTAAACAATAAATGATTGTTGAGTTGAATTGCTAAACTGAATTGAATTGAATTGAATTGAAGTGGCAGCCAGCATCGCTGGATCTAACATTAAGGCCTATGTTAAGGGTGGACCCGACTCGAGCTGATAATCTGTTAATTTAGATTTGATGTTAGAATTAATTAGACACTTCTAAACCATTCAGCAGTTAACAAAAGGAAGCTGGCTTAGCCATAATATGGAATGAATATGCAACTAGAATGTTGTTGTTGTTCTGTCATATCCAACCAACTCTTTGTGACCCCATTTGGGGTTATCTTGGCAAAGATACTGAAGTGGTTTGTCATTTCCTTCTTCAGCTCATTTTACAGATGAGAAACTGAGGCAAACAGAGTTAAATGACTTGCCCAGGGTCACACAGTAAATGTCTGAGGCCAGATTTGAATTCAGAAAGAAAGACTCCAGGCCCAGCACTCTATTGATCACAAACTACCCAGGTGTCCCTCAACAGGGATACCTGTCATTTATCTTGAGTAGATGCAGCCTTCCCATTTCCATATGGAAATATGTCTTTGTTATCAGGGTAGG
The DNA here is from genome assembly GCA_011680675.1 of Gymnobelideus leadbeateri. Classification (NCBI taxonomy): domain Eukaryota; kingdom Metazoa; phylum Chordata; class Mammalia; order Diprotodontia; family Petauridae; genus Gymnobelideus; species Gymnobelideus leadbeateri. The sequence goes on along the minus strand of WOXC01002198.1, from coordinate 30,056 downwards.
GAGTATTTACACTACTGGTCTTCAGACATCTAACAAATTGGAGGGGGCAAGACCTTATGTAAGTAAGATTTTTTATTCCCCTAGGTGACCAGGAAACCACATCATAATGACCAAGGAAGCTGCATCAAGGAGGTACAATTTAAGCCTTGAACCCCTGAGCCAATCAAGTCTTGGGGACAATTTTGTCCTCTTTCAGAGAAAATTAACCTAATGTTGGGAGGAGGGGTGGGAATCCTGATCTTATTTCAAACCACCCCATGCTAACAAAGTCCTAAAGAGAGAAAAGATCCATCATTTAAATGCCTTTAAGGCTTTTACTGGGCAATTTTCCTAACATAGTTAGGATAGTGTTAAAGAAGAGATGGGGGAAAAGGTAAAAACAATCCAGACACAGAATAACAATAACAAAAATTTTAACATCTCCCTCTAAAAGAAGTGCCAGAAAGAAAAAGAAGGGAAAACTATGTGGAGGAAAACAAAAGTCCTAAATCCTAACTTTTCCTTCCCCTCTTTGGAAGGACCAAGTTGTAGATCTTCAAGATCGAGCCTATGTGATAAGTGATGTCAGATTTTTGCCATTCACAGTGTGTCTATTGTTACAAGTCAGTGAGGATGAGGAGGAGCAGCAGCGCAAACATCATGGCCACCACACAGGTGATAACACTTCAGGCACCATAAACAGTTCATCATCAATCAGGGTCATCTGTAGTAAAGTGACTAAGAGATCATCATCCTCTTTGCATGCACCCTGCCACCTGAACTAACACGATACAGCAATTCTACCAACACCATTACCCATTTTTTATTCCCTGGATCACTCATTGAGACTTCTCCACACCAGAAGGATGATGCCAAATCTTTGCCCCCTTCAAGGCTCTGCAGAGACCTTCCATCCTCACTGCCTTGTACCAGGAGACCCATCATAGACAGCAAAGATTTGGCATCACTCAGACCAGATCACTGAGATCAGGGACTTGGTCTGTCCAGGAGAGGGGGAGGAAAAGCCTAGGATTTATAACTTTTGTTCTTCTCCACATATTTATTTTTCTAAATAAGTTGCTTAATGTCTTCTGACCTGATTTTTGGGACCACTCAGTTTTTATACCCATGTCCCTTCCCAGCTTTAGTCTTGGTTGAGGTCCCCAAGATATTGGGACCACAGGACTGAGACAAAATATCTGAGAGACAGTTTCTGGGTAATTACTAATCAATTTATTCAATGATCATTTTCCATGTAGGAATGTAAATAGTTTAACTTTGATAAGTTCCTTATAATTTCTTTTCCCTGTTTACCTTCTTATGCTTCTCTTGCTTCTTGTTTGAATGTCAAATTTATATTCAACTCTGGTTTTTTCATCAAGAATACTTGAGAGTCCTCTATTTCATTGAATTACCATATTTTCCCCTGAAACATAATACTCAGTTTTGCTAGGTAGGTGATTCTTGGTTTCTATGCCAGCTTCTTTGGCCTCTGGAATATCATATACCAAGCCCTTCCATCCCTCAGTGTAGAAGCTGCCAGATCCTGTGTTATCCTGATTGTGTTTCCACAATACTGAAATTGTTTCTTCCTGGCTGCTTGTAATATTCTCTCCTTGATTTGGGAATTCCGGAACCTAGGTATAATATTCCTAGGAGTTTTCTTTTCAGGATCTTTTTCAGGAGGTGTTTGGTAGATTCTTTCAACCTCTATTTTGCCCTCTGGTTCTAAAACATCAGGGCAATTTTCCTTGAGAATTTCTTGAAGGATGATTTCTAGGTTCTTTCTTTGATTATGACTTTCAGGTAGTCCAATAATTTTTAAATTATCTCTCCTGGATCTATTTTCCAGGTCAGTGGTTTTTTCCCACGAGATAGATATTTCACATTGCCTTCTATTCTTTCATTTGTTTCAATATGTTTAACAGCATCTTGATTTCTCATAAAGTCACTAGCTTCCATTTGCTCCAGTCTAATTTTGAAGGAATGATTCTCCTCAGTGAGCTTTTGAGATTCTTTTTCCATCTGGCAAATTTGACTTTTTAAGGCATTCTTCTCCTCATTGGCTTTTTGAGCCTCTTTTGCCATTTGAGTTAGTCTATTTTTTAAGGTGTTGTTTTCTTCAGTCAGGCTGTAGACTCACTTTTTATGATTTTTTTTGCATCATTCTCATTTCTCTTCCCAATTTTCCTCCACTTCTCTTATTTGGTTTTCACAATCCTTCTTAAGCTCCTCTATGGCCTCTCAACCAGCTCATATTTTTCTTGGAAGATTTTGGTACCGGAATTCTGACTTCATTGTCTTCCTTCTGTTCCATGCTTTGATCCTTTTTGTCCCCAAAATAGGAGTCTAAGGTCAGATTGTTGTGCTTGCTTTTCTTCCTTTGCTTGCTCATGTTGCCACTCAGTTACTTGACTTTTGAACTTTTTGACACCATATAACTCTGCTTCCAGAGAGGAAAACTTTGTCCCAAATCAATGTGGTTTTCACGGCTGCCAGAGCTATTAGTTGGCTGCCCTCTCTGAAGCCTCCATGTGCTTTGGCTTACTGGTCATGCACCCCAGGACCTCCACCCCAGACAGTGATCCAGATCCAAGCAGGTTAAAGCAAGAGCAATTACCCCTGACAATGGTTGCTTGGTCCCCTTACGATCTGCAACCAGGAGCTCTGAAGCAGCCACACCTCGGCAGCCACAGCACCTCCACCACTTCTCCCTCTGGGGGCAGAGGCTAGACTGCACTCCCGGACCCCCTGTTCCCACACTGACTGCTCACTTTATCTTTGGCATCTATGGGTTGATAATTCTGGAAACCGCCACAGCTGCTGGTGATCCACTCTCCTGAAGTCCCTCTAGCCATGGCTGGTCAGGCTGCCCTGAGGCTAAAACCTTGGGCTCATGTGGGTCTGGACTCTGCTCCCAGAGTGCTGCACTGGACCCTTCCTGCTGGGCTGTCTTCAGTAGAGGTTTGTTTCTCTCTGTCACTTTGTGGGTTCTGTAGCCCTAAAGTTTGTTTAGAGTCATTTTTATAGGTATTAGAGGTGGTTATGGGGGGAGCAGAGGGGGTTTTCCTACTTCTACATTGCCATCTTGGCTCTGCTCCCCCCCCACTAAACAATTTATTAATTAAGCTAGCTGATAATCAATAAATTGGTGGTCAGTGGTCTCTCACAGTAACCAAAGACAAAACCCTGGAGATCACTGAGTGCTTTAATGCCTTTGGAAAAGGGGTGCCCCTGACAACTGAAAATCAACCCTTATTGATACACAATTAATGAGGGGATGGACTTTCAAATGAGGAGGTAGGCTGAAAACCCTCAGCTCCTGCTGAGAATGTGACTTGATTGTGAGACTCAGCAGCCTCCAGCAATGTGAACAAAAGAATCCATCACTACCCAGACTACTTTGATTGGTTTTCTCCATGAACTTCCTAAATTTTAATGGAGGGATGCAAGGGCATAGACTTGATTCTTTGGGGCTAGAATTCACCTAGATGAGATTCTGTTTACACTCTAAGTCGAAGGAAGGTCTCCTAGTTGGGTGGGGTCCCACCCAAGATCGAGAATTGTGTTCCCAGAGTATTTGAACAATCTCATCTATCAGCACAGTCCTTTAGAAACTGACTTACAAGGGCTGGTCCCTGAATTAGGAAATAGAGAGAAATAGCCTTAATACTGATTTAATAATTTGTTATTGATATTAAATAGAAAATAATAATTTCTCTCAGGGACAAGGGAAAAGGTGACATTTGGCTCTGATTTTCCAAGATCCTGGTAAAGGAGGACTAGCACCCTCCCATAGTATGCAAATCAGGAGTGTTTGGCATTCTACGTATCCCTCTCTACTCCCTTTCACGATCCTGGGGGGGGGGGGGCAGGGAATCGACTTTTTTCCAGTAATCCTCTAAATTCTGTGTCCTCTAAATTTCACACACACACACACACACACACACACACACACACACACCACATCATTTTTTTTTCAGAACCATTATGGCTCTGGGTGACAGAGGGCATTCATTTTCATCTTTTCTGGATAGATCCAAGTTCTTCCCTAAACTAAATCTGAACATTCTGAGCTAGTCTGAGCAGACCTTAGTGACCAAAGGACAGTTCCAGATCCCTGACATATTAGTTGCTCTCAGCAAAATGCTTCAGGGTACTCCCTGTTGGATGTTCCTAGAAACTGCATCTTATTTATTTCCAGTTCATTGACATACCTGCTGACCTACAAAGAGACAGAATAACTTTAGCAGCTCAATATTTCTAAATATTGATGAATGGCAGCATGAAATGAAGGATTTCACCAGGCAGACTAGGAAACAACATCACTCTACCTCCATCTAAGCTGGAATCTAAAGGTTAATCAGATTTGGCAGCCATAGTCTAGGTGTCTAATAGATATCCTGGCCTATACTTAGAAAACAAAATAGAGTATACACATCTCCCCTCCCTTTTATTCCTTACCATACAAGAAGCAAGGAGATCTAATTCCATTGTATTCTTCACCTCTGAAAGAGGAGACTAGGAAAAACAACTACACAACTAAAAACAATCTCCTAGCACCGTGGACAGTGGTTAATTTCCCCCAGCCCCTAAAGCATGGGGTTTCATTCTGAACTATCCCGTGCATCTTTAATTACATGTAATATCCAGAAACCTGAATGAAATTAGAATGGACACTTCTCCCCAGTAAGGAATTCTGTTCTCTTTAACATTCTAAGCAGCTCCCAGCTCAGTGGATGAGAATGAAGTGCGGCCAGAAGCCTGGGCCACAGTACCTGAGTGGAATTCAGATAGGCAGCTCTGTGTCCATTTCCCTGAACTGGGCACAAGAGCAGGGTCTGCCATAGCTGAGGAATACCTGACAGAAAAGAAAATGTGCATATTTAATAATAATATCTAGCATTGGGGGTTTGCAAAGTGCTTTACATATGTTATCTCATTTGATCCTCATAAAAATCCTATGAGTTTGAAACACTGTCCTCACTTTACAGATAGGGAAACTGAGACTTAGAGAGGTTAAGTAACTTGCCTAGGGTCACACAACTAAGTATGTAACGCAGGATTTGAACTTAGGTCTTCCTGATTCCAAACCCAGAGCCTTAACCACTATGATGCCTAGCTATTTAGGAAATTGCTCTGGGGCAGGGTTTCTTATTCTTAACTCTGTCATAGACATCCTTGTCAGGCTGGTGAAGCCTATGGATCTCTTCTCCTGCAACAGTGTTTTAAAATGCATAAAATAAGATTCATAGAATTATATTGGAATACAATTACCAAGATATTTTTAAGTTCATGTTCCCTATGTTAAGAACCTTTAGTTCTTTTAGAAGAACCTTTTAGTTCTAAGCCAGGTCTATAAAATTAGTACTGTAAAATGACCTTTGAAATGATTACTTTCATCATCATCATCATCAAAGGCTTTTGCTATAAATTATGGAAGATATAGAGATGTAACAGAACATTTTTTCACCTAAGGAAATGTTGGATGTGAGGAATTCAGAAAAGCATGAGAATAAGTGTGTAAGTAATTTGATTGGATTTAGGGTGAAGTAAATAGACCCAGAGAAAAGAGTACTCACAATGACCATGTAGCCTATTTTCAAAGGCATTCATCCCATCCACATTTACCTTGATGAGTTAGGTCCCAGATCTGAACTCCTATCCCCTTGTACCTCTAAGAGTGTCCCTAAAGGGTTGATGAGTAGGTTTTTTTATAATACTATAACTCATGAGCCCCCAGTGATGTGCTTCCTCCCAAGATTACATTTGAGAATTAATCTGGTCAACTAGCTTTAAACATATTTTCAAAAAGAACATTTACTAAGGTGGTACAATAAAAACAGTTGGCACAAAAAAGTAGACCTTCAAAATTCTGTGACACCCTGTCCCTCAAGTATATATAAAATATAGGGGAAAGTGGGCTCCAGCTTAGAGAGCACAAGTAGCAAAGGGTTAACTTACAGCTCCTGACTTCTGGAAGTTTGTATCCTAACTTTCTTTGGCTGCTGATAATGATATGGTCATGAACTGTTCCAGAGATGCTTTGAGAATATTTATGGGAATTCTCCCAGGCTTCTAAGGTTAATGAAGTCCTCCCCAGCCAGTAGCTGGAGGAAGAGAAAACCAAGTCTGATCCAAAGTGCTCTCCTCCCACTTGCACAACTCCTTCTCTAGGTATTTAACTGGAATACTCTTTCCTCATTTTCCATTTACTGGGCTCTCTATACTCACAAGATGCTGAATAATGAGTAGTGAACTGGTTTTATCTGATAAATGACCCAAAAGCCATGACTAAGTTTCATGAGCAAGTCTAAACCCTCTTCCTGACAGCATCATTCCAGTTCACCAAAAACATTTTACATTTAAAAGGTTTAATTGCTTGAGACTTGTTCTCACTGTGTTTAGTTATCTCAGCATCTTATCACGTACTTTGAGTGGGTTGGGGTGACTTTTCTCATTTACTCAGTCAACCCCACCCTTATAACTGCAATGCTGTAAATGAAAAGAAAATTAAAATGAAGCCAAATATTTTGTTGTTTTTAACTACCAGTGTTTGTCCTAAGTAAGAGATGAGGAAATAAGTACACCTCCCTCCTTTCCATAGAGAGAAGGGACTGGGGGAGGCTATAAGTACAGGATGTTCCATTAATTGTCAGATGCGGTCATTGCAATCAGCTAGTTTTGCTTGATGGGTGTTGTTATATTTCAAGTAAATTTAGCCTTGGTACCAAGAAAATCTTCTAAATAAATGGAGCTGTCCAAAAGGGGTGAGTTTCCCTAAGGTGCCTCTAGAGGTGGTAGGTCCTCTTCCTTGGAGCTCTTTAAGCAGAGATTGAATGATCCCTTCTCAGGTATGTTATGATGGAGATTCCTGTGCTATATGGGATAGACTTTGATGGCTGATGAGGTACCTTTAAAATCTGAAAGTTTGTAATTCTTTATTACAAGCTAAGCCTCAGTGGGAGGGAAAAGATAGCTGGAATGAGTGTGAATCACAGAATATCAGAGTTTAAAGAGACCTCAGAGGTTGTCTAGTTCAAGAAATATCTGAACAGGAAATCCATCTACAACAGTGGTGTCAAACTGAAGTAGAAACAGCGTGCCCTGTGCCACTGTAAAATGTGACTGGCAAATGTTGAACAAAATAAAATTTTAAAAATGTTAATTTATGGGGGTGGCTAGGTGGCACAGTGAGTAAGAGAGCCAGTCCCAGAATCAGGAGGACCCAGATGGGTTACTTAACACCCACACAAAAATAACTGGCCATGTAACCTTGGGCCAATTACTTAACCCCAATTGCTTTTAAATAAAAATGTTAATTTATGGTTTTCTAAGTCAGTAGGCTACAATATCTTTCAAATGCGCTTATCCATTCTTCCCTTGAAGACTTCCATTGAAGGTCTGATTACTGTCTTTGGAGATAGCCCAATTCCATTTTTGTATAACTCTAATTGCCATATTTTCTCCCTTAAATAGAGGCAGCTGGTGGCTCGGTGGATAGGGTGCTGAGTCTAGAATCAGGAACATCTGATTTCAAAATACTCACTAGCTGTGTGACCCTGAATAAGTTGATTAACCTCTGTTTGCCTCAGTTTCCTCATCTATAAAATGGGGCAAGTAATAGCACCTACTTTGCAAGGCTGTTGTCAGGACTGAATGAGATTGTATTTGTAAAAGAGCTTAGCACAGTGCCTGACATGTATTTAGTGCTATATAAATACTATTCCCTTCCCTTCCCCTAAATCTGCCTTTCTGTAATTGCCCCCAGTTGATTCTAGTTCTCTGAGACCAAACAGAACAAATATGAACCTTTCTTCTCATCTATAAAAGGTGCTATACCAATAGCCCCTACCTTCCAGTTGCAATGAAATATGGAGGCAAGGTAGTTACTGCTACACAGGGTTATTTTGAGGACAAAATGAGATCATATATGCACATTTTGACACATACTATAAATGTCAGCTTTCTTATCACCATTGTGATCATATATTACAATCCTTCTAATATTTGGAGGCAGCTGTGTATGCAAAAATCACTTTTAAAATGTTGAATTGAGTTGAGCTGAGTAGAATTAAACTGAATTTAGTTGAGTTGAGATGAATTGGATTTAACTGAGTTGAATTGAACCGAATTGAATCGAATGAAATTCAAGAATCTCCTATGAAGTCCAGATCTACTCTCCCAGACTTAGGTGACTAAACTCAACTCTTATTTTTGGGTTGAAATTTTAGGCAAAACCATGTTCAGTTTTCCTTGGAGATGGGTCTTTTTCTACCAGGATGGGCTCTCTCTTCTGCTCTTCCTACTTCCCAATAGTGGGTAAATAGAGATTTTATCTTGTATGGAGACAGAAATCTTCCATTGATCTAAGTGCTGTAGAAAGAGTTCTGCAGTTGGAGAGAGAGGACCAAGGCTTCAGTCCCAGTTCCACTATTACTATCTTTATGACTTTTTGCAAGTCATCTATACCTCTTTGAGCCTCAGTTCCTCTTTGGAATATATGCATATTGACTTCTGAGGTCTCTTCCCATGGGTGGCAGGGTGGATAGAGTGTGGAGAGTTAAGTAAGGAAACTCTAAGTTCAATCATGTCTCAGATGCTTATTAGCTATATGAGCAGGGACAAGTCCCATAACTTTTCTCAGCCCATTTCCTCATCTGAAAAATATGGGGATTGGATTGAAGACCACACAAAGACCCCTTCCAACTCTAAATCTATAACCCTAGGATCCTAAATATATGATCTAGGACTCCTGTGTTGTAAAGACTCGGGTAACAAATCAACCGTAAGTATGAGGGAGAAGGAAGGCCCTACAGTCACTTTTTCAATTAACCTACTGTTTCTCATGGTTACAGGTTAAAATCAGGAATCTTAACCAAGTCAGTGAAGTCTAGGACTGAGGCTCCAAGAGTTTAGCATCAGACATGAAGCCAAGTCAGCTAATATTAATCATGCATGTACTAGGCACTATGCTAAGCACAGGGAGCACAAAAAAAGGAGGAGAAAGAACATTGGCACTATTCCCAAAGAGTTAATATTCTAAAGGGGGAACAACACATTAATAGATGTGTATATACAGAATACACATATTGTAAAAATGGCAGGTAATCTCAGAGAGAAGGCACTGGGAGTGGGGGAAACCAGGGAAAAGTCCACTTGCAGAAGGTAGGATTTGAGCTGAGTTTCTAAGGAACCCAGGGAAACCAGGAGGTGGAAATAAGGAGGAAGAATATATTAGGCATGGGAGATGGCTAGTGAAAAAGCATAGAGTTGGGACATGGATGAGTTCAAGGAACATAAAGAAGACCAGTGCCACTGACCCTAGAATACATGGAAAGGAGTAAGTTTTTAAAAGACTGAGAAGGTAGGAAAGGGCCAAGTTATGGAGATCTTTAAATGCCAAAGGGAGGACTTTATATTTGAACCTGAAGGTAACAGGGAGCTATAACAGTTTATTGAGGGTGAGGGGGGTGGTGTGGTCAAATCTGTGCTTTAAGATCACTTTGGAAGCTAAGTAGAAGATGAACTGGAGTGGGGAAAGACTTAAGGCAGGGAGACCAACCATAAGGCTGTCATAATGTCTAGGCATGAAATGATGACCATCACCAGAGGCATAGCTATGTGAGTGGAGAGAAAGGAATGTATATAAGAGATGTTGTAAAGGCAGTATCATGGGTCTCTGGCAGAGGTGCAGAATACCTCAGATGATGTTTCCCTGTGGAAGATAACAGGAAAAGATGGCATCTTTCCATGTGGAGGATGCCAGGGAGAAATATGATGATGTATAATGGAAGTAGGGGAAGCTAGGTGGCTCAATAGATAGAGCACTGAGCCTGAAGTCAGGAAGATCTCAGTTCAAATCTGGCCTCAGACACTGAAACTAGCTGTGTGACCTTAGGCAAGTCACTTAATGCCAATTTGCCTCAGTTCCTTGTCTGTAAAATGAAGACACATTGGAGAAAGAAATGGCAAACCACTCCAGTATCTTTGCCAAGAAAACCCAAAATGGGGTCACGAGGATTTGAACACAACTAAATGACTGGACAATAAAGGAAATATCTTGGAAAGATAGTTTAGCATACACAGACTTTCTATAACTGATTCTGGTTGGCTAACCATGTTTGGCTCTTTGATTGGCTATGGAAACTTTCAGTAAGGCCTGTCTGCTTTGGCTATTGCCTCTTTTTGCCCCATCATCCCTCACCATCCTGACATTCCTGTGTCTAAACTTGCAGCCAGTGAAGCATCATGCCTTGAGGAACAGGGAGGGACATGCAGGAGTAACCTTTTGTATCCTAGCCCAGTGGGCTACACATATTATACATATACCCTTTCTCTCTCTATCTCTCTGTCCCTGTCTCTCTCTCTGTCCCTGTCTCTCTCTCTCTTTGTCTCTCTGTCTCTCTGCATGTCTCTGTCTCTGTCTCTCTGTCTGTCTGTCTGTCTGTCTCTCTCTCTCTCTCTCTCTCTCACACACACACACACACACACACACACACAGAAGTGAAGGGATTAATAATTTACATGGTGCTTTATGAGATGAAGACTTAACTAGCAGTGATGTTGCATCTGACCTGAACTTGGTGTGACCAATATTATGTTGGAAAGGAGCTCAATTGAACTTACTCTCTTCAATGATAGAAGGCATAAAGGAAGAATAGGCCCCTGAGGGCCTACTCGGTGAAGGAAAATATTTTTAACTTTGTTTTTTATATGCCTTTAAAGTAAATATCCCTTTATAAAAACTACCCGATATTAAGTGGTTAAATGGAACCCCCATATCCAATCTGTTGCCAAGTCTTGCTGTTTCTATGGTAATATGGTATCTCTGGCCTTCTCTTCTGAAGAGGCTTACTACATTGCCCTTTGGGGTTCTAGGTGAACTTGAAGGGTTAAGGGTTCTTCACTCTACTATCATTGGTTTAAACCCTCAATTGACTGTCATTCTCTCTGATCCCATTGTCAGGGGGCATGTGACTAGTGATGTGAGAGAAAGTGCAGCCTGTCCTTGGAGAGGAAGGCCTGGGTAATAATGTCTTAAGGAGGAGACAGATCTCAGTAAGAGCCAGAAGGTAGAAGAATTATGGGCAGGAGAGATAGAACTTCATCAGAAGTTTGTCATAGAATGGGAGGGCACAGGCAGATAAGGGGTAGGATATTGGTGGGGGAGAGTAGTATTGAGGTTAATGGGAATGAGAGAATAGGGAGCAGGGTCTGGGGAATGGAATTTGCTCTTCAACAGTCTAGGAATCAGTATCATAGAGATACAGTAATGGTCACATAAACTTTGTCAGAGGTAGGCCTGGAACCCAGGTCTTCCTAACTCCAATACTATCTACTATCTAAACTTTGCACATGGTGAATGTTTATAAAGATTTGAACAAGAGAAGGGCAAAAAAGAGAGGAGCAAACAAAACATGGAGAAGAGAGGACAGAGGAGGGGAGGTCAAGAGAGAAAAGGACAGGAGAGGGGAATAGAAGAGGATAGGAGAGGAGGGAAGATAGGAGAGGGGTTTCTGTTTCTCTCCTTTCTTTCTTTCCTTTTCCTTTCCTGCCCATTTCCTTCTCTTTGTGGCTCTGCTTTCTCTCCCTTGTCTCTCTTTGCTCTTTTCCTTCCTGCCCCTGCCCCTTTTCTCACCTTTCTCTTTCTTTTTCCTTCCCTTCCCCTATTTACTTTTTTCTGTCTTTCGCTTTACCTCTGATTCTCTCTCTACTTTTCTCCCTCCCCCATTCTTCCTCTACCTCTTTTGGTCTATCTCCTTTGCCCCTCTTCCCTATTTTTTCTGCCTTTCTCTCTGCCTCTGTCTCTCCTTTTTCCCTCTTTCTTTCCTTCTCTCATCCATTCTCTTCATCCTTTTTCTCTTTCTTTCTCTTTTCCCCATGCCCTTCTTTTTGTCTCTCTTGTTTCAGCCTTTCCATTTCTCTTTTCATTTCTATTTTTCTCACCTCTTTGTCCCTCTCCTCTGTCTCTCTACTCCTCTCTCTCCACTCCTTTCTCTATCTCTCCGCTCCTGTTTCTGCCTCTCTCTGACTCTATATCTTTTTGTCTCTGTCTGTCTCCTTTTCTTTCCCACCTCTCATAGAATGTTCCAGTGTAGAAGTGAGTCTTCCTCTCTCTCTACATTTCCCAAACCTGATAAACTCAAATTTTTAAAATACAGCTCCAATACCAGATCAAGGCTTGGAATAAATTGTGCTCTGATCCCTAGAGAATATTAAGGGGCATCTGGGAAAAAGAAGTCACAATTAAGTCCTCCTATTCTAGTCAATCTCTGTACCCAATTTTCAATAAGAAAAGAAAAAAAAAATCCAGCAAGATTTTCTAATGGCAGTGCCTCCTCAGTCTTCAGTAGCTAAGAAATAGCCTGGGGAAGGCACCTACAGCTTTAGCTCTGGCCCTTCTTTATTAAAACTGACTGCAGGAGAGTTTGTTTCATTGAAATAGAGTCTGATAATTCAGTCAGATATTTGGCTACATATATTACACATATATTTTCTCTCTCTCTCTCTCTCTCTCTCTCTCTCTCTCTCTCTCTCTGTCACACACACACACACACACACACACACACAGAGAAGGGAAGGGATTAATAATTTACATAGTGCTTTATTATATGCTAGGCACCTTACTAAGAGCTTTTTTAAAAAATTAAATACATATCTTATTTGATCCTCACAGCAACCCTTCTAGGTAGGTACTGTTTTTACCCACACTTTATAATTGAGGAAACTGAAGCAAACAAATCATAAGTGATTTGCCCAAGGTCACATGGCTAGTAAGTGTCTAAGGATGAATTTGAACTCAGAAAGACTCTAAATCCACTGTGTCACTAGTTGCCTCTAATACATCATGGGTATCAAAAATAAATACTGTAAAGTCAGAATGCCTACAAGGGTTGGGAATCCAGCATCCTCTTGACCAAAGGGAATAGAGAAAAGAGCCCCATTTCACAAACAGGGGAGGCTCATGGTAGGGGATAATGGGTAAAAAGACATAACTTCCCCCAAATGGAAATAGGGTAGATTGGAGATTTAGGGTAGAAAATTAGAATTTTACAAGTTAGGATATCTCACCCCCTCCTCCAATCCTCATGAACATATATCTTTTCCTCAATTGAACAACAACTAATCTATCCTCCTATAGAAAAGACAAGGGTATAAAACTGGAGCTTTCTCTGCCTCCCAAACTAATGTTATAAGCCATCTCCCTTCACTGGCAGCCATTCTTGATAGTAACCATCAATACATAAGCATCTATTAAGCTGTCCATGTGTCCATCACTGACCCGGTGCTTGGGATATAAAAACAAAAGCAAGAAAATCCCAACCCTCAGGGCTTTCATTATACTGGAGGGGACATGGGATGTTCAACAGCAGGAAGATGTAGAGAGGCAGTGTAAGAGCATGGCATACTGGGAGGAGCAATGGATTTGGAGTCAGAGGAACTGGCTGGGAATCCTTGTCTTGGCTCCTTATTTATCTGCTCAAGGACTTCATTTACTCATCTATAAAATCAGAGGGTGCAATTGGGCCATTTCTTATGGTCCCTTCTAGTGTTGAATTTATGATCCCATGGGGTAATGCAAAGAGATCATAAGATCAAATTTAACTTCAAGTCAGAGCTCTGACACTCACTATGTGAAACTGGGCAAATTGTTTCACCCATCTGAGTCTCCCCCTCCTGTAAAATGAAATGGCTTCAGAAGAATGAAAAAAGAAGGAAAAACTAGTTGATAAAGCAAGGTAAGTAAAACAAATTTGGGGGAAAAAAGACTAGAATCATAGAATTTCCAAACTGAAAGAATCTCAGTGGTCATCTAGTTCACACAAATATGAAGAAGATAGAAGAGGAGAAGGAGAAGGAGGAAGTCCCCCCACCATACACCCAACAAGTGGTCATCAAGCCTTTGCTTCAAAACCTTTAATTCACTCTGTAAAAATATAGTTTATCACAGGGAAAACCTACATGAACTGATGCAGAGTGAAATGAACAGGACCAAGAGAATAATTTGTATACTGATAATATTATAAAAACAAACAGCATTAAAAGACTTACTTAGGATCTCTGATCAGCATGTATTGACCAACCACAATTCCAGCAGAGTGATGATGAAACATGCTACTTGATACATACTTACTGATATAGATGTGAAAGACAAGATGATAGTGACATTTCTTTGGATGTGGCCAAATTTTGTTTTAACTATGCATGTTTGTAAGAGGAGTTTTGTTTTTTATCCTTTCTCAGATAGTGGTGATGGAGATAGAATGCAGAAAAGATAGTTTTTGTTTTTGTTTTTTGTTTTTTGGAGGGCAATTGGGGTCAAGTGACTTGCCCATGGTCATACAGCTAGTAAGTGTGTCAAGTGTCAGAGGCCATATTTGAACTCAGGTCCTCCTGACTCCAGGGCCAGTGCTCTATTCACTGAACTACCTAGCTGCCCCAAGATAGATTTTTTAGGTAATTTTTTTTAATTTTTAAAAATACTGGCTAAAGTATACAGTATTGCCCTGTTGTAATCAGTTTAGTTACCTTGTCAAAAAAAGGAAATCAGCTTAGTCTGACATAATATGTTCTTGATAAAGCCATGGTGACTTTCTCCTAAACATTCACTATTGTTGTTCAATCATTTTAGTCATGTCCTACTCTTCATGACCCCATTTTGTAATTTTTTTGGCAGAGATACTAGAGTGGTTTGTTATTTTATTATCCAACTCATTTTGCAGATGAGGAACTGAGGTAGACAGGGTTAAATGATTTGCCCAGTGTCACACAGCTAATAAGTGTCTGAGGCTGGATTTGAACTCATGAAGATGAGTCTTCCTAATTCCAAGTCCAGTACTCTATCCACTGCATTATCTAGCTGCCCAAATGTTTATTGTCTCTTTAATGATCCATTCTAGAATTTTCTCAGGAATTAAGTCAAGCTCACTGGCTTATAGTTTGCAGTTTCCCTTTTTTGAAAATTGAGACATTTACCCCTTTGCAGTCCCATAATATGATACCTACTCCCCACTGTCTCCCAAATCTCACTGACAGTAGTTGTAGTACTCACTTTCACCACTTTCATTGTCAAAGACTGCAGCTCATCTTGGCCAAGTGACTTGAATTCATCAAGGACAATTGAGTGCTCTCTTATTATTTTCTTATATGGGATATGTATATGTATATTTTGTTTAACTACACTAATAACAAGTGACACAGATAGACATGATCCAACATCTAACCTGACCTACATGTTTCCAAGGGAACCACCTTTCTTACTTAGTGATAGAAGTACGACCGTGGCACCAACAGCAGCTGGCGTAGGGAGGATGAGAGGAGTGAGGAGAGAGGCAAGTAGGGTTCAGGTCTGCCAAGGCTTGGCAATCTCTTCTCTAGTCTGTGCAAAGGGTATGTGGCTACAATTATATCTATTTGCCACCCCTCAAATATCTCTAATCTAGGAGTATGACTCTGGGTTCAGAAGGAAAGCCATTTCTCTGATCGCTCTTCAGGAGGAGGATAGCCTTTAAGTAGACCCATTACCTTAGCCCCTTCTCACCAAAGGGCTATACAGAAAACCATCACAAATAATGAATAGTAAGCAAACCCAGCAAATGTAAATTGGAGAAGTTCTGTAGATTAAAATTTATCAAAGAATCACTTCAGCCAGGATCAGGATAAGATCTTAGCCTAAATTGGAGGAGAGAAAATGATGTCATCTAAGGGAGGGCCATTCTCAACAATCTATAGTTGTAAATCCTGGAGGTCAAGGGTTATGATTGGGTCAGCTCCCCAAACAAGTCTACTGCTCCAAGAATTCCAGTCCACCATTCAAAAGTTCATATTTCTTCAGTCTCCTTGGAAGTCTTCACTTGAAGTATCTCTACAAATAGCTAAAGTCCCTTCCTCAGGTTCACACTCACCCTCAGTGTTCCCTTCAGTCAGTGGTGTCTTGAACCTTTGTTTATGTAGCATGAAAGTAATGTACAGGCAGTAGACAGCATGCTGTCTTTCAGAGTGGCTCCCATGGAGGCAGTTAGGGGTGCAGTAGACAGAGCTCTGAGTTTAGAGTCAGGAAGAGTTCAAGTAAGACACTAGTAGTGTGACCCTTAGCAAGTCACTTAGACTTGCTTAAGTTTCCTCAATTATAAAATATACCTTACAGGGTTGTGGTGAAGATAACTGTAGGCACTTAATAGGTGCTTCTTCCTTCCTATTTATCTTGGATATGCACTCCTTATTAGCCATTTTTTCTTTGTTCTTTTGAGTTAGGCTTCCAACATTATCATTCAACTAAAACTTCTCTCTTCAAAGTTACCAATGATCTCTTAACTGCCAAACCAAATTTTCCCAATCCCCATTCTTCTTGACCTCTTTGCAGCATTTTGTATTATCAACTACCTTCTACTCCATGTACTCTCTCCTCTTGGGGTTTTCATAACATTTCTCTCTCTCTTCAGTCTCCATTTCTGGATCTTCCTACATTCCATGTCTACTAACTAAGCGTTTATCCCAAGGTTTTCTCCTCTTTTCTCTCTATGCTCTCTCATTTGGTAATCTCATAGGGATCAAAAATCTTCTATAACGCAGATGATTTCCTTAATCTATATATTCAACCCTAGTCTCTCTCCTAATCTCAAGCCTTACATTATAAACTGCTTATTAGACATTTCATATTAGATGTCCTTAAGTATTCTCAAACTCAACATGTTCAAAACAACAACCCCCCCCTTCTGAATACATCTACTATTATCAAGGGCACTGCCATCAAGCTATTTAACCAGGCTATAGCTTTGCTATAATGCTAAACTGTTCAATAACTACCCCAAATATTCAATCATTTGCCAAAACTTGTCATTTCTATTCCAGCATCTCTTACATATGTTCCCTTCTCTTCATTCCCATAGTCATTTCCCATGGTCTAGACCCTCATTGTCTTTTACCTGGACTATTATAATAACCTTCTAATTGACCTTTTAGTATTCAGCCATACTTTCCAACTATTTTGCCCTCCTTCCTTGCCTATTCCTACCTTTGCATTGAAGGCAACCACCAAAGCTATTTTTTTATTTGACCAAAGGTTTCTTCTTGCTTCATAGAACTTATTATCACCTCTTCATGCTTTGTGACAAATATTGGTTCATGAGCTATAATTATTTTCATGGAGATATTTTTGCAAATACTTCTCATGGACACTGAATTATAAGACGATCAACCATGAAATGATATTTCTTGTTGCTTTTGGTCACAACTATTTCTTCTCAGTCCTCTTTTATTGCCTCTCCACAGAGAGCTGTCCATCCATTTAGTTATAACTTCCTTCCTTCTTCTGTTTACATTTATGTCAAGAACACTAAAATTGATGAAATTAAATTCTTCCAGGAGTATGTCAATCAATCATTAGAAGATGATCACACACTTAGAATGTAAATAGCTAAGTTAAAGTTGACAACCTAAAAACCATGTGATTTCTAGTACCCTCCACCTCCTTTTCTACCATTCTGCCATCATAATTGCCAAATGTGAAGACAGCCTCACAAGAGGGTTTTGTGGTTGGTTTGTTTTATAGAACCTTTCATATTATTTCTTCTCTCTCTAGCACCTGTAACGAATCCTTACTTTTGTTTATCATATAAACAAAAGCCATCAGGAGCAAGGTCTTTTGTCCTTGCTATTCCCTTCATCAAGATTTGGGGTTATCTGGTCTGTTGTAGGGGAAACTAAACCAGTAAAAACCTCATTGAGATAGCTTATGTTTTTCCTAACCAAAGATTACTAGAGGAAGTTGGATTTCATAAAACAGCAAACATTCCATTCCTTCAGTGCCAGAGAGGAGTGGGTCAGCCCCATTTTAAAGACATTTTTCTCTTGTTGGAAACTGATCACCCCAAGTCCTCCTTCCCTCAATGGTGAAGTAATGGGGAGGAACTGAGGACTCTTAGCACACCTCCTCATTAAAATATCCACCAATCAGGATTGCCAGAGAAGGTCCCAATTATGCACTGTCAGGTCAATCAGAAGGAAGACAGACCTAGTATAAAAGGCTTGATAGGCCCTTGCTCTGGGTCTTTTGGTACAAAATGTAGGCAAGTCAATAATATGCTTCTGTTACCAGGTTGCATATGCCTACTAATAAGGGATGTCTTTCTCAAATAATTGCCTCTGCTTGCCCTTTATTAAATTCTGGGCTCTACATAAGCTATTAATAAATTCTTGTTGGTTGACTGATTGATGCATTTTAACACATGTTGCCATGGCCAAAGAGTTCAGTATCATTTAAATGCAAGTCTACTAGTAATGAGCCTCTCCATTTTTAGCTGGGCTGAGCCATATGTTCAAGACCACACTCGAAATCTTTCCAGCATGGTTGAACCTGACAACACTTGTAGAGAAAACAGGAGCAAAATAAGTATTGATCAGCTCTGATCTTTCTGTTATCGCTTATTGTCATCCTATCCACCATAGACAATGGTCTTACCTCTTTTCTGTTCCTTCTCTTTTCCTCAATTTAGCTTGAAAAACAAAACAAATAAACAAAAAAATTCCACCATTTGCTGTCCTTAACGTTCTTTGCCAGCCTCAGCTCATTCTGAGTTTAAGTACTCCTGACACTGTTCTTACAGGATAACCATGTTATTTCCCCATTCATTAAACTCCAGTGGCTTCCTGTTACCTGCAGGAGAAATATAAACTTCTCTGTTTTGATTTAAAGTACTTCACAACCTAATCCCAAGCTACCTTTCCATTCTTATTATATACCAACTCTTTATCACATATGCTATGGTCCAATTAATCTGGTCTCCTTACTCTGCCTCATAAATAGCACTCATTTCCCATCTTCATGCCTTTGCACCAGTTGTCCTTCCCCCACCACTCCATGCAGGCACCCCTATCCCATCTCTCATCTCTGCCTCTTAGAATACTTAGTTTCGCATATGAAAATGTTTTACATGATTGTACATATATAACCTCTATCAGATTGCTCACTATCTCAGGGAGGGGGAAAGAAAAAAAAGGAAGGAATAGAATTTAGAACTCAAAAAATTTTTAAATGCTAAAAATTATTTCTACATGTAATTAGAAAAAACAAAATATTATTTTTAAAAAAGAAAAAAGATTCCTTAGTTTTCTTTGAGTCTCAGTTCAAGCACCATCTTCTACAACCCCAGATGCTTGTACCCTCCCCTCCATCGGTCATTTTATATCTATTTGGTATATAATTATGTTTGTAGATATGGGTGTTACCTTCTTCAATAGCATGCAAGCTTCTGAAGGGCAGGAACCATTTCACTTTTGCTCTAACACAGGACCTGTGCCCAACACATAGTAAGCTATTAACAAACACTTGGTGGCTGTCTGATAATGCCACGCTTTTGCATTGATCCACTTTAATAGAAATATTTAAAAGACAGAAATTTTGTATTGTTAAAAACTCCATACAATTTTCCAAAGCTGATTTAGCTTTTTCTCTTCCTTTTATTCAGTTGTAGACTCAAGTCATCATGCATATGCAGTGTTGGTTCAAGACATATATACTACTGAACTAATTCAATGGATGTAAACTCTGTTATGTGTCAGTCTTGACAGTAGGTATTCTTTTAAAATGTTTCTTTGATGCCCTTTGTCATCATATCAAATTTTTTAGAAATCTTTGCTTCCAAATTCAATTCTCTCTTGTTACAGAGAGAAATTATTAAGCAATAACCTCTGTTAGTCCCCTGGTTTTCTGCTGTGAGGGGCAGTTGCATTTCATTTTCTAATATCTGGGATTTTCATTGGTATTTTAATTGCTCAGATTTTAATATCCAGTAGGTATTCTTCAGCCACTGATTTTTCCCCCTAAGTGGATTGTTAAGGAAGCCCAATTTTACAAAACTAGGTTCCATATAAAGCAAAAATTATAGAAAGTATCTTTGATTAATAAAATAAATCCTAGGAAATATTCCTTTAAACAAAGGAAACCCAAGTCTTTTACATAAAATAATATTAATAGCTATCATTTTCATAGCACTTTAAGGCTTGAAAAATGAGTTGCAAATATTTCATTTTATTCCCATAACAACCTTAGAAGGTAGGTGTTTTTATTACCATTTTATAGATGAGGAAACTGAGGCAGACAGTTTAAGTGACTTGCCCAAGGTTGCAAAGATAGTAATCGTTAGAGGTCAAGTTTGAATTTAGGTCTTCTGACTACAGAAGCAGTGTTGTATCCATTGTACCACCCAGCTGCTTCCTGGTGATTTATGAACTATTATTAACTACTTTACCGTGAAACTTTTAAGAAAAAGGAATAAATTAGCCTGAAGGGGAAAAGATAATGAAAACATAAGACACAACTTATCGTGCCCTCTCTGAAGCTATTCTCTCCACCATCAACTTTTACCCACAAACTGGGTTCCCAGGGAAGCAACTACCCCCAGGTTCAAAGTATTCTAAGAGTCTGCACTCAAAAAACTAGAGCTCATAAGTCCTACTGGTACATTCCCCTCTCACAGTGATCAGCCAATAACACAGTTAGCTCAAAGAAAGAAGTCATTTAGTCAGTCAGTCAACAAACATTTGTTAAATGCCAGTAATGACTCAGGCAACGGTGCTAAGCACAGGGGATACAAAGAAGGGGGGAAGTAATACCCCCAGCCCTCAAAGAGCTTATATTCTGATGGGAGAGACATGTAAACAACTAGGTAAATATAAGATACATACTGAATAGTCAGAAAGGACTTTGACAGGGGAAGGCAATCAGTACCTGGAGGATGAAGAGGACATACTTAAAATGGCACTGTAAGAATACTAGCTACAAAATATCTTCCTTTCCCTCCCCCCCAAAATCTGAAATACACTCTCCAACAAAGCACATAATGTCACTGGGCACAAACATGTTGTTTGTTGTTCAGTTATGACCCCATTTGGGGTTTTCTTGACAAAGATACTGGAAGTGGTTTTCCATTTCCTTCTCCAGTGGATCTATTTTGTCAGACAACCAGAGTTTAAGTGACTTGCCCAAGGTCACACAACTGGGACATGTCTAACGCTGGATTTGAATTCAGGTCTTCCTGACTTAGGCCCAGTTCTATACCTACAGAGCTACCAGCCGCCACATAAATAGAAAGTCACATCCATAGGGGATACACAGGACACAGGCAACTCATGCCTCGGACCCTTTGGGGCCTTGTTGTCCTTTCTCTTGCTGTGTATGATGTTCTTGTGCCACTTTCCCCTGGGAAAGCACTTCTTCTGAGCAAGTCACTCAGCGAGGCTCCTTGGGCCTATTCCTCTCTTCAACTCAATTCCCAGTACCCAGGGCTGGCTCTCTTCTCAATTCACAGAAATCACATTCCTCAGATCTGTCTCCCACTTTGACTAGTGGGCCTGTTCCCTAATAGATGCAGTTTCCTAATGGGTGAGTAGATCTATGCCCAGAGGCTAAGACTAATGGGAGGAAGGGACAGAGAAATTCCTTCCCCTACCCCCACAAAGAGACGAGGAAATAGTCCCTCTCAAGAGACAGTTTCCTCTTCCAAAATTGACTCTTTTTGGCTGCTAAGATTCATATTCCTCAGAGCTGTCGCTCACCTCAACAATGCCCTTAGAGAATATGCCTTGATTTTTTTTTAAAGTTACCTGCAGTATGACTGGTCCTTGGCTATACAACTGCAGCCTGACTTCTAACCCTATATATTTTTATTTATTTCTTTTAATTCTATATATTTTGAATGGAGAAATTCACAGCTCATAAAAGAGTAACAATGTGTAAGCCCTTCTTTGTACTTTAAGAATTCATTATCTCTATTACCTGTCTTTTTCTGTAATTAAATTAGCTGGACTGAGGTAAATAAATTGAATAGGGGTGTCTTGATTAACTTGACTGATCTCCACTATAACAATTTCTTCAGAACCAAATCCATTATATAAATGGATTTCACAGAATCAATTGTAATAAAGATTCTATTTCTTCAGCACCAAATCCATTGTATAAATCACAATTACTCTCATACTCTAACCAAAAGGACCATAATAATTTTTACCCTCGATGCTTTTCATTCATTCATTCATTCATTCATTCAGATAGAGACCAGGCCCTTTGTGACTTAGTCCACTCAGCTTTGGAAGAAACAACCTGGGCTATTGTTACCTTGATTGGTTAATTAATCAGCACATAAACAAATGGCTAAGTACATCTGGGCTGACCCAAGCCTTTGATCCAAGCCCATGATCTACCTGGCCTTTGACTCTCCACTCTAGCTACCTCCTTGCCATCTGCCCTAATCCTTCTGGACCACAAGACCTCCCAAGTCTACTACAAGAATCCATGTTCATATCATGATGAGGCATTAGATTAGGACTATATTGAGTAAAATAAATAATCAGTATAGTTTTATTAAATTTGAATTTGAATATGACTAAGATATCCAGAACCTCATAGACAACTTTTGAAAACAAAGTTACCAGTCTTTTCAGCTTTCACAAATATAATTAGACTGTGTATTAAATTCACTGTCTGCCAAATTCACATAGTCTTTATGGATCCATTACCCCAAAAAACGTTAAACCTGTAAACTTCAGAGATTGATATTGTTTGGTTTCCTGTTTTTCTCAAGCTGCAAGTAACAAAAAAAAAGATTTAGAGGTTTTAACATCAAGGTGTGCTAGAAAGAGATTTAGAGTCAGAATACTTGGAGTTTTATTCTAGACAGCATGATTTTAAATCCCTACCTATGTGACTTTGGACAAGTTACTACTCGTCCCTGAGAATCAAATTCCTAATTCTTTAAAGTGAGATTTCTTAAAGTTAGATCATCTCCAAGGTCCCTATGTAATTGACTTTAAACTTACTATGAGCCAACTCCAAAACATGGCTGTTCCTTCTTTGTCTCCCCCCCCACCCAAAAAAAAAGCCATTTCAATCTGTTATTATTATTCAGTAGTTTCAGTTGTGTTCAACTCTTCATGATCCCATTTGGGATTTTCTTGGCAAAGATACTAAAGTGGTTTGCCATTTCCTGCTCCAGCTCATTTTGCAGATGAGGAACTAAGGCAAACAGGGTTAAGTGACTTGGCCAGGGTCACACATCTAATAACTGTCTGAGGCCAGATTTAAACTCAGAAAGATGAGTCTTCCAGACTTCAGGCCCAACACTTTATCCACTGCACCTCCTAGCTACTCCATTTAAATCTTAAACTGTTAATAATAGAATTTTGGTATCCAGAATAAGGGAGCTAATCATGTTGAACTGGCCAAACCACAGCTAGGATATGAAGTTCTGGTGACATATTTTAGGAAGTACATTGATAAATTATAGCATATCCATGGGACTGTGACCAGAATGAAGGTTCTGAAAATTATGTTATCCATGAGGGATAATTTACAGAACTAATGATATTCATCCTGGAAAAGTGAAAACTTAGGTGGAACATGATAAGTACCTTCAAAACTTAGAGGAATTGTAATATGGAAGGAGTGGACTTATTCTAACAAAGTTATTGTGGTAAAACATTGTACAAAACCTAAAAGACCAGACAACTATGAGTTGTTGTTACTATTATTAAGTGAAGTCTCCCCCTGATCCCACTCCTCAATGAAATTAGGATCAATGGGTAGATTTCAAAGGAGGCAGATTTGAACACAATATAATGTTGTTTGTTTTTCTCATAAATTATATCTGTTCAAAGAATAGATTGTCCATTAGTTCCCCTCACTATTAGCATTCCTCTCCTTTGATGGGATCCCAGATCCTTTCCAGAAAGAAATGTTAAAGAGTCTGTAGGCTAAACCCATTATTTCATAGATGTGGAAGGTGAGAAATCTAGAGGTAAAGTGATTTCCTCAAGGTCACAGATAGAAATAGTCAGAAGTGGGGTTTTGAATCCAGATGTTCTAACTCAAAATCCACTACATCCTTTCTTGACTTCCCATTCTCACCCCCCCATTCCCACTCCCACCCCCACATTCATCCCCATCCCTATTCCCTAGTCAATAGCAGCATCAACAAAAGGTATTTAAGCAAAGCCTGGGAGCATATTTGTCAGATATATTTCATAGGGCATCTGTATATTTAGGCATTATGGTAGATCTTTAAAGCTCCTTCCAATACCAGAATCCTGCGATATTATCAAGCCCTATGAAGTAGTTGTCTGCTTTTTATTTTTTGAAAATCTGCTTTTAAAAGCAATAAAACAGTAATAACCATAATTCTTCCAGTATGGAAATATATGCACATGATAAGTAACTGCCTTAGGCAAACTTTTTCCCCTTTTCTCAAAATGGCATAATTATAAACCTGTGAGAAGCACAGACCATGATGAAGGCTCTGGCATAACCTTATCGGCAACAGTGTTAAAAGGTGCCTCATTCACTGTACAAATTAGTGTTGCAAAGTGATGTGCCCAGGAAATGATAAAGGGGCTGGCTGAGTGAAACAAAACCTTAAGAAGAAAAAAAATGACCATGAGAAGCAGGTATGGGCAGATTGATTATGACATTAATGGGTCTTCCTCTGGCATTAATTAGAGCCTCCCAGGAGATACAGTATTCCAGGCCAAGGCTACTAGGTCAAGCTGTGACATCTCATAGGTGCTTATAGATGACATCTTTGTCATCAGATATCTATTAGATGAGAAATCTTCACACATATTCACAAGGAGAACAATTCCTTGACTTCCTACTTTACCCATGGCATTGGGTAAAACCAAACCACTGAAGATGAGACCACCTGACTAAAGAGGAATCCCAGAATCTCAGGATTAGAAGAACCTGAAGAAATCATCTTATACCTAAACTAAGATCCCCTCTACATTGAATTATATAAGGGGTCCTTAAATCTGTGCTTAAAAACCTAAAATAAGAAGAAATCCACTACCTCTCAAGTCAGACTATTTCACTTTGGAACATGTGATCTAAAGAAAAAGTAGTGGTAACTTTGACTTTAGTGGGAAAAAAACTAGGGTTATTTAATGAATGAGAATCAATGTGGCATAGCAGAAAAAGATTTAGCCTTGGAATCAGGAAGACCTGGGTTCAGGTCCTGCCTCTGACACATGCTGTATCAATCTGGACAAGTTACTTAACCTTCAGTGCCCCCAAACAATTCCCTAAGATTATAAATTGCAGGAAGAGTGTCAACCTGCATCAGTGGATGGAGTTTCCTCATCCAAGATTTCCAGTGAATCACAGGTCCAGTTATTATCCCTTATTTAATGAAATATATATGGTTATCTAAACATTTTTAAATTAAATTAAAATACCACTTTCTCTTAGAATTTTTGATGAAGGAGAGGAAAATCAGGCAGTCTGACATTTACCTTAGATTGTAATAGGATAGATTTTTGAGGTGTTAGAAAAAGGAAAGGTAGGAACTAAAACATCATGAAGGAGGTCAGTTCAAGAGAAGTAGGCATTTTCCAATGAAATTCTGAAGACACAAAGAGAAATACTCCTGACAAGAAGGCATTGTTGTCTATGTGGATACATTTAGAACTCATTGGTCAGCTTAGATTTTTTTTCATTGATATATATGGTTGATAGAAACAAGGTCAGGTAATTGAGAATAAATACAAAAGTGTGACACAGTCCTGTAAGAAGAATATCAGGAGAAAACTGGACTCATAATGAGCTAAGGCCTCTAAGTAAAACTAAGAACAATAGAAAGGATGTGAATATTGGTTTTTAATCTATATTAGAGAAAAGAGGAGGCTCCAGGAAAAGATAGGACAACTGTTAGATGCATATGGGATGATGACTGATGATGGCCAAAAAGCAGGGCTACTCCGTTCAATATTTATGATTTATGATTGGTTTTCCCTTGTCTTATATTTCCTGCTTCATTCATATTTGGATATCAAGTACAGCAAAGAGAAACAGCATGTGTAGTGGAATGAAGACTGGGTACAAGTCCAGCTTCAGATTCATACTCACTCGGAGAGCACAGGCAAGTCACTCAATCCCCCAGTGTTCCCCAAGCATCCCTCAAGACTAAATTACAGATGAATTGTTGATTTGCTTTGGTGGAAAGTTTCCACATTGGTAGTGGAAAGGAATCAAAAGTCCAAACCACTCCCCCCAAAAATGGAGGGGGGGCAATAGAGGGAGGGAAGAGACAGAAAGTGGAAGGAAAGGAGGGAGAGACAGATAGACAGAGGCAGAGAGAGCCCATTTCAGATAGCATTGCTTGCCATCGGAGACTTACCTGTAGATAATTTTCTACTTCTCAAACATCCAGGGAATTTTCATTATTAAATTATATCCTTTTAAAAATAGACACTGATTTGTGTACAGGAAAGACAACCCACTTCCTCCTAACCTTCGCCAGTTGAGAAGCAGTATGTGGTTTTTCTGGGGCAGCAAAGGAAGCATCATATTATTCAGAAGCATCTCTGTTCAAAGTAGATGGAAATAAATGGCATTGTATGAGGGGAAATTTTGAAGAAACAGACCTCAAAATGAACTTCAGGTGGTGGATTCATTCATTCATTTATTCAACCAATATATTTTGAGCACCACTTGCTAAACACTGTAGGAATGGAAAGTCTTTGCCTTCAAGGAATTGATCATCTAGAAGGGAATAGAAAAAATGTATAGAAATGACTACAGCACTGGATAGACTGGGATAAAGTACTAAGATGAAGTTATAATCAAAGTACTATGGGAGTTCAGATGAGAAAAAGAGAACTTCTGGTGCCTAGGATTGATCAGAAAAGACTTCATAGTATTACCGAGCTTTAGAATTTCATCAGGAATGCTGAAGCTCAAAATAAGCTGAGACCAACAAGGAAAGATAAACAAAAGAAAAATATTTTTAAAAGATATATTGGAGAAACTAAGGGCATCAGAGAGATTGTTAAAGAAATATTGAAGGGAAAAAAGCGTGGGACCATTGTTCAGCCTGAATGATATGTTGGTAATAGCTGATGGAGAAAAGGTAACAATTGTTCATCCTGGTTCATCCCTGTGCCCTACAGCTAGGGAAGTGACAGTCCCAATATACTCTGCCATGGGCATACTACATCTGGAGTACTTCATTCAGTTCTGGGAACCATGTTTTGGGAAAGATACTGGTAACATTAGCAGAAAAAGGCAAGTAGGAATGTGAATGATCTCAAAATAATTTCATAAGAGGACCAGCTATAGGACCTTGGAATGTTAAGGGGGAGGAGGAAGGAGAAGGGCATGATAACTGCATTCAAGTATGAGAAAGGCTATCACATGAAAGAGAAATTAGATTAGTTCTACTTAGCTCCAGAATCAGAAGCACAGAATTATACCATTGCAGCATGCTAAAGAATGTCAGTGTCCCACTGAAGTACCACTGCCACACGCTCAACTAGTGGTCATCCATACTTTGTTTGGAGGCCTCCAATGAAGGTGAGCCCACTAATTGCTAAGATGGTACATTCTGCTTTTTTATATAGTTCTCAGTATTATGGCTCTTCTTGATATAGTGTGTCTACAATGTATCTAATCTTTATCAGAAACCAAGGAGGGGAACAGAGCCAGGGAGGGACAGAAGCACCAGCTGGGGAAAACAAATTGATGAGACACTGGAAAGTGGTGAGATAAGTCAGTGAACAAGAATATATACTAGAAAGTATTATCCTATTCCCTCTCCCTTTGAGTTTACGAGTTACTTCTCAACCACCACATATGGGGCATATAATGGACAACTGCTAGTGGACAAATACTCTGCCTGCCACATGGTCAAACGCTGGGAATTGACTTCCTGGCTTTCCACACTAAAGAAACTAGAGAGTCTTCCTGTTAACCATTAGGATGAAGGGGAAAGTGGGACTAGGAGCTCCCTAGGTGTGCACTAAAGGAATTTGAGTCAGACTTCTGGGTTGACAGCCACTGAAACTCATACCTCTATGTCTTATGGCCAGGAACAGTCTGAGATCAGACTTTATGGAGCAGTCAAGGTTCAAGGTTTCACCTGCAACAATCTAGACCAGTGCTAGGGAAGCAATGAGATCTGAAGTAAAAGCAAAGGACTGGTTCAAGAAGAGGTTCAGAGTACCCAAAATGGTCAGATATCAGGAATTCCAAAGGACTGGTTGGTGATCCAGGACAGGAAACCAACCTCACTCCCTGTACAGCCCTTGTCCTTGCTCTAAGTATAGCTTAAGGCTCTGTCTTGATCCCTCTTCTCTTTTGTCTTTACTCTCTCTTAATTTGATGACTTCATCAGCTCCAGTGGGTTCAATTATCTTCTCTATGTAAATGATTCCCATATCAATTTATCCTATGCTAATCTGTTCCCTGAGTTTCATTGCTGCATCACAAACTGCCTATTAGACATTTCAAACTAGATGTACTGAGGGCATCTTAAATTCAATTGGAGAAGAACAGAACCCATTATCTTTCCCATATTTAAAGGCCAAGAGCTGAAACCCTGGACACATACATACCTTCACCCCTTGATCTGTCCTTGAACATCAGATTCAGGACTTTGGGGCTTTTCCCCTGGTAGCTGAAAGGAGAGTAGTTGGGAAGAGTTTAGGTAGATAGTTGGGCAAAGTACTCTTCCACAGAGGAGTATTTAACTAGTGCTTTTTCATCTTCACTGTGTCTAAAAATATAGTGACCAAAGATTACTGATTTCCAATATCTCATCAATGTCCACAGGTTGTCTGAGAGGTGAAAGCCAAGGTGTGGGATGGGAATAGGTTGTCAACTTTTTTTTACTGATATTTGAGAAGGAGGAAGACATACTTCACAACATCCCCTAGCTAAATTCTGAAACCAGACAGAGTGTTTTGTTTTGTTTTCTTAACTTTCCCCAACAATTAGAAACTAGCTGGTAGTAAAAGGGCAAGTTGAGCATTTACAGGCTGAGCCCCACCTTGGAGACCAGAATGGACACTACAGGTTTTTTGTTTTGTTTTGTTTGTTTTCAGATTGCTACTCCTTGCAGGCTCCAAAGAAGGTCTGATAGGACCAGTGGGCTAATGGTTTAAGTATAATACAACCCACTGGACAACTCAGAATTTATGCTCTCTCTTTGGGTAATTAATAAAGTGATGCCCTAAAAGCAACATATGAGTTGATACAAGCTCCATACAGTAGCACAGTGCTTCAAACATCACAATGACACCAAATGCACATTTTAGAAGGCAGAATTAGAAACAGTAGGTAGAAGTAGCAGAGAGGCAGGGTTTTGATCAATGTAAGGGAATTTTTACTAACAATTAGAGCAGTCCAAAAGTAGAAGAGGCTGCCTCTAGAAGTAGTGACCTCGGGAGTTCTTCAAGCAAAGATTGAATGATCACTTCTAGAATATTGTAGAGAGGATTCTTGTTTAGGAATAGGTTGAACTAGCCCGCCTCTAATAATGCTCACGGGATTTGAAGATCTTCCCCACCCATTAAGAGGCCCCATATGAAGTCCAGTAAGAGAAGCTTGATTAGGAGAGGCTTGTTTTTCCAGGAAGGTTCACACCTTTTGTTACTTTGTAATTAGGCAGTAGGTCATGGGGGTTGAGATGCTCTCTGCTCTAGGAGAAGTGTATATATACTCTGAGGTTGGCATTTTGCTTTGGGGCTTACTCATGGGAAGAGTATTCAAGAGTGATGTAGCCAGATGACACTATGAGTAGCTATTAAGGAGCCCCCTGGCATTGAAACCCCCAGATGCTAGTGCTTCTCTCTTTTTGATAACTATGTAAGTATGTAATGGTCAGACAGTTGGATCTATCTGTGATATAGGTATTGTTTGATCAGATGATTAGAAACCCTGTCTGCTGGTCTTTATGCTATTATTTCTGCTTGTAATTTGTGTTTGTATTTTCTCTGAAGTTCAGGGTGATGATTTTTAGCCCTGAACTAAGTTAATGATATATATGTTTGATTAAAGTAAGATTAACTGTTTTTGAGTTGCTTCCCTTTAGAAAAGCAGATCAAAGAACCTGTGCTAGCAGCCATCCTGGGTATGCTAGGGTGCTTGCTGTTACACCTCTGAAGTCCCTTCCTTGTCAAATTCTGTGAATCTAGAAGGTACTTTAGAAATTATCTCATTCCCTTATTTTACAGATGAGGAAAATGAGGTTCTGACAAAGGAAGGTCACAGTTGATAAACTGTCAATGTCAGTTACACATACAAGCAC